>VZTB01002326.1:49888-76981 GCA_013397245.1 Thryothorus ludovicianus
TCAGTCTCCAGCTGCTGTAGGCTTTTTGTGCTTTAGTTTCTGACACTTTTTCCAAAGTATCCAGGGATTGTGCTACAGCTGAAGTGCCGCAGGCACCTTACAAAGGCCCTTTCTGAGAGTAAAATGAAGAAGAGCTTCCTCGTGGGGCACCTTTGGTTTATGGCTGCTGGACTGTAGAGACAAAAAACTGTAGGGACATCTGCACTTCATACCAGTGTGAATGTTGATAAATTGTGTCTCCAAGGCTTTTTTACAGCCTGGGTGTGGGAGGTGAGAGAGAATGAGAGAATAATGGAGGGAGGGAGGAAGGTATGGAAGGTGAGGAAGGTGCAGAAGGTGCAGAAGGTGCAGAAGGAAGGCAGGAAGGCAGGAAGGAAGGAAGGAAGGGAAGAGGGAATATTTAAACAGTAAATTAAAATATATATTATACAGTTAATTACTATCATAA
This sequence comes from Thryothorus ludovicianus, assembly GCA_013397245.1. Taxonomy (NCBI): domain Eukaryota; kingdom Metazoa; phylum Chordata; class Aves; order Passeriformes; family Certhiidae; genus Thryothorus; species Thryothorus ludovicianus. The sequence continues at coordinate 50,337 of VZTB01002326.1, forward strand.
AATAAAGCAGGAATTGTTCAACAATATGCAGTTGACATAGTTTTGAAGCATTATATATGAAGACCAAGCAAGATGGTCATCTTGACTGAGACTTTGTCACTCAATGTGAGAAATACATGATTAACCAGTGTTACTGGTCAGACAGAAATAACACAAATTACTTAATTGCTTTCATAGGAGTGATTAATTAATATCATATACAAAATTTTGAATAAATTTCCAGTATGTGCAAAATTACAAACTTATCTATTTTTCTGGTTTGCAAGAGTCTGAAAATATCACTGCTATTTTGCCTATTCAAAGAGTATTTTTTTTAGTGAAGTTCATGAACTATTTCTATTCATACGAGGACTCACTGTTAAGAGGAATTACATATAAATTTTTTGTATTTGTGTCATTGTTTGTAAGAATTTGATCCACTTTTTTTGAGCTAAAAATATTCTTTCAACTACATACTGGCAAGATGGTGTTTAGTGTTAGCTGTTGAGATCTTTTTTGACTTAGTTTCTATTCTGTATCACTACAAAGAAATAAGCTGCTTTTCTAAAGGTTTTGATTCATAATTGAAGATAAATTTAGCAGTAGCAACTAAAGCTGTTATTGCCTGAAGCAACCTACACCAGCCATTTCTCTGAGATTAGTCATGGCATGCCAAGAACATTTTAAGTGGAATTTAAAATATAAATGGTCTGGAATAAAAGTCAAATGGTATTGATTATAATGTGCTTAAATTTTAAAACTAATTAAATATATGCTTTAAATATATAATTTTGTTGGGCTGGCTGAAGGTCAGAAGGGTTAAAAGCTGGCATGTTAAATAAACAAATGGGAAAAATTTCTGAAGCAGACCAAGGTCAGTAGCAGTTATAGACATTAAAAACTGTTATCATCTGTCTGTGTACCATTTTTAACAGAAAATTCTTTATGAACATTTTATGTAATCTTCATGTTGTTCTTGGTTGGCCACTGAAGTTTTTTCAGTTGAACACTGGAAGCCTTTTGATTCATGTTTCATAAAGTTAGTTTGTCTCTCTGGAAGTAGCAGGAATTCTAAGAGGAAATCTTTGGAGATATCTGAAGGAGCTGAATGAGCTGCATGAAGAATGTAATCTGTTGTCACTACGACTGCACAATTTTCTAACTTCTTTGCCATGAACTTAGAGTTGTAGAAGTAGCAGAAAATATATAAGTGCTTACCAGTCAAAGATTTGTTTGGTGGGGATGACAAAATTTATGGAGTGGTGTGTAGACACAGGCATAGTTCTCTTGATTTTGTCTTTACAGGGAGTGGAGGCAACAGCAGTAAACGAGTGCTGAAAACACCTTCTCTTTTCAGGAGCAGTGCCAGTGACTCCGTTAGCCAACAGTGAAGGTCTGTATGTGGGTTATCTCCAAGACAATTGTGCTGGAGGAGATTGAAAGAAAATATTATGAGAGGTTAGAGATTGGCTAACTTGAGAAAGATGAAAACAATTATAGAAAATAGCTAGGGTTAATTAGTGAAGATGTCAGACAGGTATCTATGATTTGTGAGCAGTGAAGCTGGGAATGACAAGTACTCAGAGAAAAGGAAGAGAAGTATTGCCAGGTCTCTCATTTTCCTTTTACTTTACCTAGTTCTTTCTTATGATAAAGTGTTCTGTAACCTACTCTGTTACTCCTTGATTACCATTTTTATGAATTGTTAGAACCTAAGCCTAAGAGGAGCTTGATTTCAACAGACTTCAACTACAAGACTATTAATCTTCAGTGTTTTTACTTGTTTGTTTGGGTAGGATTTTTTATTTTTTTCAGTTACTTGCTTGTGATGATTCAAGTGATACATTCAGAATTATGATGCTTGACAACTACTAATTCAGAAATATTTAAATTACCAGTTTTTGCATTTCCATGTCAACTTAATGAGAACTGTACAGGAAATGGAGATCTTCCATGAAATTATGAGAGGTTGGTTATTTTAATGCCCATTTCTATAATTATTCAATATAATGATTGTGGTAACAACAGGAACCAAAAATTATTATGCCTCACCTAAATTTAGTTGAAGATGCCCCTGGTTGTTGCAGGAGGGTTGGATAGGATCACTTTTAAAGGTCCCTTCCAATCCAAACCATTCCATGATTCTGTGACTCTATGAAGAAGTATGGAGTGTACTTGGGGAGGCTGTTCTGGCCTGGAGAAGCAGCCTGGGTGTTGTTGCAATTGTGCTCCTCGGACAGGTGTGCTGGGGAGCGAGGGCAGACCTGTCTTCAATGCTGCTGCAGGATCCTGCCTGTCTGCCTGCCTGGTCAGCCTGGCTGGGTGAGAGTTGTCTTAGCACCAGCAGTACAGCTGACAGGGAAAAGGAGAGGTGGTGACAGAATGGGATGCTGAATGAGCAGTCTGGAATACCACAATTTTTGGAGAGAGTCTTTGGCTAAAAAGGTTTTGGGAAAGAGTGGCCTAGAAATTTCAGAGGTTATTGGTTTATATGATAACTGGAAGTCCCATACACAGTGCACTGTCTTTGGTGTATAGAGTGAATACCAAATACTTTAAAAAATTATCAGGGGCATTTTCGAGGTTCTGGAGACAAGAGATACTCAAGGACACACCTGTATGTGCTACTAAATCTTCTGATAAAAAAAACATACTTGCAAAATTTTTCTTAGGTAACATAGTAATTTTATTTCTTTCTCAGAACTCTGCTTAACAAGTCTTCATTTCATGAATGAAAAAAAATCCAAACCATGAAATTCCATCTATACACAGGTCAGCTAGATTTATGCCAGATTTGACACAGCTATCATTTGTGTGTCCTCTTATACATTATACTGCATTAAGAAGAAATACAACTACTGAACCATTAGGATACATGATCCCAAGTACTTAGCCATGATGACATAAAAATAGGGGTATCAACTGTTTGCATTCCAGCATGTCATGTTTGTAAATAGCTTAGTCCTGAAAGCCAAAATGATGATATGGCAAATGTAACTTTCAAGAACAATAGGAACTATATTATCAAACATCTCAGTATTACAAACAAACTTAGGTTGCTTTTTTTCTTCTGTTTAAATTGTTGGGGTTTTTTGTTATGCTTACTTGTTTACTACTTAAATATAAAGAAAAAATTATATTTGTTTCACAATTGCAATTTAAAATATATTACAGTGTTCAAGTTATGGTTGGGTCTAGGTAGTCAGGAAAGTTGTACAGTAAATATAAAATTATGACATAGTCCCTAAATAATTCTGACTTCACCAAAGGCATTGGCAGCATTCCTACATTTTATATGGTACCAGGATTTCACTCACTGCTCAGTGTAGATCAAAAGGCAAAATAATTTAATTTCTCAAGGGCATCAAGTTTTTAAACATGGGAATAGCCACCTAGATATAATAATGATGTCAAATATATAATAAAATGCTTATGTTTAAGTCAGAAAAATAATTCCAAAATAACTTTGTTATCATAGTACTGCTGTGGCAATTACCTTTGGTAACTCTAATAGCATCTCTTAAGCAAGACATGACCACAGTAATTTAAAAAGCGACATTCTCTTTTCTTCCCAGTTAAAATGACTGTTGAAACAGGGAATTCAAATCTGATTAAAAAAAAAAAAAAAAGACAGAATTATGAACATGTTAGGTATGAGAGAAAAAGTCTCTCCCTTTCCCTAAGTCCCCAAAAGAAAGAATGAATAATTTGACTTAAGTTTACTTGAATACTGGAAATTTGTCAAAGGACAAGCATCCCTGGAAAGCATTCCAGTAAAAGCTATCAACATTCTTGCTAAGGAAACGTGTTTGGAAATAGACTTACTGACCTTTCCCTTACAAAATATCCTTTTTTAAAAGATCAGAGATGAGCTTGAAAAAAAAAATCATAGTTCTTAAAAGATTTAACTGAACTAAGTTAATTTGCAATATATGAGGCATTAAGTTTGGTTGAATGGCAGCAGAGCTCTAGATTTGATATGTATTTCATCATGATCTCTAGCGGCCTTCTGACTTCTGTCCAGAACCATTCCAGAGATTACTGAAGGCATTTATTTCATAATCTCCCTTGAACTCACTGTTGAAGTTTAAAAAACAATTATAATTTCACTGTATGTGAGGAAATTGTGCTTGATCATATTGTAGATATAAAAGGAGGTGTGGAGGTTACACAATAGCTTTTCATCCTTTTGCATATCTCTGGACACGTAATGTGGCTGGTTTGCACCTCTGTCACAGTCAAGATGGTCACAGACACAAAGAGACAAGACAGACTCCAAGAAGGCCCTTTTTATTGTACCCATGTATCCCTTTTTATACATCCCTCTCCCAAATGTGCTCTACACTCATTGGTTACAACAAATCAGCCCCATGTGTTCATTGGTACAATCACTGTTTTGGGAAAGCATTCACCAGGTTTCTCAATCATAGATAAACATCTTGTCTTCTTGGAGATGCTCCTTGTTTTTTTCTATTTCTTTGGTTTCCACATCAATGACCTTGTCTTCTTCTCTTCTGGTAAACTCCTTCATCTTGCTCACAGACGTGCTGTCAGCCCCCTCCAATAGACCTCCATCTCAAAGGTAAAGGAGTGAGGAGGACACAGCAGCTGTGGTCCTATCCCACATTCCTTTCCAATGCCTCTGAGAGCCTGGACTTTGGGCAGGATTCTTCCAGAAAGGCACACAAACGCCCTCAGAGGGGTGGTATTTCATTCTGCACCAGGCATACTTACCTTGGAGACATGAGAGCTGTGGAATGTGCCCCATCAGGGATGAAAGTCAGCTGTTTGTATCTTTCAATCTTCGTAGCACTGTTATTAGATAATGTTTTCATTTACAAAAGAGAAATCTACATGCTTAATCTATTCTTATGCAATGTCTGTGGCTCTCTTTCGCTGGCCTACAGCAAAAGGCTCCCATGATCTTCATCAAGTGCTCTTTTCTAATTTTAGTTGTTGAAAGGAAGAGCAGCCGCAGTGTGCAGAATTTTAGAATACTGGAATTTTTGTTTTGGTCAAAAAAATCAATATAAGCATGAAATATCAAGCCACTAACATTTCTAGTTTGAAATCTTTCTAGGCTGTGAAAATCTATTTTTCTTCTCCAAGTTACTAACAAGGTAGTTTTAAGTTCCAAGCAGTTCTCTGTTCATTAAGAAAATTCTTTAGATTACTTAAGAAATTCTCTGCATGTCTCATCCCTTGTCATAATCAGATTGTGATTTTAGTTTGTATGTGAATCCTCTTGTCATAAGGGGAACTTGTAATAATTTCTCAGACCTTAAACTCTATCGATTTCCTGGCATTACTGCAAACTCTTTCCTAGAGACTTTGACTGACTTCTGTCACCTCTCTGATTTTCATGTGGTCTTTTTTCCCTTTTTTTGTACAGTTTAACATTAGATTTTTTAATGCCACCTCTTTGTTTTTGCTACCTTACAGTGTTGCTTCCATATATGTCTGTGACCAGTTATCATGGCCACATGGATCATCAGTGGGTTCATGTTGGAGATGTTTCCCTAGACATCAGCTTCTGCTGAGCTCAACAGCCAGTGTGCTTACTCCTCAGGAAATACTGCATACATAGTGAACCTATTTGTTTCTCTGCACAGGGAGGTGAACAGGTGGGAATCCTTTCTGCCTGTCATCTTTAAACAGAATTTATAGTCATCAAATACAAATATATTCATTTCCCTAGCAATTAAAAATAAAATCATTACTGAAGTTTCTTCTCACAAGATTTGCATTACTGCCCAGTTGGAAAAGGGTTTCTTTTTCTTTCTTTAAAACCTATGCTAATTATTTTCTTCATAGATATAATTCTTCAAAACTGATTTCCCATGTTTGTAACTTTGTGCTACATCCTTTCTGAAAAATAATAAAAAACTCCCTCAAAATACCAATTAGAAAAAAAATGTTATGAACCAGAAATATGTTTAGGCACAGTAAGTCAGTTTAATATGTTTCACTCATTCCTTTGGTATGCTTAATTTTAGAGATGATGAAGTAAATAATTTGCTGTCAAGAGAAGAAGCATATGGCTATAGCAGTTCTAGTTGAGAATAATTTCATTTCTGAGTACAGAGCAGCATATGATTCCATATAAATTTCAGAAATGGCTTTATTTTCTCCTAGAGATATTCAAATCCTAATGTATTTCATACATATAATAGTTGATGCTAGAAGGCAGTTCTGGAAGTCATCTGGTACAACCTCTGTGCTCAAGCAGGTCATCTAGAGCTGGTTCCCTGGGACCATGTCCAGATGGCTTTTGACAATCTCCACGGATGGGGATTACACTACTCTGGGCAACCTGTGCCACTGCCCAGTCATTCTTACAGTAAAAAGAGTTGTTCCTTACATTCATGAGGAATCTTGTCTGGTTCTGCCTCTGGTCCTGTCACTGGGCTCCACTGGACACCTCTTCCCTTCATTCATGTATTTATGTACATTGATGACATTTCCCTTGAGCATTCTCTTCTCCCCTCACCATTTTCATGTCCCTTCTCTGGCATTTCTAATGCAGCCCAGGGTATCATTAGCCTTCTACATAAGAAATCACATTCTTGTGTTGTTTTGGCATTTCTTTAAGATACTTACTCATAGAAAATTATCTTCCCTTTTATTCCCCCAGTGTTTAAGATATTCTTTTTGTTATTCCTGTGCTTTTCTCAGGGACAATATAATGAGAGTAATTTTTCTAAAAGCAGCTATAAACAGGATTTACTTCACTCTTTAACCTATAGTACATAATTAGAGATAGTTTCAAAGTAATACCCCACCTCTAGTGCATCATTTTTGTAGTTCAGCACAGCTAATAATTTCCCAGAACAAAATCCATAAATTAATTATTATTAACATGCAGAATTTAGTGTTGAAGTTCATACAGTGCTTTGGAAACTTGTGCCATGGTAAAACTGACTTTAATCTATCAGATTGGAGACTTGCACTTGATAACTACAAAACTGAGAATGCTTCATTTGTATCAGTCACTAGGTTTCAGCCGCGGTCTTGACTTGTTTTCCATTATTTAACGATTACAATATAGCACCTGGCAGATGCTATTTTGTTTATATTTTTGTTCTTTGCCTCTGCCGCTGAGAGCAGTAAGAGTCTCAGTGCTTGTATGCCATTTGCCCTTCAACGAAGGCAGCTGATGTACATTCTTCCCCACTTAGATAAAGAGCAGTTTAATGAGATTTATGTGCTGTTTCTGGTAAGAGGCCAGTGGCTGATTAGTGAACTAGAAGTATACTGACCTCTTCCTTTAACCTGCTTTGTATTCGCTAGATGTTGACCTAGCAGTGTAAAGCTTAGAGCCAAGTATTTAATGATGTGTCAATTATTCCATGCCCAAATTTGCACTCACAAGTACTTTTATGCATGCAGCAGGCTTACTGAATGCTATTTAATATCCTCAGTTCATCACTGAAACAGAATATGTAAACAAAAATGCTAGTTGTGTAGAGATTCTGTGCCTCACATTCTAGATTTTACATATTTTGAAGTACCTTTAAAAATATTATGATAATTAAGATTTCTTAAACCATTTTCTTCTTTAGCTACTTAATCATGACTTGATAAAAATGTAATGCATTTGTATTATTCTTCATATGATGAATCATACCTGTGCTATTTTTTATATTTGCAAGCTAAAATTTCAGAGAAATACCAGAATCTTTTTAAAGCCATTAAACTGATATTTTGACTTGGCTTGCATTAAGTAATGGCTAGAAAAGGGTTACAGTGGAATAGATCTAAAAAAAATTCTTCTCTAAGTCAAACTATGGTGGAATGTAACAGTTGTTGCCTTCGTGTCAATGCTATTTGCTGATGCATCTTAGTGCAGTTGAATCACCATGAGGGAGACATTTCAAGAGCTTGATATTCAAACACCCATTGGATGAAATCCATAAAAGAGCAGACATGATCTGAGTAATAAATCCTGTAGACATGTATACTGGTGCCGTGAAATAACATCAGTAATCCTACCCAGAGTTGCAATTAAATATCGCAGTGTTAGTCTACCAATACTTTTCCTTTTAATAAAAAGTCTAATCATGGAAACAACAAAGTAAGAGACAATAGAAATTTTATATTATAACAATGGTGTTCTATTTCCAGTTAATATCACAATGGTGAAATATATGGCTAGCTTTCTCCCTGCAAAAGCTGAAATATAAATATATGGCAGTGAAGTCCAGGCCACTAAGCTTCTTATGCAAAGAGGCAAGTGTGAAAGATTCAGCATTTATCCACTGATGTGCTGGCATTCTCAAATTCCACAGTAGTGTCTAACACTTGGTAGTATACACTGCAGATTGAAGGCTCTTTATTAAAATCCACTTATTAAAGCTTAAACAGCTAGAAAATTACAGCCTGATTTTTGCAAAGCTATAAGCCAAAAAACTTTGGTTTTCAGACCTGGTCATAATGGACAAATAATTCAGAATTTCACAACCACAAGCTATTACAGGAGCAAATCCTGAATCACCTGTGTCCCCCTTGGTCTCACCCAGGACTTCTGAGGTTGCTTTGACAGCTTTGGCAAAGTGTTTCCTGAAGGTAACATCCAAGGATGTCACATTATTTTGCCAAAAACATAGGTAACATGCAAATTAAAACAAATAGTAGAGAAAATCTTCAGTGGTAGATATGTGAATAGTAGTTAGATTGCATTAAAGATAATGAAATTATGAAGAAATCGCACATAGCTAAGTTCCAAATAGCAAGTAGTTTTTAAGCATATCCTGAAGAACTTTTAAGTTGACTCCAAAATGATCCATTTATATGTTTCTCTATTAACCTAGCTAACCCGCAGACTTTGGTCCCAATTATTTGGGCATGAGAAGTACAGTTCCCTTCTCATGGAGTATTTAATGATTAAGAAGAGAAAGATATTATTTTCATATATTTTCATGTCATTCAACCAACTCTTCTGAGTGGTTCAATTGATTTCACATTTTTTTCATTGTAAATTTGACTGAACTAAATTTGACCATATCTAAGTCAGTATTTTCATCTAGTTCCTTTAGCTGGCTGAGGCCCAATACTGTACAGTCAGAGAAGTATTAAAACCATCTCTGTACTTACATTTTCCAGTACATTTCCTATTTAAAGAAGTGATATTAGCAAGACTATCATAACATGGATTGTTTTCCTAGTGAAAAGAAATTTTATACTTGAATTTGAAGATGTGTTTTGATTTATTTTCCTGTCCCTTATTAAAAATGTAACTTCTGTTACATAATAGGTGCAGAAAGGGTTTCAATGTCTGTGTGTATAAGTGTTAAGATATGTGCACAATGAAGAACTCTGTCTTTACCACAATTTCTCAAGTAATTTCCTCCCAAGAAGAGAGATTAGTAAATTTTGCACTCAGCTGCTGCTGAACAGAATTTTTTTATGAGCCGGACTTCTTGGAGAATCCCTTGAAATGGACTTGCTTCATCTGATCAGAGCATGAGAATTTATGGGAGCGGCATTTTAGTTCACAAGAGATCCAAAGGAGTTCTTTTCCTTCACAACGTTTTTGATCTGTTACACTGAATTTCACCTAGCTGTGGAAATGCCTGAGCCTTTTTCTGCTGTATATCACAAGGAGGATCAAATCTTGCCAAGAAAAAAATGAAGTTGGCTTTCTTAAAAGTCGTGGAAGAACATTGTAGGAGGGAAAAATGGTCAAGATAAAGACATATTTGAAATTTACTTAGGAATGGAAAGGGTAAAAACAGCAAAACCCCTATACCAAGACTAGTCAGTATAGTCAATGCAAAACCTTTTAAAAAATTGAGTTTTCTTTTTGTGTTTCACTGTATTATTGATCAAATCCATCCTAAAATACATCATGGCTTAAATACATGCAGGCCAACAGTTGTTATCTTGATTTAATAATAGTTTTTGTAGAAGTCTGATTAATTTTTAATTTGTAACACACCTACATTTCACAGGCGTAATCACATAATCCTGATAATCTGGAGATAATCTGTTCATGACCCTAACCCAGACTGCACTGTGTTATACTCCATGCTCCTGTCCATTCATGAAGTTATTTTTAACAATGTAATTAAGAGAACAGTCTTTACTATAAATAAAAAGGCAGAGCTCCACATCACAATTAAAACCGAAATTATACTGATAATAAATTAATGAAATAAAGGCTGAAAGTAACCTATCAGGAAAGCCACAGCCACAATAACAGTATTGATGCCTTTAATTTATGACAGAGCATCTTGTCCCATTTAATGCCTATTTATGTATCTTTTTCTTACTTAATGATTCTTCTGATTTTTGCGCTCATAAAGAGAATGTTTGGCCATGAGATAAGAAACATCTTCACTTTCTAAAGATTAACTTGTTTTAGCACATACAAACGCATTTACCTAATCACTTGGATACCTTTTAGCCCCTAATAATAGAATGAATATCATTTACATTCTAAAAATAAATTTTTAGATTGTATTTAGAGACATTGTAATAGACATGAAAATGTAAAGAAAGAGAAGAACAACCATCTGTTTATTATAAGAAATTTGCATTATTTTATGAATGAAGAAATTGCAATTAAATAGCTAATTTATCTTTCTAAGTACCCTGCTGTTCCCCTGCAAGTATATACCTGAATTGTCTCATCAAATCTGACAAATTTATTCTGTGGTTTGTTTCTTATGTCAAAAGTTCAACTATTTTTCCAACAAATCTGAGACACTAAAAATGATGTTTGGATTTGCAAATTCCTAAATGTATTTTGGAAATCAATATAATAAAAATACTCTAAATATGTAGGACACAGTTTACCTGAATATTGCCATAATTTTTTGACAAAAAATAGCATCTAATTCCAGTTATCAATTTGAGGGTATAAAACTGCTGTGCTGAAAGCATCATGAAGTGTTTTCTGAAATGATAAATGCTTTTAAGAGCAATTTTCTTGCTAATTTATGGCTATCTTGTAATTAATGAGGCAACCAAAGCAAGCTTGCATACTAAAATGACCTAGTACTTATTAAAATTATAATGTAGTATCTTCTTCAGGAGTTTCTCTGGAGTATAAGAAGGAAAAAGCAGTTTTAGGCAAATTGATTTTTTTTCCCAGTTACTTTGCTTAAAAAGTTTACATTGGCTCTGATTATTTGAGGCCTTAGAGCAATCAAGAATGAGCTGATGAGGTTTTGAATGAAACCAAAGTGAAAATTTTAAGGTTATGGGCCATCCAAGTGTGGGAAGTTCCATCTGAAAAGAAATGGTTAGGAATAACATTAGATAGACTGTGACACAGGTGTACATAATTACATCATCTCAATAAAAAAAAAAAAAGATGTGTATTTGCATTGCTGGAACAATGAGACACCAGGGACTGACTAAGACTACAGGTATAGTTAGTTTCCTAGAAAATTATTTCAGCTTCTTTTCCTTTTCTTCATACATAACTATACACTTTCTACTTCCTCCATGTATCCCCTATTTTCTCTCTGTCCTTAGGAACATCAAGAAGTCAATTCTGAGACAGCCTGTATGCAGCACAATGCTGGGGAAACCATCCTCCAAAAAGGTTCCCAAAATATTAAAAAAAAATCAGAAATATGAGTGTGGAAGAACACAAAAAACTCTGGTTTGTGAAAGAAAAGGAGGCACTGCTTCAAATGGTGAGTATTTAGGAGGCTGGCTTCCAATAATAAAGGTCTCTATTTGCAATCACCAGAATAGCAAATCCAAATGTTATTTACAGCTGACACACCCAAGTTGGCAAAATTAATTCTCTGGGAATATCAACAATGACACATCCATAGTGCATGAGAGTAGTATGAATTTTTACTTCCTCTTCATGTACAGGGTTGCATTACATATGATGCCTGGAAGAAGAAGACTTTTACATTTCAGCCTTCATTCCATTGTCAACACTAAATTGGCTTTGTTAGACTATTAATAAATCATAGGACTTCTTTGGGTTTATTAGTCTTCTGTTTGACAGAGCAACTTGAGCATTTACAAGACACATAACTTTCATGTATTCAAATTAAGTAAGAAAGAATCAGCCTAACCCTGGCTATAGCTGTTTAAGTCATTAGTCAGTCAAGCCTGATAAACACTTGCTCTGCTCCTTTAAAGAGAGGTTAGTGTACTCAGTGAAGACAAAATTCGTAAGACTCTGGTCTCTTACACCCACTGTAACAAAATGCTTCAAAAATTATTATCACTGTATTTCACAGTATTCACTGCTTTAAGAATTCATGGCATAATGGAAAAGGAGAGCAGATAAAATGAAAGGATCTATCACTTGACATGCAAGGTTGTCTTCAAAAACTTCTTGGTAGCTAATTTTGTTCTAGAGACTCGCAAAAACTGTGCTCATAGCCAAATGAAAGCCTGCTTGCTCGCTTGGTACCAGAATTACCACCCTTATCTACCTCCTTTTCTCCCTCTGTTAGTCTCTTTCCCACCAAAAATGTGTGAAAGGGTTGAAAAGACAGCGAAGGGTAATAGCTGCTGCAGCAACAAGGGATCTGTTTCTACTACCATTTTAGGATTTTGATCTTTGAAGGTGATGAAAGGCATCTCAACTACACTCAGTCTTGATGAGTATGAATGTGTATCATAAAACATGTTTGTTCAGACAATTCCATGGTCTGTCAAAAATCACATTTAATTTCACATTGTGTCTGATGTCCCAGCAATTGACTCCTTTAGCTACACTGAGCTGGAAGTTTATGTAAGAAAAAGCAGTGAGTGAAAGCACTCACTACAGACAGCATTTTCAGCATTTCATTTTCAACATGAAAAATATAAAACTATTACCTGCTTGCTGTTGCCAGGAAGTATTTATTTTTATATGGGCAGACATGGCTAGTGACAAGTGTCATGCTCAGTAGGACAAGAGATCTCCAGAATCCAGTAGGTAAAGAAATGGAGAAATTTGCACCTCTCCAAGAATTTGTGCTGAAGCTGTAGTCAGAGGTAAGACTTGGACAATTAATTCTAATATCAAATGTGGACTAGGACTTACAGAAGTGTGGGACCTCGTGATCCATTTTTGTGACCATTTTGGGGCATCTTGGCTGTAGTTCAGCTGGATTCTTGTGCGGCCCAGGTGTACCCATTGAGGCCTTTTAAGAAATACCTGCTTTATCCTCTTGCTCTGTCTCCATTCCAGGTCAGCCTCTAGAAGGCACCAGTCAGACCCTTGGTACAACCCTGTGGCATTAGTACCAAACAGAAGGCACTTCCCACTGGAAAGCTGGTGGAGATAGGCTTAGGCAGACTGTTCATCTATCCCTTCATTTACTGTCATACATGTCATGCAAAACTGACACAACAACTTGTTAACAGGCATAACATCACTGCAACATGTCACTACAACCATAACTACAGAAGCACATATGTACACCAGATTGTAGGAAATACAGCAGGTAGACATGTTAGGAACAAAATTCTTGGCCAACGCAGCCTATCTTAAACTCACATATTTAAATATCAAATAATATTTATAAAGTGTCAAATAATAATTTTATTTACCTCATCTAGCTCTCATGTCTTTAAATATCAAACATTATCACAAATATTTCTTTTAATACTACTGAAGGAAAACTGACAGAGAGGTAGATTTAGGTTGCACTCTTCAAAGTAGCACAAAACAGTGTCACCACAGACAGGGGATTCATACTGCCTGAATGTGTTAAAGTGAGGGGTTAAAAGCCTTTTCAGTCTCTCTGAACTCCCACCAAAGCCAAATAATGTTGGAGTAGAGATTCACTTTGCATTTTCAACTATTTCTTCCCACACTTTCAAGCTCTAAGTATGAATTAATTAAGAAAAACAGAATAGTAAGATGCTGTTAAGCTGGCATGACAAAAAGAAAAGCATTTAATTTCCATGCAGTTGGTTTCCTGTGACAGAGGGAGTGTTACCAAGTTTATACTTCTGTAAAATGTGAAAAAAATACTTCACATGTTAAATCCTTCTGTGCCAAATGTGACAATCCTGTGAGATATTGTCCTGATTTTGGCCAAGCCAGAGTTATTTTTTCCACACTATCTGTGAGAGGGTGTAGTCTGCAGCCATGTGGGCATGTCTAGGTTATTATTCTATACCAGGAACACACTGCTGGGGGTGGAATTGAGAGATTCTCACTTCAAAGAAGAAGGAGTGTGTCGATTGCAGTTAGGAAGAAAAGTGTGGGCAGGGAGGGTTAGTTCACTATTTTGAGCATTGTCTCGAGGTTGTGCTACAGTGGGTCAGGGTGAGCATATTTTGCATGTAAATCACCTTCTCTTTGTACACTTGTTTTTGTTAATATTGTTGCTGTTCCAGTTCCTTATCTCATTGTTTATTTCAGAAAATTGCTCTCACCTCAGCCCTAAATCTCTGCCTTTTGTCTGTCTCGATGGGGTGGGGGACTGGGGAGGGTGGCGAGGAAGGGCAGATGTAGTGCTGTTTATAAACCACGATAGATGTACTGAACCTCTGGGCATATGGCTGCTGCTGCAGTCCAGCATGAAGGAATACAACAATGAACAATTGAAAGCCTGTTCTGCAGCCTATTGCCTGGCTCTGATCATCTCTGATAGCCACTAGTCAATGGGACTCAATGGGATGTATCAGGGACCTGGGGACACTGGCTGATATTTTTGCCAAGCCACTCTCCATTGTACTTGAAAAGCTGTCAGGTGAAATCTCTGATGACTGGAAAAACAGAAACAACCTTCCCATACGAGAAGGTTGTAAAATGAGAGGAAAGGAAGATCCAGGGTCCTACAGCCTCTCTTCTGTGCCTGGGGACATCATGGAGCAGATCCTTCTAGAAGATATAGGCATATAAAAGGAGGGTATGATCTGAGGCATCCAACATGATTTCCCTTGTCCAGTCTGGTGGTCTTCTGTGGGGGAATGGCTGCAACATTTGACAAGGGAAGATTGACCAATGTCACCTACCTATGTTTCTGAAGGTCTTTGATGAAGTCCCTCTGGATATCTTTAACTCCAAGTTGGAGAGACATGGGTTTGATGGAGGTACTATTCAGCGAATAAGGAATTGGCTGGATGGACACAGACAGAGACTTGTGGTCAATGGCTCTATGTCCAGGTGGAGGCTGGTGAGGAGTGATGTTTCTCAGGGCAGACAGAGCTCTGGGGACTGGTGCTCTTCCATATCTTCATCAATGAACATCAACAGTGACGTCGAGTTCACCCTCAGCAGGTTTATAGATGACATGAAGCTGAAACACTGAAAAGACAGGATCCTATCCAGAGGGACAGGACAAGCTTGAGATGTGGGCCCATGGGAATCTCATGAGGTTCAACAAGTCCAAGTGAGAAGTGCTGCCCCTGGGTCAGAGCAGTCCCAGATATGAGAACAGACTGGGAGAAGAGCTCAATGAGAGCAGCCCTGTGGAGAAGGGCCTGGGGGTTCTCCTGGATGAAAAGCTGGACATGACCCAACTTCTGGGCTGCACCAGCAGGGAGAGGGCGGGGATTCTCCCCCTCTGCTCTCATGAGACCAAAGCTGGAGTGCTGTGTCCAGGTGTGGAGTCCTCAGCAGAAAAAAGACATGGACCTGTAGGAGCAGGTCCAGAAGATGGTGAGAACGATGGTTCAAAGGATGGAACACATCTTCTATGAAGGCAGGCTGAGAATCTCTGGATTGCTCCACCTGGAGAAGGTTTTGGGGAGGCCTCTGTTGTAACCTTTCAGTACCTTAAGGAGGCTTATAAAAACAAGGAAGAGGGATTTTTATATTGAGCAGATAAGGACAAGCCATAATGGTTTGAAATTTGAAATGGTTTGAAATTGAAATATAGCATGTTTAGATTAGATGTTAGGAAGAAATCCTTTACTCAGAGGGTGATGAAAGACTGGGAGAGGTTGCCCACAGAAGCCATGGATGCCCCTCTCCAGAACTGTTCAAGGCCAAGTTGGATGGCACTTTGGGCAATCTGATCTAGTGAATGGCAACGCTGCCCAAGCAGGGGCTTGGAACTAGACCACCTTTAAAGTCCCTTCCAACTCAAACCATTCTATGATGCTATTCTGGTTGATCCTGCCCTTCTCCTGCCTGGCTTTTATGCCCTGTTGTTTTTACAAAGAGTAGTTTCAAAAGTAGAATTTCAGTACTCTAAACTGTCAGAATTATGTTTCTTTTTTTCTCCTCCTTCCCTTTCTCCAGGTAAAAACGTGTTATAACAAACTTGTCTTTCAGTAGAATTTACTGAATTCTTTTTAACCAAAATTATCTTTTGGTTATTCTCTTGACTCTGGCTTTAAAATAAATAAAATACATTGTTCTGTGTTTAGATTACTAAAATAATTTTTCAGTTATTTATTAATAATAGACACGCCAAGTCAGCCCAACAAACTTCCTTTTAACAAGAAAAGCTTTCTCCTTCTGAATGAATAATGCATACTGGAGAAATAACACCACTCCTGCATTTTCTGCGTAGGCTGATAATGTCCTATCTTTCAGCAAATGCATTAGGCAAATGAGAACACTTTGGGGAAAAAGCCATCTCCCAGAATAGAACATCATGTTCTTGCTATAGCAGAAAGTAAGTTACAATGTTAGCAACTTCATAGCTTAAAACTCTGGGTGACTTGTCTTTGCAGTCATAACTGGGGTTGTGCAGCTGGAGGAGCTGCGTATTAATGGTCCTCCTTACTGTAAGGAGAAGCAATTGGCTCCAAAGGGCTCACGCCATCCCCAGCAGGTGACAAAGCAGAGTGATGCTTGATACTGATGAAACAATGAAATAAAGTCACAGGGAGGTGCAGAATGTGTTGCAAATATATTCTCACGCCAGCATTTGGTTTATTTTACTGATAGTATTCTTCCCAGCAGGTCCCAAGAAACTGTGAAAACATTCTCTAGAAAAAGTCTGTTTATGGCCCTGTTCACTGAAGAGATTTTCTATGGTTTGCAGGCTTTGAATGCACAGAGGTCCTCAGACTCTTTATGGGCTTAGATGAGGGAATCCTCAATGCCTCAACCAGCTCAGCACATCCTATTTCCCAGAAAAACCTTCTTAGACTGGCATTAAAACAATGGAATTTATGTGTATTGATAAAGAAATAACAGAAAAATATGCATCCATAAGCCTCACACTATAAACTCTCTTAGGCAGGGTCTTTCATGTCAAGAATTCCTTTATATATTCACAGGATATAAACATATATAAATGCAATATGCATGCTGCATAGAACACACACATTTTTAGACTGTATAATTTTGAAACACACAGTAATTCTATTATTATTATTATATTTAAAAATTATTTCTTTATTAAAAAAAACCCCTCAAAACACCACAAAACCAAACAGCAAACCAAATCCAAGTGTCTCTGTCTGAGCTATTTAGGAAATAAATGCAGACAAGTTAGAATGTTCTGACACTCGCTTAGAAAATGTCACCATTTTTCTTTTCACTTTCTTCATCTTTAATATGTGGGTGGTGAAGACAGCTGATTGCTGTGTCTGTGAGACCATTAATAAACTGGGTCTCTGAAAGAGATCTAAATAGAAAGAAGACAAGCAGGCAATATGAGTAGAGACAAAATCAGAAAACTGGTGAGGAAATAAGCTGATGCTGCACTGCCATATTTGACAGCTCTGTGTTGAGTGTGGGCAAGATCAAATGTAACTCAAGATGGGGCTGAACAGAAGATTAAATGTTCAAATGTAGTTTGGAAAATACCTCAATGCACTCGAAAGTTAATCCAAAGCTATGTTTTATCCGTGGGATGGTCTGTTATGTACGTGATGGTATGTTATGTATGTGGTATAAACAAGACAGAAATAATTTGGTTATTTAGAACAATTTTCCCATAGGAATATAATGAAAGGTATACCAATGCAGAAAACACCAGGTGTTATTAGTGCCCACTAGAAATCTGTATCATGGGTTGTTGTTCAGTCATGTCCTGTGAATTTTGCTTACACACTTGCAAAAATAAAGTGTCCCTTCCTCCTCTGGGACAGAGACTCCTGTCTGCAACCATTTGCTCAGTGATCCCTGTTCTGGATCACCATGGTCTAGTGACCTGCTGGAGTTGTGCGGGGTCTTGAACTGGACTGCAGCATTGCCTAGTGATGTTTCTGTGGCTCACTGCCCAGACTGAAGATTTATGAATATTTTATGAATATTTAAAGGAGACTCTTTAAAAGAAAAAATACGTCAGAAGCTCTGGCTATGATTTATGGCTTTTGAAATTCAAGAGTCAGAATGAGAAAGAGATTGACAACATACGAAGGATAATTCTTCCTTCTTGTTTCTCACTTAGTCTAGCAGGAAAGTAAACTGATCCTCTGTTGCCACAATCTGTTTATTTTCTCTGTGTTGCTGATGAACATGGTTTTCATCCTGACTCTGGATGCAGTAAGGCATCTGACCAGTACATAAAAGCTTCCTGAATATTATGCTTATTCCTGAAAGACAGACAGAAAAGATAGAGCAGGTGCTAGTCTTGTCGATTTGTGTTGCAGCAACGCCTAGAATCTCAGCCAAGGGGTTCTGCATGTGCACAGTAAGCCAGCTGCAAACTGGACACGAAAACCACTGTGCACTCCTCTTTGTGCCCCAGTCCCATGGTTTTACAGAATTTCTCCAGCTGAATTCACTTTGTTATGATTTATTTCATGGCAGTACCCATGAGGACCAAAAGAGAAATATAAAATTCTCCACATATAAGCTATTGATGTATACAAGAAGAACCACTGTAGGGCTCCAGTATTTTGAATGGATTAGATTTTTTTAGTGTTGTACATGTCTTCCACAAAAAAGAATGTAAGAGTATGCCTTCATACCAATTCCTAACAGAAATTTTGCACTTTTATACCTCAAGATTCCCTGCAAAAACTAGAAACTAATTTGAGTCTGTCAGTGTAAGTGCAGATGTTTTCCAACTGCTATTTTGCTTATTAACTATTTTGTTACTATCACTTTAAAAATCTGATTTCCTGCAGTTAAGTCAACAGCAGGTCAGTTTCTACCATATTAATGTGGAATCATTTAATCTAAAAATGCATAACACAGGTTTATTTTACACAAATAAATAAATTCTTGTGAAATAAATCCTCTGCTAAAGGGCCTTTTGGAAGGGCTAAGAAAGTTCTGTCACTACTTAAAGTTAAGCAACAAAATAACTGCCCTCCCTGTCACAGCTCAAATATTTTCATTTTCTGATTGCTCTTACAAAACATGAAATTTACAGTAGTAGTGTTTTATGTGGAGATACAGGGAACTGTTTAGGAGACAATTTTTGAGAGCAGAGAAACATATGAAACATCTTTTAACAGTAAAATATCTGTTCAATTTCTGTTGAAGTAAGCCATCAGTATAATTACAAATTGAAACATTGATTTGGAACCTCCATATGATAGATGGTAGATACAAATGAAAGTTATGTATAGTACTGTAGCAGCAACAGAGAAAAATCTTTAAGGATTGAAAGAGAGCCAGTCTGAGATCTGGGACTTATTTTACATTCTGGGCAGAAAGACAAATTTCGCCGTATGTCTGTCAAAATTGGTACAAGAAGCAGCTGACTAAAGTAACTCACAAAACATATGTGGTAACACTCTCTAAAGATGAAATTTTTGAACACCCTTGGGCAATATTCTTGTAAAAAATTCTTGTGATGAACAGAGTTCTTAGATAGTTAGGGTATTAGTGGAGACTTTTCTATGTCACTGCATTAATTTTGAGTTCTTTAATACTCACACAGTCATGTTGAAACCGGCTACAAAATGTCCACATGATTTTAATAGGAGAGATCCTTAAAGCTGCAAAATACCACTGAGAGCAAAGCCCCAAACTGCACTGCTATTAGTCATCCTCAGTAGTAGTTACACCTTGAGTAGACCCTTTGAAAGCATTACAAGTATCTTAGGAAAAATTATTACTCAGCTGAGTAACATGTGGGCAAAAGGAATGAACAGTCTAGTTGATCCAAAACCTTTTAACAAGTGCACAGCAGTGCAATAGTTGTGGCTTCTCTGGCAGCAGTTCAACAGCTCCAGTGCTGTAATCAGCTTGCAGCCTTGGTGTTTACAGAGGCCGATGCTGCACTGATCACCAAGCCATGCCAACAGTAACAAATCATGAGAACATGCAACCTAGTAGAGCTTTGAGGTTGGTCCCACATTTCATTCCAAGGTGAAAGGTACTACTGCGACCAATTCTTCCTTTTAATCCTTGCCTCAATAGGCAGTTTGGGCTCTGAAAGACTCCTGTATCAGACAAAGTGCTGTAGAGGAGCAACCTTCTCTTACTTGTATGTTAAAGATGTAATGGAAGATTTTCTGTAATCGGGACTAACTTGAAGCAGATTGTGCTCATCATATTTCAGCTAGAGGCTGCTAGGTGGTATGCTGATCCAGGAGTCAGAGTCTGTCAAAGCAGCTGGCTTTCTGCCATTTGAGAGTGGCTTGAAAAGCCAGTTGCTTGTACTCTAAGTGATGAGTCATTTATCTGGTAATGCACTGGCAGTGAAGAATCATCACAACCAGCAGTAAATTACTTACAACAGCAAATTGTCTCAGTTAATTCTATCACTGTCATAGACCACAGATGTGTTCACTTTTTGTAAGTCCAGGGAACTTTAGCCTGTCTAAATTTGCCTTAATATCTTGATCACCCAGCCTATATTTAATTCCCTGTGCCAGGTGTTTCCCAGTGTCTACCTCTACATTTAGAGTCTTTGAACTTCTGTGGCCAATAGAATAATCACTGCATGGCTCAGACTGTTAATTTATGTATCAATTATATTAACTTTTGGCCTGAGCTTATGGGGCAATTGGTGACATCTGCTCAGGGCGCTTGCAACTTTTGGAGTTCAATGTATCATCTAGGTGAGCTTCTTATAGAAAGCTTACAGTATTGTAGACCAGAAGTATAGAAATGGAAACCTTTTTCAATACTTGAACCCATGAGCATACCCTTTGAACACACATAGGTGTACTCAAGCCCCCCATGTAAGGCACACCTTGCAGTACAATTTTTATGCAGGATAACCGCTGCAGAATGAAACCAACTGCGGCAACATCTTGGTGGAAAACAATGCTCTATAGCATCATTCAGAAATGTAGAAATTTAGAAAAACTTCTCACATTTGGACAGCACCACATGACCAGTGTTCTGGCTGGAGGCCAGAATCCTGAGTAGATGCCAGTTTCCACAGCTTCCCAGGAGCTCTACAGACAGAAGTACCTCTCAGCCTTGCTATGGTCTTAACAAGCGGACAGACTTGTGCTCTGCATTACTTGAAATTGTGAATTACACAAACATACCTTGTTAGGTATCAAAGAGATGGTATGAGCAATGGATTGTATATCTGCAGCCAGGTAAGGTATTACCGGCAAAGAACAAAAAGGAATATTTGTCAGCTATTAAGTGCAGTGATGATAACTTTTGGTTTTGCCTAGTAATAATAGAGAGAGATGTGAGAAAGGTCTCATATTACAGACAACATGTGGGACAATTTCCTCCATTATTCCTTCTGCTTCTTCCTGAAAATGTAGTCATTGGATTTGTCTATAAAAATGCATTTCTTTTTGAGGAAGTCTATCATTCTTAGCTTTCCAAGCACTCACCCAAACCACAAAACCAGAAACATGCTTTTTTCAGAGACAAAACACATGCAAAGAGATAGTGTAAATGCAAACTTCTTCAATCCTGATTTGCACATAATGTGTTAAGCCTGATTAATGAAATGACTGCACAGAAGTAGATGCCTTCACATAAGCCTATTTTTCTAACTATCATGGCTGCAAACTCTTGTTTGGTACTTTTTCAATGCATCTGAAAAACAAGACAGATAATTTGTCAAGTAACCAAATTACATATCTGTATTTCCTTTTTATACAGTCTGCTATTTGAAGTGTTGAACAACTCTTTTACTTGAAGATGTTACCTGAGGATGATTGAGAGTTTGCTACCATTATCTCAAGTTAGACTTGGAGATCCAGGAAGATCAGGAAGATCCAGGCACAGAAGAATTCCTACTGTCTTATTTTTTCCTGATTCCATCAGTTAAATTTATTTGATTCCTTCTTATTCAGTCTGCTGCTTAATCCCCATACCTGGTTTAGCCTTCCAAATGTCCTGTTAAGGGGCAATAAGCACTTTCAAATGCAATTCCTCTTCATTATTAATTCATAAAATTAAATTCACAAGGCTCAGAACTTTGTTCAGGTTTTCAATTTTATTTTTATCACTACATTTACAAGGACCAATAGGAGAAATAACATTTATATAGAAGCTTCATTTCTTTAAAATTTTAACCTGGTATGATGACCTCCATTCTATTTCCCATTGTTGCTCTAAGTGATACGTTACTCTGTGTAATTCTTTAGCTGCCCCTACTGAATGTTTTGTAAAACAAAATAGGTAAAGTTATATCCACAGCCATTGGATGAAATAACTTGTTCTATAGTCCCACCAAAATCCATTGCCTGAGGATTGAGGTTGGCCAGTTGGTTCAATCTTTGCTGTCATTTGCCATATAAAGATCTAAATTTCATTTGCTAAATCATGGTATCATGAATCAGCCTGTTTTGGAAGGGACCTTAGATGTTCATTTGGTTGAACCTTTCACAGTACCTGAGCAGTCTTGCAAAGATCCAAAATTTGACATAAGGTTAAGTTCAGGTGGTATACTGCAGCTTATCCGCTAAATATCCAGGAGAGTGTTACAGTCAGCTGTTGAACATGCACTTGTATTTATGAAAATAGTAAAATGGGTTTATCTGTTATTGTTATTACATCAAAGCCAAGAGATTTCAACTATTTTGGGATTCCACAGAGTAAAGCATTCTGTGGTTATGCAGCAAGTTCTGTCAAGAGCTTGGGGCTTATGTCATTATGTAAAAAGAAAAGAAAGAGGAAGAGGAAAACATAATAACTTTCAAAACACCTTGTACCAGGTCTGTGAGTGAGAAACTTGTTACTCCAGTTTGTTTTCTATGACTTCATCTCCCTCATCATCTCATCAATATAAGCAGGTGAAGCTGACATGAAATTTCTAGGTGTACTTTTTACGTGTGTATCTATGTGTGCATGTGGTGGTATGTAGACACATACCTACATATATCCATACAAATGTTTTTTAAACTTTTTTGTTTAGATGAGTAGTTTTGCCCATAAGCTTTGACTTTATGAGAAACACAAATATATTGACTATCTCCTTTCAGGATAAATTGTGAGGTTGTTTTAATCCTTTCTATTTCTTGTTTATTTACTGCTTCAGTAACTTCACTTGTGTTTTTGTTGTCTGCGAAATAATAAAAAAAAAAGCAATCTAAGCAACAGCACTTCAAGGGCAAGGTTGGTGCTACCACATGGCGGGATGATTTTTGTCTTACCATGATCTCTGATTTTTTTCTCCTATGTTACACAGGCTCCAACCACTATGCTACAATTATTAACACAAAGAGAGGTTACAACACTGCCCTTGCCAAGATACGTGATATTCACAGGCATGTAAATACCTAAACTACTATATTAGTACTTTTGAAAATGGTAAGGAATTCAGGTATCTATTTGCATGTTTGGACAATATATACCTTAAAACTCCAATTATGATATATCAATACATAATTTCTGTGATACATAAAAGACTATCTATAATTTCACAAATCATATACGCAGTTATTTACATTAGGGGAACAATGCCTAGTATTCTAAAAATTGTAACTGGGACAGTCAGTATAGAAACATCACATCTGCCCTGATGCAACTACTTATGTAATCCTTAGTTCTGGGTGTTCAAGACATTACTGGAGATCTGTTTGGTGTGTGATGACAGGAAAACTATTTTCGACTTTTTGTAAGGATAATGGCATCCTTGGTACCCTTCCATCTTCTCTCTCTCATCTCAGCTTCTCACCCTGCCCCTCATCCTTCACCTGAGCTTGAGCAAAAGTGGATTTGTACATGCCAGCTTTGAAGGGCCCACATAGATACTAATGAGCCAAAAGTATAGACTCCCACAGCTACAGGGCATGTTTGTTCGACCATTCGATATGATGCTCTATTAAGTGTTCAAGCATTTACCTGATTTCCAATTACTGTACCATCAAGAACTCTTTAAGATTATTTTTTCTATTAGCACATCCCCAAGGCGAGACCAAGGGCCTGCATTTTTAGAGGTCTTACTCTTCTCCAAATAACTTTGACAACTTTTTTCCTTGTCCAGAGAGATGTTTAGAAGCAGGATTCCTGCAGATGTGGTCCACCACAATGATCTCCAGAAAAATGTTTCTGCCCTGAGCTTTGTAAGCCTGTCCCTGCACCAGGGACTTGCCACCTGCAGTACCATCAGCAGGGATGCAGGTTTGTGTGGCTCCCTAGCAGTGATGGCAGCCAACAATCTACCAGGCTGTGGAAGGTCTGGCCCAGGTCTGCCAATACCTGTGGGAGGAACTGCCAAGCCACCTCTCAGCAGACTTGTGCTCAGGGAGCCCTGATTGCTTGGATGTGCACATGCACATACTCAGGTAGGCATTTGGAGCATTTTTCTCATGAGTTCTTTCTGTTTCTGTGGATATTCACCAAATGAAGCTTGCCAACTTTGAAGTACCAGTGTACAGATGGAAGTGTCATCAGTAAAGCAGTCAACACCTACCAAGATGGCTTGTGAAATTTTACATGTAATTGGCAAATTGAAGCCATGTACAAAGTAAGCTTCTGTTTTGTTTCAACCTTTAAATTCCGAGAAATTTTTATGTAATCAATTACCATAAAGTACAGCTTCCCAGCACAAAGCTGAAACTCTGCAGTACCCTGGGCTGCTGAACTGCACTGTTTTACATTTCTTTGCCATCCATTTGAAGACAAGAACTCCTGCAGCAATTTTTTTCCCTTTTTCATTTTGATAACAAAAATTGCATAGTGATTAAGTTTAGTATCTCCTCTGTATGGTAAACTACTGGCATGCAGGAGCTGTGAGAAGAATTAGGTTTGACACCTCACCATATTCTGAAGCTGACAAAAAATGAAAGACCTGTGAGGCTTTTTGAGGCAACAGCAAATGCCCATAAATGATTAAAATGGACAAGAGCACTGAAATGCCAGGTATAAAAGCAGAGTTTGAATATCACACCCACATAAACACATGCTCCAGAAGCCATGCTCCAGCCCCTCAAGGAGTGGAAATTTGGACTGGCATAGTGTTGTACTGAGGCTCCTGCTATTTAGATTTAGTAAGTGTGACTTAATGTCACGTGGTTTACGACTTATGTGACTTTTGGCTGATGCCTCCTGCTTTTGAGATATTGCTGCTTTCTGTGTCTGAGGGGTCTGTTCTGCAGAGACAAGCAGACCTTTTGCAAGGGGCTGTTACAATCTGCAGCAGAAGGTAGACATTGTGTTGGTCCTCTTTCTAATACAGTTGAAAACATTTCATGTGGAAGTTGCTTATTGTAGAGAAACATTTGTACTCTGAGCAGTGATCCAGATACAGATGTACATGAATTCAGGTGTATCTTCAGCTACAGTGGATTTAGATACCTGTACTTAAAAGGAAAGTTGCTGTTTCTTGTGCTGTCATTCTCTTTTCCAATTTAGAAAACATAAACAGGAAATGTTAATGAGCTTAGCCATCTGAGAATTTGATGTCAAAATTATGTTTTTCAGAATATGTCAGCTAAATCTTTTTTTTTTTAATGAAAAAATACATTTTTTTCTGAGTCACATTAAAATTCCATTTTACTACAAAGGGATATTTTTCTGGTCATCCATAGCAGATGATATTTTATTTTGTTTAGATTTTATTTTAAAACAACTATATGAAAAGTAATTGGTCCATAACTGGGAATGACACCAGAAATGGACACTAAAACCTCCAACAAAAATACAGAAAGACAACTATAATGACACTTAAAAATTGGTAGTTTTTTTAAAAGAACCCAAAACACACACACTACATATGTAGAAGAAAAACGGATAGTTTCTACAAAGCTGTTGTCATCAGGAGTTACAGTGATGGCTTATAGAGCTTTCTTTCCTAAGCCTGAGAAATATATGTCACATTCTGCTGCTATTGTTGCAAAGCACTATCAAATTCTAGATGATAATAACATAAAAAATTGGATTTGAAAAGCTTTTATATACAGAGCATTTAAAAATTTAGCAACTTGTATGGTCCAGAAGATTCCTTTTACAGCTATAAATCTCAACATTTAGAAAGAAATCAAGTATTTAGACGTCAAATTACATACTTTTTAGTAGGAAACAGTTCACATTTTTGCCTTGTAGATCTCTAACCAAGGACCAGGTGGACTGAGGGTGAAACGGGTCTCAGTGCTGTAGGTCAACAGTAATGCTACTATCAGTCAAATGAGATGATAGTAGTAATATACTTTTCTTTATATATTATAGCTTCTTCCTACATAACCTCATAAAAAAATTTCTAATATTAAGCACTTAACATTGCCAGTTGGTTCCTGTGTTTTGTTAGTAATATATCTGCCTGAGACTATGCTGTCTGTCTAGATGCCTGTTCAGTACCTCAAAATGACTTGCTGTGATGGTAATTTCTGTCATGGGTTGCAGTGTAAAATATAATCAGGGGTGAGTTATTCTATTACCATCCATTGGAACTGGGATGGGGGTAGCGATGTAATCTTCTGTTGATAAGGCAGCTGATAAGAAACCATCAAGAGCAGTTTCCTTATCTCTTCCA
>VZTB01002326.1:81852-102413 GCA_013397245.1 Thryothorus ludovicianus
ATCAGTGAAGCTGTAGCACCAGTGCATAAGCTTTAGACAGAATTCTGTGCATGACAGAATTCCCTTTATCCATATAAAAAATGATGACTCTAAAGACATCATATTTTCTAGCAGCAGATACCGTCCCTTGACACTGGGAAAACCCCTTGTATTTNACATTTGTTTACACAGTTTCTGACATTTGGCCAGGCCACGCAACTCTCAGCTGAAGTGAAACACGAAAAGCATACGGTGCTGGCACGCTGGGCACGAGGGACAGACCCGAGCTGGGGTCCCTGTGCCTCGCTGAGCCCCCGGGCGCAGCTGCGGTCAGTGTCCGGCAGCCGCAGCCCCCTGGGTCATCTCCTGCCCTCCAGGGTCATCTGCTGACGGCAGAGCGACCTGGGAAGCCGGGGGAAGCCACGGCAGAGCTGCCTGCAGAAGGATTTTGGGGTCCTGAGAAAGGAGCCGGGGAGCCAGGAGACGCCCTCAGCTGCACCCTGGGGGCTGGCAGGAATCCCGGCGGGATCCGCAAGGGAAGAACTTCCCTCCCTGCCTTCGAGCAGGGACACAGAGCCCCTCGGGACTTGGCTGTGTTTTACTGCTGTACAGACCTGATCAGTGCTGCCTCTTAGAGAAAGGGGCCTCCAGCGATTCAAACTTCGAATGATTTCACTATTTCTGATGCCTCATCTGAGATACCCTAATTTTGAGGTAACATAAAATGGACACTTATGGTTTCATGGGGCACAGTTTCAGGATCCCTCAAAATTTTCCAGAGAATGTTGAGAGTATATAAATCTATTGGCTGCAGAGATGACATACTCAATGCCTGCTTTTGGGAATTGTAGAAATAGTCCACAAGTCCCCAGGGTCCAGAGGCATGGATTATAGATGTTGCTAGAAAACAATAGCAAATATATTTCAGCAAATTATTACATCTTCTCATTCATTTTAATTTGTGTCCCTATGTTAGAAAAAGTGTTAAAACAAACTTGATTGTATATAGATGTAAGAAATTTCAACTACTTGCTATAACCTCATTATTCAGTTATTTAATTCCTGGACACTGTTCAGAGAGAGGTAAAATCAACATCCACTTGATAGAATTTGTTTGCTTTTCTGTTCATCCTTCCATTATTTTCCCAGTCCATCTAGATTTCTACAGGGAAACAGTATTTGTTTTCTTTTGGAAGCTGACAGAAAATACAACATGTCACCCACAACATAAGTGGAAACTTTATATGTTACTGTTTTCCTGGACTTTGTGACAATTAGCTATGAGTAGGCTGGACCTATACATTGTTTGCACATGCATCCCACCTCTCCCTCCCTCTTCAAATAAACCAAATGTAGAAAAAAATTTAAAAATACCTTAATAAAAATACCTTATCCAAAATAGAAATGCTTTCTATTTTTCTTTCCCTTCAGATTTATTTCTGATCCTGTAGGCTTTGGTTTAACTTACAGAAAAAGGAATGTATAGATCTAAGCAAGATCTGCAAAGACATTCTAATAATATACTGTGTCTACAGGTCACATTAGGCATACAAGCAAGAAGATTGAATTTAAATATGATTTTAAAACTTGTTGACAAGAACATGCAAAAATATGTTTACATACACATGTTTTTCTCAATTCCAAGATACACTGAGCTAATTTAGAATTACTCTGGAGACTTTATGGTGCAGTAGATTAGATTCCAGTTTAAATGCCATCATGGTGATCAAGTGGTGCCAAATATGTTAAACCCTTGAAAAAAACAGTCTACAAACTTGTCTGAAGCATGGTGATTCCACCAACCCATGGTTCAGAGCCTGTAAAAGGTTACAGATGTAGAAATCTGTTCATTGCCATATGACAAAGCCATATGACTCATCTGACCACAGGCAAGTTCAGACTTGGAGTGAGGGTGTGGAGAACAAATTTAACCAAAAGGATGCAGAATGGTCCTTGGTGAGTATACTCCACCTAGCAAAGCTGTGTTCACCCAGAGATAAGTTTTGCTGATCTCACTCCCACACTTTAGGACCCTGGCAACTCAGTAGATTTGATGGGTAAAGTAGAAATGTCACACTGAGATCAGTCCTATGAAGTGAGAAGTTTTCCAGTGGTTGGGTCTGGGAGAAGGCACACCCCAGAGCACAGCCTGGGAGAAAGACACAGGTATGATACAGTCTCTTTAAACCTCTGGTAAGAAAAATTGAAATAAATTCACAAAACCCCCGTTAATTGGTGGTTTTCATTTTATTTAGTGTATTTTGCAATGTTAAGGAGTAAATATCCCAACTCAATGCTCAATAAGGAAATTAATAAGGATATTGGATGTGAAAGTGAGAGAAGAATCTGAAATAGTTTGATGATTATGCTTGTCATTCTTGACTTAGTATATGTCTTTTTGGATGAGACATGATATTGTGATTCTGAGATGATTGAAAATATGAGAAATGGCTGAGAATATACACAGTATATGCAAGCATTGCATTTGTCATTCTAGTTCAGAACTCAGAAGTAAAAGCCTCCATCATCTGGACACAGATTACCAGGGCAGGAGCTATGTGGCTTTAATTCTACTGTTATTTTTTGAGAGTTGTTCTAAGTGCACTAAGAAGGAAAATGTGAGATTTATATAATTCTTGCTCCCTTTGTCCAGAGAAGGAGCTAGTGGCTCCCATGGGAGTGACTCACTCTGCTGCTGTATCCTGCCATATCCCCACTGGGGTCTCCTGCAGGGTGGGCTGTGTGCTAGAGCCTTCCGACTCTCTGCCAAGATATAAAAAGCCAAATATGGGGAAATTGTTCTGTGAAACATCATCTGTAGTGACTCCCAGAAACTCCTCAACTGCATCATGTTGAGGTAGGGCTGAACAGAGATGAGCACTGTTCTTTCTGTATGGGCCCTGACTGTGTCCCCCAGCAGGAGACAAAAGCCACTCCACCAAAATGAGGCAGATGTTGACTGTTCCCTTTTAACACTTCATAGTTTCAGAGTCTGGCTTAGATGTCCTTTTGAGCAGTGAGGTCCCATCAAGATCTGGTAAAGAGAAACAAAAAAAAATAATTAGATTTTACTGCAGAAAAAAGACAGTTATCACTAAGCAAACCAAAGACTTTAACTGTCCAAAACTGTCAAACAGTAAATCTTTGATCTGGAAAAACATGTAGTGTACATTCTACTATTTCCCTTATGGAGGCAGAAGTTCTGACAATTATGGTTTTGTATGCAAGTATGAAATATCTAAAATCTGTTATTTGCCTTTGGTATGCATACTGAGAAGACATTAATTCCCACAACTGCCAACCTATTTCAAAGTTTAGTGCTTATACTTGCAGTACTAAGGATGTAATGATAATTGATGGAATAAGAGGAATGTAAAGCCTTTTTGCTTCTCTGAGGTTAATGGCAGAAAGGATAGGCTGAAAGACAGATCAAGATGGTTGAAGTTGTTCAAGAGATATGAAAATTCCAGCTCATCACAAAGAGTGATCTGGCTTATATATGCACCCGGAACCATGGAGTGCTGCTTTAGTTTAGTTTTCTTATGTCTTTTAAATCCATAGCCCTTGTTTTTCCACTTAAAGAAGAACAATGTAAACACTTTGCTCTTTAAGGTACATGCCCTTGATGAAGCAAACACATAATTGTTTAGCTTTTAAACTTGTTATTTCAGATCTTAGTTATGGAACTTCATTGAAATAAATGAGGACACTTCAACACAGAAGCAGTATTTTTCTCTTGCTGTAAAATCTTTTATCAAATTCACCACATAAAAAGTATTTGAGTGGCAACACCTCGTTTTACAAACACAAGATTAAGCTTTTTCTGCTAGAGTGTGCAAGTGCAACTCAGCTAAATGAAGTAGAGCTGTGCAGTCTGTGTCAGCAGTGGCTTTGATCCCAAGGCTTCATTATTTAGATTGTGAGCTCCTGATGTGAGGACCTATCTTTATGTTTGAGAGATTCTTGATGCAGCTGACCGACATGCAATCCCACCTTACAAAGATGAATCAAACAGCCAAAAATTTGCTTTGGCTCATCAATAACAAACACCTAAGCAGTGTGGCTCTGAAGAATTAAGTACCATCAGTCACATTTGCAGGTAATTTACTCTAAACTTAGGTAAAATAGAATGAGGAAAAGAGGAAATGAAGGTTTTTATCAGGAAAAGAAGGTTTAGATTCTTAAAACAGAATACAAGCATTTGGTGAATAACCTAGCCAAAAAGTCTTTGTCTGTGCCATTTGTAGTACCAATTTCAAGACATTAACGGTCTAGGTAAGCAATATTCTCTCTTGGAGCAACCTGAGAATATAGCTAAACATGAGCTCCAGTAGAGTGAATACAAGCAGATCACAAAGCAGTGACTTTACAGGACTGGACTAGTCTGATTACTCATTAAATAAATGTATAAATGTCATTATACAATCAAGTTATTGGTAGGAATTTGCAAGAGCCCTCCTGCTGCAGCAATAATCAGAGCATGATAACCACAGTATCTCTTTTTTGACACAGACCAACACAATGCTAGGAATTATATACAGGGCTAGATGAAATTCTAATTTATTCCCATAGAAAATGTTAAGAAGAAATGTGTTCCCTATAAGGACCACTGGAGTTATGTATAGACTTAATTGCTTTGAGACAGATAGAAAAGTAGATGCGTTTGCAACTAAGACAAGGACTAATAGGGGATTTCACATCCTTCCATGCGTTTTTTTAATCTATGAAATTACATATTAATTTAGAAAATATGTTAATGACCTTATTTCAATTTATCTAATTTCAGGAATGCTCTGAAAGACACGAAGATTTTATATCAATATACTTCTTCTGCCAGAAGTCTTACTTTGGGCTCTCTGTACATTAATGTGTTGTAGAACTGTGTTAAGAGAGACAAAAGACCTGCTTTCAGTTTATCTAATCTGATACTGTTTTTCTGCATGAGTGTTTTATAGATTAATCTTTGAAGACCTGGGGAAAAAAGAGTTTTAGGGATATGAATGTCACGAAAGAATGGATGAATCAGAAAAATAAGTGTGTACTTAGACACTTACAATGAATAAAGGAAATATATTCTTTATTACTGTTGGGAAGAAATTGTTAGTGAATCACCAGTAATGATGGCAATGGTGATTTAACTACAGAACTGACTCAATTGTACAGGTAGGGGATAACTTTAACTGCTTCTTTTCTAATAATGCAAAAATAGCTACTGTAGGTCCAAGTGAAAAAAACAGCTGCTGACAAATATCCCCCAACTTCCTTGTAACATGTACTTTATTACTCATCATCTGATTAGATCATCTGCCTTCCAAGTGCTTGTAATATTTGTTGAGAAAAAAGTAGCCTTCCCCAACAACCTGCAGGACAGACAAGGTTTAAAGAAGCATCCTTCTGTTAAAAAAGATGCTTCAATAGAACAAACATCTTTTTTCTTTGTATAGATTTTTTCAGAGAAGAATGGAATGTGCATTACTGGAAGTGGAATAAGAATCGAGGACTTCCCAAAAAATTAAGGACCATACAGAATACATTATTAGTAAAAGATCAACAGGACCAAGCAATTTTATCAGAGAATTTAGTTCCTTTTGCTGAAATGTCCAAGAATGGGTTTTTTCAAACTTATTTAGCCAACTTCAGTGTATGCTATTTACTTAAAGAATTACACATAATTAAGTTAAATCTTATCCATTTTACTCAGTTGCTATGAAACAGTGAAATTATAGCAGTAACATTGTTTCTGTTCCCAAATGTAACAGCATTTCTGATGCAACTATAAAAAAAATAGAAAAAACTATAAAATTCAGCTTCTGGTTAAGCGTGCAAAAAGGTGATCATACTTATGAACTCTAATGGGAATAGCTCATATAAAGAGAATTCTTTATATGGTAGGCTTTAGTTTTGAGTTGAAATCAACGTATTGCAGAATTTTTTACGTCAGATAAAAGGGAGGATGTGTGTGAATTGTTAGTTTTTATGTTGAGAGGAGTGGAAGCAAATTAATTCTCTAGTAGTCACAACAGCATTTTAGAACACAAATTGGCCAAAAAAAAGAACTTACGTTATTTGATTGACAAATATGTACTCCCACAGGTATTTGTATTTCAAATCTACAGAAATTAGCTCTATATTTAAGTATTTTAAGCTGAATTAGTGGCTTTTATTTTCCCATGTTATTTGTTGAAAATTCTCTCCACTTTCATTTGGTCAAAGAATATAAAAATTAAAAAAAAAACCAAACCAAATCCCAAGCCACCAACCTGAGCTTTTTACATCTTCAAGTCTGCATTGTTCCTGCAAAAAGGCAGAGTGAAACAACACAGTTTATTCAACTGCCCAGGGTGCAGTACTTGTAGTTGATTTTGTACTCGTATTGCCAGAAAATGAGGAGTTCACTGAGTGTCTCTTAACTTATGAATGTCACTGCACTCTAGGCTCAAAGGAAGTTGTTTATGACCAAAATATATAGGCACTGAAGTCTTTGTATGCATGACACTTGGAGAAATCTGGGAATGAGAAGTTGACACAGAACATTTGTTACTGTAATAATAAGAGGTCATACTGTGGTTTAGTGGTCTGGTGCAGGCAGAATGTTTTTTATGAACTTCACAACTTCCCTCCTTCATTTTCCCTGTATTTGAAGTGGGAGCAATGTTTCACTGCATTAAGCAGAATTGAAGAGCTAGCAGGATGTTTGTAAAGCAATACAGAAGAAACACAGCCGATAGAAAGCCAAGTTAAATAGCTGAACTGAAAATGAAAAAGAAGCTTCAGGAAGTTGTCCAAGAAAAAACATCTGGCAAAGGAGACATGGGATGCCTGACAGAAGGAACAGAAAAACAGGATTATTGGTTTGTTTTTCCCCTTTGTAGATCAAACTGACATGTCAGATGCAATGCAATCTGTTGTTTGTACAGGAAAAATTGTGGGAAGAGACTGGGAACGTCCAAACTAAAGAGTGTCATAAAAATTAGCTGTTCTGTGCCAAGAAGTAGATGGGGGGTGAGGATGGAAGTACAGGGGTACATGGGAGGATCTGGTGTTGAGCCAATCTCCTAGGACAGGGCTACTGTGAGAGAGGATCCAGGCTGGGCTGCTGTGCTCATGGGCAGATGGAAATAGCTTTATGAGTCTCTACAGGGAAGTGAAAAAATGTGGCAGAACGTCTAACATCCATCAGCTCAACTTAATAATATAATGGTGCATCAGTGAAAAGAACTTCCAGAGATTGCAGAGACTTGATTAGTCCAAGTCTTTGAAAAAATTGTATTTTCTCTGGGGTCTCTGTTCTTCATTTTTAGCTTCACTCTTTCCTTCTTGTCTTATATTTCTTCTTTTTTTTTCTGTACTGCCTTAGTCTTCTTCTGTCCTATTCCTATTTGTCTCCTTTCTCCATTCATTTGTTTATTTCTTCTTTGCATTCCACAGTGTAGCTATGCACTGATTTTCCCAAAGCCTTGCTGTGTGTTTTTTCTTCAGTGAATAATAGCAGTGATAGCTGTTCAGCTGTGGTTTTCCTCTCCAGTTCTCTTGCCTAGAGGTAATGTTCCTGTTCAAAGAACTGAAACCAAACTGATGTCCTAAAACTTGCAGCTACATACAAACAGAGACTTCATTAATAAAAAATTGACAATTAATGTAAAACAAAATTAACAAATTAATGTTGCCAGACAGTGAATTACAAGGCAGAATATCCTGTCTGATGAGCCAAAGACTTGGTAACTTAGGTCTGAGAAAGATATAGTCCTTTGTAGGTGTCAGGAGGACAGGTGATAAGACTGATCTGTGCAGAGCAGGAGAACCCTGAGGAGATGCAAAAAGCAACAAAACATCAAGCAGTGTCCAAGCCTTGGGCATAGAGTTAATTTTTATCAGGGTGGCTAGTGTGGGGCCATGTTTTGGACTTGTGCTGAAACAGTGTTGATAACACAGGAGTATTTTGGTTATTGCTGAGCAGCCATTGCACATCATCAAGGCTTCCTCTGCTCCTCACACCATCCTGGCAGCAAATCTGGATAACTTTTCAAAACAATGATATTATTTTATCTAAATTGGATCATTTCCTTTCTCAATATTACTGCCATATCATTGAATGTCAAGCAGGAGTTTTGCAGCACCTCCTCATCAAATACACAAAACAAGAACAATTGGCAAACTGTGAAATACAGGAAAAATCAGTTAAGACGTTTTCATACAAAGAGCCCACTTAAACTAAAGATACAGTGGAAATCATCATGATAGACTCAAAGCTAACAGCCTGTAGTAGCTTTGTGATGTGGCATCTTAAGTCTCATAACATCAATTGTTTGTATGGTTTAAAGAGATAATATGCAACATATGTATATATATAATGTAATGAAATACAAACCTGAGTGCAGGCAGTTGAAAATATTAAGGATTTTATTTGGCAACTGCTTTCTCATCTAGTTAACTACTCCATCACAGGTGCATTTACCGATGTGCAAGAGGGTTGACTGTGTCAGGCTCTAATTTTTGCTGGTCAAACCTGTTCTTTGTATTAAAGGAAAATAGATAACCTTGACATTACAGGTTTAGAGATATACTTGGCTATTTTTAGCAACATAATTTAATTCTAACATTTGGCTTTCATTCCATTCTCAGTTACAGTAAACAATAAGTAACATGTTACATTTAATTAATGGCCTTCAATTTTAAGGTCTTCATGGTCATGAATAAATGAAACATTAAGACAACAGTCTTGAAGTAAGTAATTTTGTGGTATAAGGAAGAAAATGAAACATGAGTAATGAGATGAATCATCCAAGCTGAGTCAGTTCCTGGCTGGGACACTGAACCTGGAAAGTTTGGGCTCTTCCTCTAACCATTAAGCACATTATCTGACCATGGTCACTTAGAGTGCTTTGCATGAGAAAAATCTAACAAAAAAAAATAAACCCCAACCAACAAACAACAACAACAGCAAAAAGCTACAGAAAGAAAGTAATGAATCATGAATCAGAGAACTTTCAGATTGTGAGAGCTTGAGGAGACTGCCTTCTGAAGGTGTTTCTAGATACCTTTCCCAGGCAATCACAGAGAAAACCAGAGGCAGCTATTCTCAAGAAAATATTGTAAGACTTCCACTGTGGTTCTGTACCTTGTAGTTCCAAAAATATTTCTAAAGCAAATTTCATGTAATAGTCAGAGGCGAGTGTCTATAAGGGAAGCTATGTGTTCATCCACACCTCCATGCTCCTTGCAGGTGCCCCCTGCTCTACACTTCACTCAAGATGAATGAAAAATAACCCACCAGGTAATTTTTTTTAAAAAAAGCCTCTCAGATTTACCTTAAAATTGAACTTTAAACACTGATGACTAAAGGATTGACTTTCAGACTTAGCCCAGTGGAGCACATATTTCAATCAATACTGCCCTTCCTCTCAGCTGCAAAGTGAAGATTATGGTAATTTTTTCATCAAGAAAAAAATGAAATATTTCCTTCAGATATTTCCTAATATTCTTGGAAAAAAAATAATGAAAAGGGGGAAAAGAGATAATGAAATAACAAAATGACAATGTATCTCTAGTATAAAAAATTACATTGACAATCAATTATTTATCTCTGTGACTTGATCTTGAGATACAGTGCTTTTCTCAGAGAAATAAGAAGTAATGAAACAGGCTCAATAATCAACAATTAAAATTATGAGCTTCAAATCTGCTAATTCTCTGTTGGTTTAAAATGTACACATACACAGGTATATATTTCCTCATGTGGCTGTTTTTATAACATTCACGTTTAGATTTTTTTATGGATGGTTTCAGGCCTGTTATATTTTCTGATTACAGGAGACCTGATCTGAGCGATGAAGATGTTTTCCTCAACAAGCACTCATTCTGTCACACTGGGAGTGAGATCTCAGTTTTTGTGCCTGGAGTATTCTGTCTTAATATGGGCCTGAAGAGGTTCAAAGGATTCAAGCAAGGTCGAGGAAAACTGAAGAGGACAGCAGAGAGTCATGAAGAAAAGAAGAGAAAAACATAGAAGCAAAATAAACATGGAAAATTTCCCCTCTTTTGGTTACAAACCAGTAAATTCAGGAAAATGATGATTTACATGGACTTATGCTAAACGTGCTCCAGAAAACAGAAGAATGCGTGATCTGAGGTGCTCTCAGCAAAATAACGTTTTCTGTCCCTTTGATTACTGATTTTTTCATCTGAGATTGAAAACATTCATTCCTCTCTACATTCACCTTAACTTGTTTTTGTAATTCTACGCAGAGATTTTCTGCCCAAAGTGTTCTGTAACATCCAGGTGAGAAAGGGAAACTTTATGGTGGCCTGCCTGAAAATGTCTGTGGTTAGTAGGACCACTGTTAGGACCTGGGACAGGAAAAGCAGTAGCTTTTGATTCCTCAAAGGTTGTTTTTCTTCTACCAGTGCTTATCTCCTGTTGTGACCTGATGGGAAATGTGGCTGGCTGCCTTGGAGTGCGTGAGCTGCTTTCCCTCTTTTTCCATTTTTTGAGTTTCTCCAGGTGGTTACAGCTCTATCACTTATATAGCCAGGCACCTGCTGAGCTGAGATCCAGGTTTCACACCATCTCAGGAGCTTTACCACAAAGCCCTCAGCTTATGAGATCTGAAGTTTTCCTGTTTCTAAGGCTGTACACTATATACAGGCATTGGTGCATGCCTATGAAGTTTTACATTGTTTGTGAAATGTACAGGCTCAGGAGTACTTCAGATCTTGCTTAATGGAAAACATTACACTAAGGCTGACCTTCTGACTGAATGCAATGCTGCTCTAATAACGTCTTTCTCATTTGTATTGCTCAAGGAAATCTTGTTCTCTGTGACATTAGGTTTTATCTGTACCATCAATCTCTAGCAGAAAGGCATACAGAAGCTCTGCTTAGGATGCAAATTCTTTTTCTGTTATTATTAATGCTGAACATAACCACTTCATCTTTGTAGTTCATTATTTTCAGAATTCGTCTGTTCATTTTTCTGGAACTTGAGAAAAATGTAGTTTTTATGTCTTATTTAGCGAACTGTGGTTCACACCATAATGGAATAGCAAATGACTGTCAGATCACAGATAATATGCCATCTGTGATGCTATACTGAGCTGTTGGGCCAAATATTCTGATATAAGTCAGCGCAGCTTAATTTATATGAACAGAGCCTTTCAATCAAACTTAAAACAAAAAATCCATCTACTCAAATTATCTTTTCCTTCTTGTAATTGCAGGGCCAAAGTACAGACTTCAGAAGTTGTATTAAAACCTTTGGGAGTGTGAAAACACTACAATATGAGAGCAAACAAACAAACAAATCAAACCAAACTTTTTAAAAGAATTTCACATATACCTTAAATATTTATTGCTGCTATATTTTTTTGTTTTGTCTACCTCTAGAAAGAGGTAGACAAAATTTAACCATTCAGTCTGTAGCAGAATCTTTATCTTCAGTCCTCCAAATTTAATGCAACTTTTTATTGACTAATTTTCATGAGTCTTAATTTTTCAGTGTGTTAAAGATTCTCAGAGAGAGGCAGGGAGATTGCTGTGGACAGCAGGTGGTTAAGACAAACCACAGACCTCACAACCCCTCCAATGATGAAGATATAACATGGACAGACTCTCACCAGACATGTGATGACAGAAACAAAATTTTGGTAAATGTTAGAGGCACTTCCAGTCACTGGACTTGAGAGAACATGACTTTGCAATGCCAGCATGAAATGTTATATGACCTGTTTCTGCTATAACATTTCCACACTGCCTCGAAATCGTGTGGAGTCACAGTTATTGCCATTATCTGGCACTGACAAGGGTAAGCATAATGTGAATGCTGTGACTGAACAGCCTGGGACTTGGTGAGGCAGGAACCTCACAGCAACTCAGCACAGCAGCTGGGCAAGGGCACAGACAAATATGAGAGCAGCACAAGTGTGTCCAAAATTTTCCCAAATTCTACACTTTATAGCAAACAAAAAAATATTTAAAAACTCCACTAATTCTATGGGGGTATGTGGGGATAAGCTAATCTAGGACCATTTCAAAAGACTCGGCAATAATTGCATTAGTTGCAGGTATACCCACAGTCTATTTAACACTTGTCAGCAATAGAAGGTCTGGGCTGAGAAGGTGAGAAATGAAACTCTGCCATTTTTATCCTCTGAAAACAAAAAAATAGCTTTCTCTTTGCAGTGCACCAGCACAAACAGGTCTGCTCACATACAAGCACTCAGGAATATAGTGCCAGCACTCAATCACTGTTTGGAAAACAGGCAGCTTTGGGAAAAAGAGGATGGGAATATTTTTCCACAATGTTTGGGAATGCTTGGCATGCAGAAAACCCCTGCTGGCTTCCTGTTGCTCTGGGAGACAGAGCACAGAACTGTAGATTCTGCTCATAGCATCATGTGTTAATTTTGCTGCTGCTTTAAGTATTTTCCATCATCCTTGGTCAAAGCAAGAGAAAGACAGGAAGGACCTTTTACTGCTCTCTTTGAAGCCCACAACAGATTTTCCTTCAATGGCAAAATGTCAGAACCTGTGTTTGACCAAACAATTTTGCATTTCTGCAGCAGACTGCATTTCCCTAAATGTTCTTATCTGAACCATAGGTCCCAGCCATAATCCCATGGCCCCATAAGAGTTGGCCTTGCAGCTGGCACCCCATGCAGGTGATTCTCCTTCACTTAATGTCAATCATCACAGTGAATCCTGGATGTCCTATTGGTGGCAATGCCCTCCCGTTGACTGTGGGTCTGTGCCTTCTCCTTAAGTCTCCTTAATTTCTTGGCCCTTCTTGGTTTTCACTTTCACTCTTGCACTCACACTGGGGCACCAGGGTGTCCGTACCAGAACTGTGTCAGATCAGGGCAGGAGAGATCATCAGGGTGGGCTGGTTATCTTCCTTGCTGACCCTTTGGTTCTGGTCCTGCAGCAAAATGTTTTCTTGCAGGGAAAGTCATAAATAATGTACTTGGTGATGATTCCCTGCTCTGACTCTGGTGCCACAGGTTGTCTGAGTGATGTGACCCTTGAGCTGAATGTTGTAAGGAAGCAAAAGATTCTTACATTGTGTGCACACAGAATGAGTTCTATCCTCAGACAAAAGGACAATTGGTCATGTTAACTGGAGAAATAAACTGGAAAAATGAACACCATGCTCACCCTGGCTATAAACATGAAGTGGCTCACATTTATGTACAAGGCATGTGCGTGCCCCTATGGTGCCTCCCCATTTGTGGCAGGAAGGATCAAGGAAAAACCTGTAAAGAAGAAAGCCTTTATAACATCCACCACCAACTCTTCAAACAATCGTTGTACTCCTTTCCTGTCTCACTGGCATAGGCAAGTAAGATGGGAGCATTGGGAAAAGGTAGCACACCAATTTTAAGCTCAAAAGCATTAAGAGGGATATGGCACTGAAATTAAAAATGATATATTATTCTGCCCTCAGGAAATGCATGTTTTTGTGCCAGGGAGATTAAATTTAAACAGTCATAAATAAACATTACAGAACAACAAAGTGTGCTGCTTCCTACAAGGCTGTAAGAAACAGCATACTGTAAAAGGGATCTATAGGCCAGGGCTGCAGTGACATTGATTTTTCTGGTGATAACAGTACTCAAGCAAATAAACCACAGGGCTTTGAGAGCACATCCAAGATACGCATTACTGCTTAAGGCACTTAGATGAGATGGGAAATGAGCCTGCTGGAGCTATTCCATATCTGAACAAGATGCAAAGTAGCAGTGTTTGCAAGATGCTTGTGTGCACAGAACTAACAAACACAATAAGGAAGCAGGAGGCTCTATTACATGTTTTCACAATACATGTCATACATATTCCTCTCTTTCATGATGTGATAAACTGTTTGTTTGTATCCACAGATTTGCATACTGTAAAACAATCAGCAAAGGACTGCTGATTCTCCAAGCTTTCAGAGACCTCTGTTTTGGCCATATTGTTGCTGTTTGTCCTTCTAAAATACACGTGGCAATATCACACCTATCGGAGCAGGAAGAAAGAAACATTGCTAAAGCAGAATTTTAACTATGTCAATTCTTCCTCTAAGCAGAGCAGGTGTTAGACATCTGCAGCCTGGACACTGAAGCACTGCACCCTTTCCCCTCCTCCCTTAGCAAAATGCTAAGGGAATGCAACTCACTGTGTTATCTAGTGGCCTTGCACTCTTCTGCAGCCTACAGTCCCATGTTGTGTCCAGAATATATGTAGAGTTTCTCTCAACCTTTTCCTATAATTAAAAAATACCAGTCACAAATCAATTTTATTCTGCTTTTTATCCAAATTTCATGCAACTTTACAGACAAGTGTTAAACCTCACAAACCTCGTACAAGAAAATGTGTTTGTGCATTTTGTCAGGATGAAAACACAAAGACACAGAGATTAAATGACCAAATGAAAAATATACTAGAAAATCAGTGGCAGCACCCAGAATAAAGCAAAAAATAAAGAAGACCTTTCTCAGCAGCCATCTTGTTCCAGCCATTGTGCTATAGAGTCTTCATCACTGCCCTTAAATGCATAGAGGTATACCACTGCTTCCACTGGTGCTTGACCATTAACAATATTTTTCCATGCAGATGGGAATATAATTTTTCAGTGCAGATTATTCCCAGTCTGTAACACCTGTTTCTAAAATCCTCAATTGAGTTTCCGTATTTTGTACTTTGAAAACAATATGTTCAACAGATTTTACTGTATGATCAGGGATAATTTTTTTTTTTTTTTTCAGGTTAGATATTGGGATAAACAGAAAAGATGGCCTTCTTAAGGGAAGTCTAGTAAGGACAATAATTTTCTTAAATTATTGTCATGCAAGTTGAACACTAGGGGTCATATTTAGATAACCACTGACATACTGCAAAGCACATTCTGGAGAAAAACAACCACTCACTCATCAATGACCAATGAATTTTAAACAATTTCCAGAGGAACAGCAGTGATTTTTGTTGTATACAGTGCAATAGCTGGTTTGCTGCGAAGTGCTAGGTTGACTCCTCTCTTTCTGTATTTTTGCCAGGAGCTGGGAAACAAAATGGGAAGTCTTTCAACATGCTCACAGCATCAGATGAGCTCTATCTTTCTCCCTAACAGGGACTGCCCCTGTGCAGGTATTTCAGTCTTGTCGTTTTGTGTTTTCAGTACCACAATAGTTCTAGTTCAGGAAGAGAGTGGCACAAAATTTTTGTTGTTGAGACAAAGTGCTCTGGGGAAAGCTGCAAAGTTCATTTAGGAGTCAGAATCAGAGGCAGCAGCACCAGTGTTTTCATCAGTTTTACTAAGCTTTTGTATACTTACGCATTTCCTGTAGTTAACTTTCACCACCAGAGGACTGGCTGGAGCAAAGTATTTCATGTCACTTTTCCACCATTCTCACAGTGGTGGGAAGTGACAGCAAGGACATACCTGCATTTATGGAAGTGGAGCTCCACCAGTGTTGAGACACAGAGAAGTTCCCGTGCATCAAGCAAGAAAGGCAAAGAGTGGCCTGGTGCCTGTCTTTGCATTCCCACTGTGCCCAGCTGTGCCATGATGTTCCCCAATGGCTGCAGAAATCTCATGTGCTCATGCTGTTATGGGCTGCCATAACTCTGCGTAGACCTCAGCTTGAAGCATTGTGCTGCTGCAGTTCCACGCAGTGAACTGCAGACATAGAACACAAGAGTCATCTCAGGTGTAACACCTTTCTGCCCTCATGGCTAGCTTGTTTCCTATATTATAATTTCCACTACATAGTTATCCAGTCACCTTAAAAGTTCTAAGTACTGGTGTTTCCAGGTTTTCCTTTCACAATTCACAATGTCTGTCACAGAGGTATTCCTGACATTCATCCTAAAATTTCCTTCTCTTAATTTCATTTCACTATTCCTAACTAAATGCCCATGCAAAAAATTCCTTCCCACAACTAGAGCCAGACTATGGCTGATCTTTCACGCACATGCAAGCTGAAGAAGAAACAGAGAATCTGAATTTCCCCTTGCCTATAAGAGAAATGCAAAACTAGCACCAAGAAAGACTCTAAACAATATTCTTTCAAATTTGAAGTGTTAATTTATACAGTTGGAACTCAGATGCTGCAGAAAATGTGAAATAGAACTGAAAATAAATAAGCAGTTCAAGACAAATAGGTCTAAGGTTTTTAAAAAGCTTTTACTGCTCTTTCATACTAAATACATGATGTCACAAATATGTTTTTCAATCTCTCTTTCAAAATGGAATGCCACTTATATCCCCTCTGTTCTGTGGAGCTTCTTGTGAAATTCCCTGAGCAGTACAACAACTTTCAGAAGTGGTTAACAAGTTATTCCAAAGCCTTATTTCTGATAACTTAGTAGCAACAGTTTATCCATTGAAGCAAGGATTTGCACTCAGGCAAGGTGGTAAAAAACACTGGTTTCAAAGCTTTGACTAAAAGTCATCAGCACTTCACCCAATAGTAATGGATTACTCCATGTTGTCCTGGTTAATCTGATTTACCTCTACTGTGTTAACTTTCAATTTTTAAATTTCAAATTGAAAGGGCTGGTTTTTGATACCCCTTCTCAAAAATGACTTAATTGTGTTTCTAGTACACAGCAACTGGTTTAGTTACACATATCACAGACACT
The DNA here is from genome assembly GCA_013397245.1 of Thryothorus ludovicianus. NCBI lineage: Eukaryota > Metazoa > Chordata > Aves > Passeriformes > Certhiidae > Thryothorus > Thryothorus ludovicianus. Next base: position 98,447 of record VZTB01002326.1, read on the forward strand.
GAGCCTCATCTCTGGGTGGGATCATGGTTGTGATACTTCAACTTCTAAATACCCTGTAGGAAACCAAAAAGTTCTATTAATATAGCAATTTAGCAGTATAGACACCTTTTGTTAAAATATGTAGTTGTTCACAAAATTTGCTCTTGAGAAACCCATGTTATTCCATATATCACGTTTATCTCAGATTCAATTGCAGAACAGTCAGATTAGCATTAACTGAGACTCAAAAGGACTAAAGTCAACTGGACAAGAGTCAAAACCATTGAGAAGTAAAAAGAACCTTTAAAAAAATGCTCCGATTCAGATGAAATGACAAACATTTAAAATAGCCTTGTTTTCTCTACGATCTCTGGGAAGAGATCAGTCTTAAAAAAAATGACTGGTTTTAAAAAGCACACCAAACACCAACAGTTGAGTCCCAGGTCTATTAACTGGAATACCAAAAAATTATGTTATTTTTATTCTTTTTTGCTGCTTGGGACAGAGAAGCTCCACACAACTAATTGCTGAAATGTAGTTTTTCCTGCATTCATGCATGGCTGGATTTGTGTATTTGTTTCCATCCCTAAGTCATGCCAAAGAGTGTTGGGTAACTATCCCTCTCCCAGTTCATCTCAACAGGATGGATTTTATCTGGGGACAGTCAGTATGACGCTGACTCTGATTTCAGGTTGCATGAGGAGAGCACATGTCTGGATCATGGCCACTAGGGATGGGCACTTCCGTGGATTCCAGGTGGAAAGCCTGCTGTCTGCTCTGCCAATTGGAAAGCGTCTTGTCTGAAGTAAAGCCAATTAGGCAGTGAAATTTAAAAAAAAAATTAAAAATCTGTTTTCTGAGAGGCCTGCAGACACTTTGTGCACAAAACAAGTCTAGTAATAGCATAATTATACATGAATATAGTTTTTTTTCCTTAGGTGCAATGTGACAAGATAAGCATGTAAGGCTGAGGCTGGTAGCTGAGTCTTCTTGAGAGTTTTCACAAAGCTTAATTGGTAGTCCTTTCATGCTGGTAGGTTTTAAACAATTTGGTTCAGTCTATCATTGTGACCCTTTTCAAATCCCAAGGAGTGCCCTATTAATTCTGGAAAATGTCATCTCGTAAAAGGGAAGGTTTTATAGACTGTTGGAAGTTCTGTGTTTTGCTACGTCTCAGCCTCAAAATTTTTAACAATAGGATCTCCACCCCATACTACCTAGAAAATTACTTTATTGAGCATTTATGTTTATTTTAGCATAAATAATTCCCATAATCAGACTATAAGAGGGGCATAGTTATTAAACTGCAGAGTTTCTATTCAATAGCAATAGAGCACTATTTTTATAAAATGTGTAACTTTGGGACAAAATAAACACCTGATGTACTAAAGTAAGGCAAATGGGGCAACTCATCAAAGACAGGTCAAAGGCTGGATGAATTCTGCACAAGGCTCTTATGCTAGACTCTTAGACTCACCTCTACTTGATATGTTTTTAAATTGTACTACGAAATCATATAAACAAAACCTATGCCCTTAAATATTGAATTTAGAATTTCAAATCACAAGTTGGACACCTTTTAAAAGCTGGTGAGAAGATTCAGCTTGGGAACAGATTATGCAAAACACTGAAGCATGGACATTTGCTGTGACAATGAAGAGAGAGAGGCTCATGTTCAGAGTACTGGCTTCACTATGTGACTCTTCAAATCACATTTTTCCTGGCTGGGAATAGAAGAGGCCTCTTCAAAACATGGGGCTCAACATCCTCACTTTTTCTTTTTAATGAAGATCAGTGAATTCAACACCTAGCAAGAATTATGTCTTAGGAACAACAGTGCCATGCTTTGATGCAATTTGCTGTAAATCTGAGAAAATATTTCCTCAGTAACTTGTAGTTGGAGAATTATTTGCATACTGAAAGTAACTGTAAGAACCAGGCCTATATGCTGCTATCTACCTATCTAGGGTTTTATCCAAAACACATAAATAAAATCTACTGATTCTTTGGGGAATACCCCATAAGTACACTTGGACCAAATATTATTGTTTTGCTCTAGCAGAAAAAGGATATAAAAGTAGGAAGTCTATTTCTAAGGGCTGTCCCAAGACAGATAGCAGCAAACCAGCAAGACAGCTCAAGAAGGGAAGAACTAAACACCAATTGACTCTAGCCTTGCCTAAGGGAAAGAGAGGATGGGAGACCCTGGCTGTCCCAGGAGCTCTCTTTGCTGTCGATGAAGAGCTGTTGATCCAAGCACTCTGCAGGAGTGCCAGGTGGCCTTAGGATGAGAGGCTAAAACATAACCTCTCCCTTTTCTTCCCAATGCACTTCTCAGGAGGTGGTTTATCCATGCATCTGTGGCTTCATGACGTGACATTTTAGTGGCAGAACCTGCTCATGATGTTGCAGACCTGTTTTTCCCACCCTGCATGCCTCCTGTGTGGTAGTGCTGCAGTTTCTGTGTCACCTGGCAAACAGAGACTATTCCTTTAGTTTGGGATGGATGAAACATTATTCCAGGTATGACTTTTACGCACACAGGCTCTGTACCTCAGCACTTCCTGCCCAAAGCCCTGCAGGTCTGTCCTAAATTTTCATTTCCTCTGTTACCAGTTGCTCATTCTGCACCATTGCAGCCCAGCTGGAAGAATGACTGCCAGCATTGGGGAGCCTGCTGGGGAGGTCACAGACAAACAGCAGGTTCTCCTGTGCTCTTCTTCATATTCCAATGGGCCCCAGGGCATAGAGACATTTTAGAGCTGGATGGAGAGGAAAGTCAGACAGCTATGAAAAAAGTGAGGGTTCTTGTGGATTCAATTTCTTCTTTGAGCTATGTTCAACTTCTAGGATACTTCATAAGACAATTAGAGCTTATCTAAAGCAACATACGGTCCCTAGAGTTGTGTTCACACTGTCTAATTTTAGACATCTAATGTATGTGCTCTGACTAGTCCTCAGCACAGTTCTGTCTCTTTCTCCATAAACTCTGTGGGAGCTCAGGCACCCAGGCTCTCCTCAGGCTCTTCTGCATTGTCTCCTGCAGTTATAAGTCTAAAGTGGTCCAAAATACACAGACCATACATTTGCAGAAGCTCTACTCTCTTGAACCCCAGCAGCAGGGGTGTCTAGCTGGTGCAGGGAGCAAAAATCCCCTAGCATTTCTTCTTCTGATGGACTAGCCCCTGTGAAGGGGGAATGACTGGGGCATGAGGATACCTTCCCATCAGCAAGCACTGCTCTGTGGTACTCAAAACACTTGGAAGAGTCCCTTTTGACACAAATGGCCATGCTTGAGCTCCTTCTATCTTCCAAAGGAATGGCAAAGGGACTTATTAAGCTAAGATTGTTATATCAAAGATATACAGGATGCAATAAAAAACCTACAAAATGAACATTTTTTGTCTTTTTCAAGAATGAGTGATACTTTTATGAAGTGTTTATCTCCCACTTTATTCTGAATAGGTTATAATCTGTCTTGCAATTGTAAAATGCTTCAAATCTTATCCTTCAGTGACACTGTGTTAATGTAAAAAATGAAATTCACCAGAGACTGAAGACTATTTGCTTAGTAGGTTATAGAAACAAATGGTTATTGATAACACATAGATGATCTTTGTGTGATTATCTCTCCATGTATCTGGTTCAGTGACAGCTGTTGGCAAGGAAGATAAAAAGGAAATATATATTTCGAGCAGACATGGGAGGATTAAAAGAAAATAGAAGAAAAATATCTTCATAATCTATGAGCTGTTTTTTTATTATTGCATTAAAGAAGTTTTAGGACACAGATGGCTTCTTCAGGAATATTCAAGCCTTACAGAAGTCAATAGAAGCATCAAATGAATGAGGACTTCAGGAGTGTTTTTTCTGCCCTGTATTTCAATGAACAAAATAAACCTCAAAGTACAAGAAAATCTAAACCCAAAACAAAGAAACACACAAACCCAAAATCCTAGATCTTCCTTCCTTCCTTCCTTCCTTCCTT
>VZTB01002326.1:102619-137156 GCA_013397245.1 Thryothorus ludovicianus
GTCAGAAACTAAAGCACAAAAAGCCTACAGCAGCTGGAGACTGATTGAAAAAAAAAAAAAAAGAAAAGAAAAAAAGATAAATTCCATACTCTTTCCAAATTAATCTTGAGATAGAGTATCAGGCTTCCAGAAGTTGTTCTATTATCAGAACTAACACGATAAGAAACATCACTATACAGGAAAGAATATACAAACAGGCCTTTTCGTCATATTTTGTCAAGTCACACATTTTATAACATTAGATGCCTAGCCTTCACCTATAGACATATTAAGTAATTTCAGTACTACAGTACATTAATCAGACATTAGAGTCCATGAGCACACTTAACTGAGCAAGATAATCAAGAAAGAGCAGAACAAATGTTGGATTTATCTTCCAATCTAAGTTGAGGTAAAACTGCTGTCAAATGGCCACTTTGAGAAACCACCAAAAAACTTGGTGGATACTTTGTTAATTTCCACACGCTCCAGATCTTCATTGTGACACCCAATTCAAACATTCAGCCCAAAGCCAAGTTCCTGTCCATCTCCGCCCTGAATAAGGCTCACAATCTTGCTCTCACAACTTCATACATATTAAAAGATGAAAACACATTGTCTTAATCAGACCATCAAATTTTAAAATAGCTTTAGATCATATTGTTTTCGTAAAGGTAGTTGTGATGATTACATACAGGGTACAGGAGAAGCAAGCCTTTAAAAGACTGTATCCAATTCATTTACCAGAAATTATCTCAGCCCAGGATGTAAAGTTGTAAAGGACACTTTAAATTATATTAAGGTATTTATTTCCAGGACCACTACTCTCTTTGACACAAATTTCCACATTTCTCTCCCCAAAGCAATTGACACGTAAGTGGTTGGTCTAGAGGTTATAAAAAAGTCTGCAAATCTTAATTGTTCTTTAAAATGGTAATTGATTGTTACCTGTCTCAAAAGTAAGAAATACATTGATAAAACAGTAGTAAATTTGGCTGTGGAAATACATACTCTGGTTAAACTGTAATCATGAAGGCAGTAGCATAAAACCTTTGGAATATCTCCTAGCATTCTAATATATCTTATATGAAATACATACCCGTGTATGCAGGTTAATGTGTCACAATTCAATAAATTGCAGAACATTACCTACTATTGGTAACTAGAGTTACGTCCTCCACATGCTGCAGCACAGGAGTTCTTTAGACTCAGCCTGTACCTGTCTCTGGTCCCATCAGCCTTCTGCCAGATTGCTCCTGAACAATTTATGTTGAACATGCACTGCAGAAAAGAGACCAGGAAAACAAAGAAGAAAAGGATTTATGCAAAACATTTAGGTGTCCTTCAGTATTTTTGTCTCTGAATGAGAACTGTATTATTTTTACTTAAATAAATTGCCAGAGGTATGATGAAGGAAGATATTAATCTTATTTTTCACAGGCAATTCACATATATATGATTATTGTCCCAAAGCAATGAAGAAAACCAGTAAATTTTTCAAGGCTTTGACTCTGGTTTCATTTCCTCAAGATGAAGTGGAACATTATTACTGGTGCAGTTATCTCTGTGTTTTCTCCTATTATACTGGGTAAAGGATGAACTTGTTTATTCCATTTTTATTTTGAACATATAGGAAAATATCTTTGCTATCATTGAAAAGAGACTGTGAAACACAGTTTATTCCTCAATGAAACAAAAGAGAACAAAAATAAATAAAGGCCTTAACTTCATATATGCTAATCAAATTAAAGGTCTAATCTAAACATACAGACTGGTATTAGGAGACATCTTCTTGGTCTTCAGAGCTTACCTTGACCATGAACAAAACACTGACTTCTATTCATGACCACTCATTACAGGACCTTGTGTACTGGACCCAGGAAATATAGGAACACTCAGTAGTGTTCATCTAACTGTATTAAGGCTGAAAATGTATTTCTCTGAATTTGTATCATTTCAATAACAGTAGAGTGAGAAAAGGTTAAAAAAAAAGAAAACCAGGCAAACATTTCTTCCAGGAATGTTCTGAAAACCACACCAACTTGTTCCTTAAAACTTGGGTAAATATCATAGTGTCGTGCCTTGTTACTTGATTTACATGACTCTAAATAGTAATGATTGTGCATGTGCTTTTTTTTCTCCACAGTCAGTAGTCTCACATGGACCTGACATGCAAAAGACATGACCTTGCAAGGTGTTTTTCTGGCATGAAAATCACTGTTTTAGTGCCTTTTCCTCATTGGGTTGTGGTTTCTGGCAGCAGTTGGGAGAAATTGGCAAAAGTAAGAGCAGGTCAAGTCCTTAAGTGGCTGGGATTTGGCTGAGGCAATTAAATCCTGACCTCTTGGATGGTGGAAGGGTGGCTGACAATGGAACATGAGATAGATTTAAGGGAAGGAAGACCTTACACCTCCTGCTGTCCTTGATGAAGTAGGAGTCTCTTACAGTCCCATTTAGTCAGGATAGCAAAGTCTCATAACCTGTTGAAGGTTTGTAGTAGATATTTACATCCAGCTCCTTAGCTTTGCAGTCCTCAAGGAAAGGGAAGCTGCCCTTTGAAGAAGTATAGCATAGCTGTAACAATTAAGTCCCTCACAGGGGACTACACAGACTATCACATATGCACAGAGACTTAAGAGTAACTATAACTTAATCAGTATTAATTTTCAAATATGGTTCTGCATTGGATTCCAAATGGAAAGAAACAAAAATGCTGCATAATGGCAGCATACAGGGTCTCTTTAGCCTGTTGTTACTGGAAAATAAATAAACCATCTGGAAGGGCCTGGAATCTACTACTATCTTCAAGAGTATGAAAAACAATTTCAAAACAAAATTACAGGTTTTGTGCTCTTAGGTTGACTCTGCAGTCTAATATATTGCTTTAGTGGCCTTCCATGCCTCTTTACTTTCCTTGTGCTCAGTGTGCAGAGGAGATCTCTTTGATTAGGACCTCCATTCTCAAGGGAGAACTAAGGACTTCACTTGTAGTTTACAATCTAAGTTAATGTCATACTTTTACTTTTAAAATTCACCTTCATACTATGGTTTTGCCCATTTCAGAAAAATCTGGTGGTTTTGTAAGGCCGGAGTTCACTCACAGCAACTGCACTGCTCTGTCAAATGCTGATATTCATTATCAAAGATTTAATTTTCTGAATATTAAGATAAAAGTTTCTACAACAAAATAATGGCTAAATTCCTTCAGGAAATTGCACCAGGAATTGCATGAAGAAACACAGGTGCTAAAGAACTACCTCCTATGTTGTTTTAAAGCCTACCAATTCTCAATATTGTACAATAAATGAAATAGTAATCTCTATGGGATAACATCTCAAATTGTCCTTCCATTAAAACTGGATTTACAACAATAATCTATATTATTTCAGCAGCATCGATCTAGATACTGCTTCCAGAGCAAAGTTTGGATGCAGAGTATGTAGGAGAGGGCCTTCTGAAAAGGCTTTTTAAAAAGCCTTTCACAGAAATCAACCTGAATTGCTTGTTGAGAAGCAGCTTCATATTCACTGCCACATTATCAGACAAACTAAACATACAGCTCTGTGATAGTGTGAAGGTGTTTACTGGCAAGTATACTAGCATGAAAAAAAATTAATGGGAAAAAAGGGGAGCATCTAATCACTGTAAGTGACCTTCAGATGATAGATAAAATTAGGGGGAAAGATACAAACAAACAAAAACTGAGTGGAGCACAATGGGCTAAACTTATCCCAAGTACAACTCCAGCCAGCTGGCCAGTATCTGGTTGTCAAAATATGTTTAATAGGGAAAGAAATAAACAAATAAAGTATAAAATCTGTTCTAGAACACAGTGCATTGGTTCTGTTGGAATAAATCAGTATGAATTCTATCATGCCATTCTTTGAGATCAATTACTCATTACTGCACCTGCCAGTGTCAAGCTATGATCCTTGCCATTTTTCTGACCCCTTTCATCACCCTTCTTTTCCCCCCAGTGTTCTATAAATAGCCAATGTGCTATTTTCTTGTCATCACTGTAAATAGGGGTTTTAGGCAATTTTTTACCTATATCACCATGGAAACAAGGTCTGTGTATACATCTATGATTAGTCTTTCTCTAGAGTAAAAGCCTTCATTATCTATGCAAGCTTACAGCTAATTGTTCTGCATAAGCTATGAGTGTCTTATTCCTACCTACTACTTTGGAAATTCATTCCATGAAGTTGCACATAACAAGCTGTAAAGAAGGTTTTATGAAGCCAATAATGCAGATATAATACTTGAGGAATTCCTTTTGGATTGGATATATTTATTTTTCCAAACATTTTGTTTGAGAGAAAATGAGATTGCTATCTGCTGTTTCCTTATTTTTTTGCAGGAAAGCAAAGGGTTGTTGACTTCCTCTCCCCTCCCTTCCTTCCTTCTTTCTGAAGGTACTGTACTCATCTGAAAAAAAAAAAAAAAAAGAGAACGAAATGATTGTTCCTGTTCTCCTTCTTAAGTCATTTGAAACATTGTCCCTGCTAGTTTTCTAAGTTTACTGCAATCTCTGCACGGGGGGGGAGGGAGACAACGGGACAGAGAGACAGATATTACAAACATGAGAGCAGGTAGTGTCTAGGGCAAGACTCCTTCCAGCTTCAACAACTGGTAAGTTAAGTAAAATGCTTTTATGGTTAACTCTTTAGAAGTGCAATATATATCTCTGCTTCTGTATTAAGAAAAGGTGTTAATCAGATACACGCTTAACTGATAATAGAATAATAACAATATGCATTAACAAGCAATCTATTTACGCTAGAGATACCTATAGTCTGGTCTGTAGATAATGGTGCTGCTACCATTTGGTTAAACCTATGCAGACAGGAAAATATTTTCCAATGAAGCTGATAATATTCATAATATAATCTGCTGTGAATTTTATGTATATAAGTCCTGATATCTGAGTCTTGTTGCAGATTTCACTAACTTTATCCCAACAGTTTAGCAGAATTCACTGGGCCATTGCTAAAGTATAGAAAGGAGCTGTGTCATACAGGAATCAATGTATTCCATTTATCATTTGAAGTATTGGAGGTCTGCTCCAGCACACCAACCTGTGCTAGACTGGGAGAAGAGTTACTGGGGCTGTTTTTGTTCCCTTCAAACTGCATTGTGTTTAGGACTACTCATGTTTATCTCTACTCATCTGTGTATATGATTAGTCTAGGAACAATGACATTTAAGAGGTGGTAAAATGGTTCCTGGATCTCACTTGGAAAAAAAAAACAACAAAAGAAAAAGTTCATGTTGTGCAGTAAATAGCAACACTGAGGCTGATCACTCACATCAGTAAAAGGATGGACTCAACCGTGTATCTCTTGTTTGCATTTTTGTAGACATCAATAATGTTTTTCATGTTGATCACAAATGCATTAGAATGATCAGAATTGCCATGTAAAATAACTGATTGAATGCAAAAGTTTGTTTCAAATATTGCATGAGAAAAATCCCCCCCACGCACTCTTATAGAAGCAGGATGCAGATGTGGGATAAGAAATTGGACAGGTGTCCATTACTTTGCAGAAGGAGAATTTGCTCCTCTTATTATGAAGTATTTCTGCAAACTGGTGCTTTCTGAAGCTCAGGGTCCTCTGCAGGATGCCCAGAGCCCAGACAGAGAGGCTACAAATGGTGGGCAGATATTGCAGAGGACTGGCAGGCAGCTCTCTGCTGCTCCCGATCCTGCTCTTGCCATCGTACCTGGGCTGCCCTTCCGCCCTGGGACAGCCTCCTGCTCCCACCCCTCTCTGAAACAACTAGGCAAAAGGACTTTTTGCCTCCATCTATCTGATGTCTTTCTGCAGGTTTTTCTACAAGAGGGAATGATCTACCACGAATTCAGCCCATTTTCTGGGTAAGTTGTAGATTCCTTTTGCTTTGGGAGCAGCCAAGGAGGGTTCTGCCAAAGGAGATGTAACTAACTTGATTCCTGAACTCCTTGGCTTAATGATGCCACTCAGTCTAGTTTGGTACAAGTTAATAGTTTATTTGGTTATACTTAACTCACAAACAATTTGTTATCAAATTTGTTATATAATAATAAATGTGTGTCAGCTCTTGCTGTGAAAACTATTTGCCACATCTTCCCCATGAGATATCTGGGTTTATTTTTATATGAGTATATACTGATTCAAATGAAAAACATGATTTGGACAGCTGTTTTGACAATTACATGTCAAACACCTGGAATACCACTTTTTTGTCAAGTGAGACGGATAGGAGTCTTCCAAACAACACAGAAAATTATATAAGCTCTTTGTGGTATTTTGTATTTTGTTCAAACTGCAGGGTTTTAGTCTGCATTGCAATCACATGTAAGGTTTTGGTCTGGTCGGTTCAGAAGTTTAGTTTGACATGTAGGTAAAAGCAAGCTGCAGTCCTTGGGTACAGATTTTGTTTCTGAAGATGATAAACATTTTTGTATTCTTGGTTTAGAAAAAAATCTGATTTCTCAGACATTGTCTGAGATAAATAAATGTGAGCAAATTTGTTCAAATCACAATAGAGGAACAAAAGCGGTGCATACTGTTTAAAACCTAGTCCCCAGTAATAAGCTCAGAGAAAGAGACTTTTTAAAGTAGTGTTTAGTAATTTGACAGTAAAAACCAGGCCTTGTATTTTGAATTTCATTCTTATATTTTACCTATTATGTTTACTTTCGTTTAAAGAATACATCTTTGCAATCCTTTGGAGTTTTTTTATTTTCACATTCTATAATTTATTGCTAGAACCACTGTAACATAATTTAGTACAACAGGACTTGAGCTTGTAACAGAACTAATATCTTTCTTGAGGTGTCAGGAAGATGATCTTTTGGTTGACATGCTATTCCTACATCACTGAGATATTTACCACAGAGAAATGTATAGTCTGAGTCTGTATTGGGTACAGATTTGCTATTAGTTCACAGCAGAAATTAAATATTTGTGAAATGAATTTTCAGTTTTTCACCCCAGTGTTTGTGAGAGACTGGACTATTAATGCTTAATGACTCAACTCATAAAATGATAAAAAATATTCACGCAAGAAGCCAAGAATAAAAAGAGACAGTTTATGTTTATTTTGCTTAAAGTCTTACTGCTTGTACTGCTAGTAGTCATCTTTATGCATATAACATAAATAAGTAAATGGTCAGTCAGTGCATGTATTTCCTAAGAGAATTACTTAAAGACATTATTTCCATTTGATGTGTTCCCAACTATAATGAAATAAAATATAGGAGAATATTGCTTTTGTTTGGAAGAATAAGGCTATACCAGCAAAGGCAGAGAGGTTACAGAAATAATTTGCAGTCCATGGAAATACTGAGTTAACAGGTCTGGTTCAAAAAGCACAGAAGCTAAGTGAAGTCCTTCTGTAAATGTCAATTGTTTTTTTTTCATTTTAATGGTTCTTTAATGGTGTAAACTACTTGCGCATTTTGAATACAGAATAGTAGCACTGAGTTACATTCCTAGCAATATTTTGGCATGTCTAATGTACATTTTTGACCAGGAGATAATTTGAAGCTTTGAATCTCAAGGAGGTGTTTTCATTTTCAATTGTTTTCATTCTTACAAACAAGTGCATCAACAAGAGCCTTGTTTTAGGACTATCTGGGTGCAGAGCAGGTAGTGATGGTTTGAAAGATGCGATGTGCATCTCACAGATAAATGTAGTGTCATGACTTTAAGGTGTTGTTCCTAGTGCTGCCAGAGACATACACAGGATTTAGAGCAGGATAAGCATGAGGGGATGAGTCATGGAAGCAACCCAAGACAAGCCCCATACACTGAAACAGAAGAGTATGGATCTCAGACAGCACTTACGTTGTTTTCAACCTTTGAAATTTCAAAGACTCAAGGGTGCAGAAAGACTTCTGAGTGGACTATTCCACTTTTATGGACATGTCAGCAGAAAGGAACCATAAGAAATAAAAGCTGTAAAGGCTGCATAAGGTACTGGGGATTTTCTCTGGCTTTGGTTAAAGGACACAAATCAGTGATGTGTAACGGCAACATTTTTCTTACTAGTTGATAAAAAATGATTCATAGTTTCTGAGCACAAATAGATCTGCTTCGGTACCAGCTGATCCAATCAAGCTGCTCCTTCAAACAGACCTTATAAGTGCTCTGAGATTGCTACAGATTGTTGTCAAAATATTAATTTGTTTGACGGACTAATTTTATAACTCACTAAATTTTTTAAAATAAACACCTATTAAAACCAAATAGTCACTTTCTTCTTCAGTGCAGTAGTTTTCCATGATTTAGCTTATGGTCTCATTAGATAACAAAAAAGAATGGAATGTCATCTCAGAGAAGAAAGAATTATAGAAACACAAATAATGCAAAGCCTTTGAAAGAAACAAACAAATATGGAGGGTGGGGGGGAAGAGACAAAAATTTAGTTGGGACAGTTCTTTTTTTGCTGAAAATTTTCTATTCTGAAATTGAGACTGCAGTTTTCCATTCCTGTAAAAATGTAGTGGCATTTTATATATGATATTCAGATTTTTATTCAATGAAGAGGCCTAAATTAATCCTCAACTATTATTTAAAACATGCATTGAGTTGTATGCTGGATGAGTATTTTTTGTTTATATCTACCTGACAGGGACTAGTTTTTCTTTCTTGACTTCTAAAATACTAATGATCTAGTGAAAGTATTACTTAATGTTTAGTTTAGTTCCTTCCAAATGTAAAAACTTTTTGACTTGTGTCTGTAAAATAAATGTTTTTATATATATTACTCTGCTCTTAATAAGTGAAACACAGCATTTTCTTTCTCAGCCAACTCTTAATGTACCGTAAAACCTTGTAATGTCACTGGTAGTAATCAAGCTAAGTAATCATGTAGTAAAAAAAATATTTTTGTGCTCTCCAGGTTATGGGAAGAAATTATGTGAATAATTCCATTTTTATTTCTTTTTTAGCTTTCATTTCTGATTTCCTGGTTTTTATGTTAGAAAACCCTGTTATCAATTATTTAAATGTAGGATGATTTTTAATTCTCTTCTCTTCTCTTCTCTTCTCTTCTCTTCCTCCCTGAAAGCTAAAACAGCAACACATTTTTCTTGCACTTTGTGGATCTATAAGAATTTGTTTGATTTAAAGGAAAAATCTTAGGGTAAAAGTGCGTTTCCTGAAAACCTATTTTTCCCTTGTCAGTCTTCAAAAAAGTAAACCTGGAAATACCCAACTTTTCACCTACATGTTCTCATTTGAAGAACTAGAATTCAGAGAACACTGAAAAATACAAAGTTGAAGATTGGTTTAATTACTTAAAGAGACAGAGTAAAGTGACTCTCCTACACTGAAAACATCACCTTTTGCTAGGAGCTTGAGACAGATACAACTGATTTGAAATTAAAAGTAAGCCTGTGAGAAGGAGCATACATTTTTACTGTTTTTCTTGGATGATGCTGCAGTAGAAGGGATGCTAATGCACAGCAAGCAGGCATCACCCACACAGTCCTCTGTCTGGAGGCCTGATTAGGAGTAGACACCACCTAATTTCCCTGCATGGGAGAACCTTGGTCTTCGCACAACAGAGGATCAGATATGGTGGCTCTGGGAGAGAAGCACGTGGCTTTGCTCCTTCCTGTTCTGACACCAGCCTCTCTGAGAAGTCACAAGTGTGTTGGCTGGGAAGGACAAGATGACTTCTAGTCTTCCTTTTAGTTAGTTTATTGCTATTCCTAGCTGTGAAAGAGCCACTTACACTTTAGTCTTCCCTTTTTATGGCTGCAGTGTAACTGTCAGACCCTTTTTTCAGTGATGAAATACTGTTTTACAGTGGACTCTGTGATGGATCTGCCACTAAAGGCTTTGTAAATTGGAGAGAACATGCCCTCTAATCAACATGAAATGCACTGGACTTAAACCAAATCAGAAGTTATCCAGGATGGACGTGTTAGAATTGATGTATGGACTATTTCAGATTTAGTTGTTTCTCTGAGCTGCTTTCTAAAGCAGTGTTTCTAGTGTTTCAGCTTGGTGTTTCAGATAAAAATTATTTGAGAGCATTATTTGAACAGGGGGCATCTGTCATACAATACTTCCAGTTAGCATAATATTTTTCTACTAGTCTGCTTTTTCTTAAAAGGATTTAGAGTACATGTGTAATAAAAACAATATCAGGAGGTGGAAAGGGAAGGAATGACCTGTTTTTAGAGCATCTGTCCGCTTCTAAGAAAGAACAGAAGTTGTTAGAAGCATCTGGTAGGCACCAGCCCACGCTGGGTCAGTTCCTTAGTGCAGATTTCTGAAACTGTGAAGATCATCCTGTATTTGTCCAAAACAATTTTCCTGTAATAGGAATTCCAGAAAACTGTAGAGGACCTTCTGGAAGAGCAAGCTGACAACAATATATTCATAGGTTCACCAGAATTAAAGCTCATCCATTTATAAATGAGCAGGAAAATATTTTTTCTTTAGAGCCATAGAGCAAGGAATCATAGCAGTATGAATGCTATATCAAAAAGTTTTCCTGCATAATGCTGCACTTGCAATATGAAGTCACCAAGATTTCTGGAAGAATTTCATGTCTGTAGGCAGCATTTTGCCAAGATGACACAGAAAGAGTCACATATGTCAGAGAAATGGTGATCACCAACTCCTCTTTTCTTTGCCAGAAAAATAGAAATACCAATCTTTCATTTCAAACACATTAATTATTTTTTTAATATCCCACAGAATGTGAACCCCACCTAAACTTCAGCCACAGGTAAAGAATGCAGTTTAATGGCTATCACTGGATTCTGCAGGATAATGATCAGGACTCAGGGTTCACCCCAATGGCTGGCTAAAGAATTTTAACTAGTTTGTTTCCTGCTAAAAAACAATGAACAGGCTCCCAATGGAAGACAGTGAATCTGGTTTGGAGACTTAAGTCATGACAGAATTCACTGGATAATGTTCCCATGCTCAGACCAGAGGCTTAACTGCTATTCCTCCTAAAAGATAGTAATAATTCCTATTAATTTTTCCAGGGTTTTGTAATTGATACTTTTTTTTCCCAGGGAAGAATGGTTTTGGAGTTAAGGGCAGGGATTGTAAAGACAGTTATATTAATACATAAGGTGATTTCTCACAAAACTTCATTTTATAATGCTAGTTGGCCATTCTTAGTTATGCTGTAGAGTCACTGGTTTGATGGGACTTTATGGTTTCCTTCTCCTTAAGATGAAAATCTGAACTGAGTTAGTATCTGGAGCAAATCTTTGTCATGACTCAGGGTGAAGGATTAGTATTAGAGAGGTTTGGGAAATGTTCAGAATTTCAGGTTTCATACTATGTTGATTTTCTTCTCACTTTTTTCCTTCCCTCATAAAGAAATGGCTTATTTATTTGTGATTCTAGTCTCAGTTCCACTGTCTGCTACTGATACTTGGATACGTCTGAGCAGTCTTTTCAACTCATTATGCTAGTTTATTTAATTCAGTAAAACTAGCATTTGAATTCTGTTTCAGTTAAAAATAATTAACCTCAAGAATTTTTCCCCATATTGACCAAAGGAATTTGTTTTCTAATTGATGAAAATTGCGGAAGCAAGATAAAATTTGGTTTTCAGATTTTCTGTGTTTTTGGCAACAAATTAGTGCTTATTTTTAAAACTTTCTACAAGTTAACAAAATCATTAAGAACAATATGATGAATGTGTTTTGGGGGTCAGGGAGAGAAAATATTTTTGTTGTTCAGTCAAGTACAAGATTCAAGTTTGGCACCATAAATGAAGGGCAAAGGCAGAGCAGAAGGTATCTTAAATTTCTTCTTGTAGGTGCTTCATATGATCAGACAAAAATGCTATTCTGTGCTGGAACTGAAGAAGTAAACATGTTTCTCATCAAACTAAATAATTTTTTTGAAAAAAATGGACCCTCATTGAATGAAATCGTGATATGTACGTGCAAACAATAAATTTTCTGGAGAAGAAATACATATTCAGCACAGTTTCAAAGCTTTAACAGAAATTTTATGTTCTGACAGCTTGAAAAGCAGAACTCCCTAATCACAATGCAGATATATAAAAAAGAAGTTCCTTCCAATGCCTCAGCAATTTGCCTTAAGTGCCTTTTTAAATACTGTCTTATTGATATGAGTCTTATTTTTTTCTTGTTGGGTCTCAACAAAATAAACGCAGTTGTGTCCTAAGAACAGCACTGGTATATCCAATTCTTTTACTATGTGTTCACTTGCACTTAGGTTCAGAGGGAAATATCTAAGTCATTACTAAGCCAGCTAATTACAAATGAGTAATAGAGGCTAATAAGGATTAATCAGCCTTTACAGCCAAGCAGCTTTTACAGCAAGAAGTCTGCTCAGTCTTCAGCTGAAATAAAATTTATTCATCTCTCCTAAATGAATAGGAAATAATTATCTGGTAATTACTTTTAATAACTGGACACCAAGAAAAGTTTTTGATTGCAGATATGATTTTATAAATACACGCACACACACACATGTAAATATATACTCACTTCTGTCACTTTGTGGTTGAAATCCTCTTCTTTCAGTTCTTGTAGGATACAACATGCCTTACACATGGTACCTACTGCTTTAGCAACCTTCAGTTTCACTATGAGCTTTGAATTGTGTGAAACAAGGAAATGAGCACAAAAGAAATACAAAAATAGTGGTCCTGCTGAGGATTAATAATACTGTTATACATTTAAAAAAATCTAGCCTTCCATTAAAACTTAATCTGGTTTGGAAACTTTTTACAAAATTTCTTCCATATTACCCTCGTCTCCCTTGGCCCTTTTCCAATCAAGTGTGCACGTTTTATCTGGTCCTTTCTTTTTTTGGGGCACATGCGATGCCCATTAGGTGCCATTAGCTACTGATGGGAGAGTCAGCTGGCTGGATGGAAGAACCAAGCTGAAGGTGGCCCTTGGCTACCCTTGGAGAAAACAAAGAGATGGGAGGAGAACAGACCATCTCTCTGGTCTCCATATAGGTGATAAGAACACTGGGATTACAGTAGGAAGGAAAGCTCAATGTATTTCCTTTTTAAAGGTCATGAATGCCAGTGAAAGGTTTGCTTTCAAAATAACAGTTCAAGTAGGACAGCATGAGGGTTATGGAAGGGCATGCTTTTTTGATCATTCTAATTTTGGATGGTCTTCATAGCTCTGTTATTTTCTTAAAGTAACAGCTCAAACTCTCTCTGTTCTGTTTACAGTGTTTAATGATTGTGCATTGTAGGTAGAAAGATTATCCCCAAAATGTTCTTTAAGGACTCCAACATAGTTATTTTACCACAAAATCCTTCCTAATATTTATATTATTCATTTGTTCTTCTGTTCACCCTCTTTTTATACCTGTATGGAGAGAAAAAAAAAAATCCTAAAGCTTCATGGATGTTATTTGATAATTTTCTAGAGGAAAAACTACTTAGGATTCCTACAGTGCCAAAAATGTATTATTTTAATTTGCAGTGGCAGATATGGGATAGACAGGAAACAGGGATGGAGTGATAGGACTTCTATAAACAGTGATAAAAGTGACTCCACATACTTTATAAAGGCAGGGACACATCCATGGTTCTAGCCTGTGACATGAGATCGCCTTATCCACTTAAGAAAAGGAGAAAATTTGTCTGTCATCACCTCACAGCAGTCTAATCCCAAATCTTGTTCTCAGCTACACCCTAGATATTCCATAATTATTTCAGTACAACACAGATGATGTCAGAGAGAGAATTACGCTGGCTGCTTAGGATGAGAGTTGTTTAATTGAGTAATTGATTGAGCTGGCCAATCCATCATTAATTTCAGTGCCTAGTGAGGGCAGGATCAAATTGCATTTCCACCCTGCCTGCTGACACTGGTCACACTTTGCACATTTGAAACTCTTCTACTACATGTGCTGCGAATGTCACCATTACAACCAGCTTGATCTTGTCAGCCCTGAGCTTTGAGCAGGGTCTGAAAATTCAAGATACCTATGCCCAAATGCTCTCGAGAACCAAGTCCTGGAAGAATACTTGCGTGTAACAAAATATACACTGACAACATCAAATTTGGGGAAAAATACAACAGCCACATCACAAGATGGAAGACTAATTAATTTCCTTCCCAAGGAGTTTGGACCCACATCTCTAACCTCTTAGGGGAGTGCCCTAGCTAAAGCCTGTGCAGGTGACTCTGGTCTCCTTTGGCTAGAGTTGGACCCTTAGATTAATAAAAGTACGAGTGCCAAGGGGCAAGGAGCAGAGGGAAGTCAGATGTGATTGTTAGGGGCTGCAGACTCCAATGCTCTGGAGTGTGGACTCCTCCCAGGTGTAACTTCAAGTTACAATCTGTTTTGCAGGAAGTTTTTTAAGGTGCCTGAAGATCACACTGGAAAATTGACATTATGTGCCTTCCTGTTTCTTGTATTCTCCCCAAAACCAGTGTCTTGGGTTAGCTGCACTGCTAGCCTGAGCTGACATGCCGGGTTTTATATCCTCCTGTGCCTCACCAGAGGCTCTGTGTCTGGTGAGCTATGCTTGGCAGGTTTTTTGTGGAGGAACAGCAACAGGCAGAATTTGGGCCAGAGCCCACCCTGCTGTGGGCAGGGATGGGGCAGGGCTGCACTGTGGACCCAGAGGCCTGCCAGCAAACAGCTCTTCCCTCTTTCCTGCTCCAAGCAGCTTCCCATTCTGTGTTAGCAAATCAAGCAGATGCAGGTGCCCAGTTGACAACATAAAATCTTGGTCCCCTTACACACTTTTAGACCACATAATTTGCTGTGCCTTGCAGGCTCCTGTCATGTGTGGCTGTGCTTTGGGGTGACTTTGTGTAAACATTTCAGAGTCTGTTGACTTAACATTTATTTCGTTATGCAGGTTGTATCTATGTTGCTGATCATTTTAGCAAACAAAATAGAGAAGTAGAGAGGGAGTGAACAACAGATGGAATACAGAAGTGAAGAGGGAAGAGAAGGACTAAGAAAACTCATAAAGAGGAAGAATAAAAGATAAAAAAGGAGAAATGAGGATAAGAAAAAGAAAAATAAAGAACCGAAATAGCAGCATAAACTATGCTCAAAATATACTTTTTTCATAACCTGAAATGACTAGAGGGGTCCACAGGGCTAAGTACTGCTGGAGGCAGTAAGCCCCTAGGGTAGATGATCTGTGAGTGACCCAAACATACTGCTCTGTCACCCTCACCCACTACCTTGTTAGGCAAGAGAAGGAAGAATGATAGTGAAGGTGTCCCTAGAAAAAGGACAGAGCACACATAAAAGCAACAAGAGGGATAGCAAATCATTTTGTTAAACTGACAACTAAGCACGTTGGAGGGAAGAAATATATCTGCAGCTACCTCACTACAGCATCTACCAACTTATTTTTGGTTTAAATCTAATCAATGCAAACATGGAACACAAATTATGACATAAACCCTAAAAATGTATCTGATGCCAAAAACAGTACCCCAGCTTTGACAGGCTGCATGGTGAGAATGCTCCGGACTTTCAGCAGAGGAAATGTGAAAATCTAGTTTAATACTTCCAGTAATTATCCAAATAAAAATGACCTGTAAGTTATGGAAGACTGAATGTACAATTTTGATATTATTCTAAGGTATTTTCTCTATTATAGTAAATATCAAAGTAACTATACACCTGTGAAAGTGTTCATAGTGTCTTGCTCTCTAAAAATGAATATAAACAATGAAACAAATGAATACAAGTTACTCAGAAGTCCAAGATGATTTCAAAGATGTCAGTGCAGGCAAATGGATATTTCTACTGAATAGTTTTCTGTGAGAAGACCCATATCTTTGTATTGATGACACCTCTTGGAAAATATTAATCCAGCTACGCTGGATAGGAAGCCCTTAGACAAGAAGAAATATCTAAAATGAACTGAATTTCAAACATGAAGCTAGGATCACACCAAAATAGAAAATGAAGGGAAAAAAAAAATCAATAAATAAGATATCCTTGAAAGTTCGTTACATGTATCTGTTTACTGTGTCACATCAAGCTGTCAGATTTTTAATCACCTAAATTTCTTTGATTTTCATTAAGCTTGTCTGCAAAGGTTGCCAACTGCTAACATATGTTCTAGAGATATAAGTATTTTTTTCATTCATTTGAGGAATAGATAGGTTCTTAGCACATTGGGCAACAGAACCCATAATAAATAATAAGACAAACTGTGAGAAGTACTTTCAGATGTCATTGGAAGTTTTCCCACAGACCTTAGTGAGGTCTAATTATGTCCTATGAAGAATTACAAAGGTTACCACTTTTCTTTTGCCAAGCACTCTCCGAGAAAAAAGCCCCCACATTTGTTGGTGGAAAGAAGAAGTTTTATCCTGAAGCCTGCTACCAGCAGATGAAGGTAATTTCCCAGGCAGAAGTGAAAAGACAGTGATCTTCATAGTACTATCATAATAATGTAGGAAGAAAAAACCTGATCTAGTCCACTTCTCATTTTCAGTCATTCCAGATCATGTTCAAGAACAATTGTTTACTGATTTTCAATTCAAATTCTATTAATGATAGCAACCCTAAAAGGGAAGAGAAATATTTATGGCAGTATCTTTATCTTGATAGTGCTCTTCATTTAAGCAAACATATCCCTTGTAAAAGGCATGGGGCAAGAAACCTTATCTCCATAGACAATTAAATTAATGGTTAAATCAAGGACTTTGTTTGACACTGGTTCATGCATGTGAGATTGAGAAAATAAGTGTTTGTGGAAGTTGCATTGAAAAGGATTTGACTAAACTCAAATATTATTATTCCTAGCTTGGGTTTGTTTTTCTAAAAACTTCCACTATATTTATGTCTCCTCATCAACATCTGTGTTCATTGATTTTGGGTACTTTTTGTAAGTCCATATTTATTTTTACAAGGTGGTCCAAATTTCACAACCTAGTCCAAATTTTTATCTTCTCTCAGTTCCAAACTATGGCAGAAGAGGTGCTCTTTTCACTTAAAACATAAATAATCTCAGGTTAACTTCAAATATTGTAGCATTGAAACTTGAAGGCTGATTTGGGTGTCACAATATATACTTAGTTTATATATAATATGCACACAGTTAGTCAGATTGAATTTATTAGCATACACTCCATATATGTTGATTGGGTCCATTTCTCAAAATGTCCTGCTTGAAATGTGGATATTTATGCCTGGAGAAGATGGATGGAGAGCACATCTTACACTGGCTTCTCTAAAGAATAAGGTGGTGTCCTGGGTTGATGCTGAATTGTATCCCCATTTGTCTGTTTAGCTCAGAAATAAGTTTTGCACCTTTAAAACTGGATCTGAGAGTGAAGGAGACGCGGTGGAGTGTCTGAGGTGGTTGTTTTCTGAACTAAAAGATCAGAGTTTTCAGCTTTCCTTCACACGGCCTGTGTTGTCTGCAGTGTGGAAAGCGGGACAGAGCTCTCCTTTGCTTTTGGTTAGTTTTTGGCTGGCTGAGGCAGAGACTTCTCTGGACTGTGGGCTTTTTTTTTCTCTGGGACTGTTTGAACCTGCTCTGGACTAAAACCCAGAAGAGCACCAGGAGCTCACACCCATGGCTCACCAAGGCTTGGCCTGTGCCACAGCAGATGGTAGGTTTGACACTGATTTTAGGGAAATTCTTGTGTGGGTTTGGACATATTTTATTACCTTCAGCCTGGAAGGATTAATACTTTCATTGAAGGAAAATAGCAGGGAAAATTGTGAGGAGGGTTCTGATGTGTAATACCTGAAAATACTTGGTTGCCAGTAATGGACATTTACACCTTAGTACAGGTGTTCTTGGCATTTTCAAAGTCTGACAAATAAGTTAAAGCAGTCGACATTCAGTAGGAAGCACTTCACTGATGAAATGAAATCAATTCATTATAACAAAATCCCTCAGTCAGATCCTGAGACATATGCAAGTTTTGCATAAATAACAAATGAGAGAAAACTGTAAATAATTTGCTGCTTAATTCAACAGCTGTATGATTGAATACATTTCAAACCAAAACATATTTGGAAAAGCAGACTGAGAGCTCATTAAACCTATTAAGATAATGATAATTATTGCGATAATACCAGTTGACAACAATCAGTGATTGAAAAAACCCAGCTGGTTGTTCAATAAAGCTGAAGCTCATCAACTGCTGAACTTCAGCTCAAGAAATGTAATAGTGTTAAATTTCTCAGTAATCCTTACCACATCCAACAGAAACAGCTGTTAGTTTTAATTCTTTGCTTGTAGATGCCTGTATTTCAGGCCTCAAAAAGAGAGCAAAATTGCACTCTTACAGGGCATGGCTTCTACAATCCTACATGTTCAATGGAGTTTCTCTTCCAGAGAAGAGAAGCTGTTCAGCCAAATTTCCCCCCTTTAGACTTCCTCCACTTTTATTTGTTTCATCTTTTTCTGAAAGAGCAAACCTCCAATAAAGAAATCCATCTACCTTTGTCATGTCTGTTTCACTCATCTAGCCTTGTTTCTAGCTTTATGATTGTGTTGCCCAGAAAAAAAATCAGAACAGCTATAGTCAGTGTTAAAATTTTGAAAAACTTCATAACCTCACGTTTTTATGGCTGGACATATTATTAGTCTATAGACAGAAAGTACTTTT
Source organism: Thryothorus ludovicianus (assembly GCA_013397245.1). Taxonomy (NCBI): domain Eukaryota; kingdom Metazoa; phylum Chordata; class Aves; order Passeriformes; family Certhiidae; genus Thryothorus; species Thryothorus ludovicianus. The sequence continues at coordinate 121,170 of VZTB01002326.1, forward strand.
ATCGAGGAAGCAGAATCTTGATTATACTGAATTCTTAATAAAATTTGCTGTTGACTGCAGTACTGGGTATTAACTGGAGTTTGTTTGTAGAGTGAATGGCATAATTTACATACTTTTTTAAATCTTTTATCTTAGAAGTGAGTGGATATGAGAAAGTAAATGGTGATTTATAATCTGCATTAAACTCTCTTCTTCTTCCATGAAAGTTAACAAGATTATTAGCTGCTGTGTAGTTATTCTATTTCAGAAATCCCTCAACAACTATCTCAACTCACTGTAACATTTCTTTTCTTGTTTGGAAAAGACTGGAAGAGTTAATTTTTGTTTCTATTCTTCAAAATACTGTATTTCCATTTACATAAAGAAATAAAATTTGAGGATGCTTGTCTCTTCTACAGAAACTGACTTTTGTTCTGGAGTGCTCAGTTTAGTGGGGAGTCTTGCATTTAAGGACCAATATAGCATGGAAATCTCTGTCTCAGTGAGTTTCCAGACCAAGTTTTCAAAATCTAGTATCTTATATATTATTGATAAAAGCTAAAATTTTCAATGACTATGCAATGTTTAGAATCACACTACATAACGCTGCATTTTAAATAATAAATTCTGCAGAAAGAAAGAAATTTTAAGGTCCTTATATAAGAAACACAAAAGGTCTCTATGTGATGTTTGAATATAAAAATATTTAAATAAAATAAATATTAAAAAAATGCCAAAAAATTAAATTCAAACTCTCTCCCTGATTTGTTGTTGAATATTAAAATGACATCTGCTACTCCAGAGACAGGCATAAAAAGAGTATTGTGGACCTGTACTAAAACTTTAAAGTTCTCTGCTGAAGTTATTTAAAGAACAAGGGACTGTCCCCAAAGTATATTTTGCATTGGGGTCAAAACTGTTGTCTCTTCTATGATGTCCTCAGAACTCATGTTTTTGTGGAATTAAGTTCTGTCCATTACTAAGGTCATGTTTCCATTCAAATTAGCAAGGCTTTGCCACCTGAATGAAAGAAGAAAGAATTAATGCATATATCATAGCAATTTCAGAGGGAGAAAAACCAACAAGGTGATCCATATTTAGACTTCCCCTTTCCTTTTAAAGTCTTCTGGTGTTGGATTGTACAGCGTGGCTCTGGTTGTGCTGGTTGCTGACTATAAACACTCTCCCTTTCAGGATCGGTCCTGTGATGTCTGTAGCTGTGGCCAGTGGAATAAGCCCATATGCACAGTGAAACCAGTCAAAGGTTGGTAGTGCAAGGAAGATGTTCCTTTCCAGTAATTTCAAGGAGTTCTACAGCTCTGTTTTCCAGAAAGAGTGAAACTTTGCATAAAACTATGTGGAAGAAGGGAGTAACTGGCAGCCAAGAAACAAGAGAGCAGTTAAAAACAACTCACTGTCACTTGTGTGTACTTTTGGCAGCATTTCAATAATCCAACAAAAGCAGTATAACATAGCTGGGTCTTCAGTTGCTTTCTAAAGAATTTTATACCCTTATTGCTGGGGAAAAATGAGATACAAAATTGTATATGGGGAAGATTTTGATCTGTAAGTGTTATGTTCAAATTGTGTGAGTTTGCTGAAAAGGATTTTTAAAAGCATTTTTTTTTCTTTTGGAAAGAAGTTGAGTATTTTTCAATATTTGGGGGTTTTCCTTCCTCTTCTCCCTTTTTAATAACCCAAAACTTATTACCCAAATAGTTCTCAAGATCTAATTGTTCCTTATTTTGACCAGGGAGCTAGGATGACAAGGAAATTTTAGGATGAATACCCAGTAAAAATTCTCTCTGATGGAGCATACACACCTATATTACATATATATGTATGCATGCACACAGACAGTGTGTACAGTTTTGTGTACCATATTATATGAAGGATATAAATGAAGATGGTGAAGGACCTTGAGGGGATGCCATTAGAGGAGCAGCTGAGGTCATTTGTCCTGTTCAGCCTGGAGAAGAGGAGACTGAGGGGAGACCTCATTGCAGTCTACAACTTCCTCATAAGGGGAAGAGGCAGAGCAGGTACCAATCTCTTCACTCTGGTGACCAGTGACAGGAATTGAGGAAACAACCTGATACAAAGTCAGGGGACATTTGGTTTGAATATCAAGAAAAAGTGTTTCATTCAGAGGGTGGTTCATCCCTGGAAGAGGATCCCAAGGGAAGTGGTCACAGCACCAAGACTGACAGAGTTCAAGAAGCATTTGTATAACACTGTCAAGTACTTGAGGGTGTTCTGTGCATGGCCAGGAGTTGGATTTGGATGATCCTTGTGGGTGCTTTCAAAATCAGGATATTCCATGATTACTTGAATTGATTTTGTGTACATATATGTGCACTATTTCCAGTCGGTGCACTAGCAACTGAAAGTAATATTGTGGTATAATTACGAGATACTTGTCCAAATTTTAAGCAACTATTTTATCTTTTCCTTCTATCCATGTGGCATTTGAGTCATAAGTTTAGAGACCCTCCAATTTTTCCTTCACTTATTCCTCCTTCTTTGTGAGTAATTTGATCCTTTTGTCTAAACTTTCCATCTTAGCGTTTTGTCACTGAGCCTTTAGCTTCACAGTTTTATCTCAAAGATTATTATTCAGTCTACACTCTTAGAAGGAAACAATCTGCTTGCAGAAAATTTTTTGAGATGCCTTCTCTTGCTCATGGCCTAACTAGGTCATAGACATGTGCTTTCATCTATCTTTAGATGAAGGCTTATACAGCATGGAGCTTCCTGAAATAAAAATAGGAGTGTATTTAGTGCTCCACTCACCTTCATGCTCTCCACCCAGCATTTCCAAGAATGATGGTATAAATAGAATCAACATGTCACAGATGATAGAGGGAAAATGTGTCTAGTTTTCCAACCTAACCTTTGCCTGGTTGGCTAGATACAAGCACACAAACACACACATTCATATAAGTGCATCTCTCAGGAGGGCTACAAGGATGTTGTGAGCTTATGCAGAGAGAAAACTGGAGAGACCAAAGGCCAACTTGAACTTAATCCAGCTACTGCCACAAAAAATAACACAAAAAGTTTCTATATATGCATTCACATCAAAAAACATGCCAAGGAGAATCTTCATTTTTGTTGGACACAGAATGAAACTTAGAGTCAAATGGTGAAGAAAAGGCTGAGGTAATTTGTGCCTTCTTTGCTTCAGTCTTATACAGTCAGACAAGTTGTTCTCAGGGTGCTCAGGCTTCTGAGCTGGAAGACAAAGACAGGGAACCAAATGAAGCCCTCACAATCCAAGGGGAAATAGTCAGCGACCACTATACCAACTCTTAGATCTGCACAAGTCTTTGGGACTGATGAGATCCACCCAAGGGTACCAAGGGACCTGCTGAAAGTGGTCATCAAGCTACTTTCCATAATTTACCAGCACTCCTGGATATCTGAGAAGGTCCCAATAGACTGGAGGTTGGCAAATATGACTCCCACCTATAAGAAGGGTTGGAAGAAGGGTTGTGACGTAGTTTGTTCTGAGTCCCATCATGCAGGACATAGAGAACAGCTCAGCAGGGGAACAGGCTCAGATGGTATGGGTTCATGAAAGAAAAGTCCTACTTTCCCAACATTAACTCTTTCTATGACTCACTTAGTAGAAGAGGGAAAAGCTATATATTCTGTGTTCCTGGACTTCAGCAAAGGTTTTCACACCATTTCCCACAGCATTCTCCTGGAGGAACAGACAGCTCATGGCTTCATGGGTATGCTATGTAAAAAAAAGTAAGGATGCTCTGGCACAGAGAGTGGTAGTGAATGCAGTTACATACAGCTGGCAGATGATCACCAGCGATGTTCCCCAGGGCTCAGTACTGAGGCCCGTCCTGTTTGATATCGTTATTGATGAATGTGGGGATCAAGTGTACTCTTACTATATTTGTGGATGACTCCAAGCTAGGTGGGAGTGCTGATCTGCTGGAGGGCAGGAAGGCTCTGCAGAGGGATCTGGGCAGACTGGACCATGGGCCAGGGCCAGTGGGGTGAGGTTCAACAAGGCCCAGGGCTGGGTCCTGCCCTTGGGTCACAACAAGCCCAGGCAGTGCCACAGGCTGGGGCAGAGTGGCTGCAAAGCTGCCCACAGGAAAAGGAGCTGGGGGTGCTGGTGACAGCAGCTGGACATGAGCCAGCAGTGCCCAGGTGGCCGAGAAGGCCAATGGCACCCTGGCCTGTACCAGCAACAGTGTGGCCAGCAGGAGCAGGGCAGGGACTGTCCGCCTCTATCTGGCACTGGTGAGGCCTCCTTCTCAAATCCTGTGTTTGGTTTTGAGTCCCTCGCTGCAAGAAAGACATTTCTGTTCTGTAACTTGTCCAGAGAAGGGCAATGGTGCTGGGGAAGGGTCTGAAGCACCAGTCCTGTAATGAGTATCTGAGGAAGCTGGGGTTATTTAGCCTGGAGAAAAGGAGCTTCAGAGTAACATTATCCTTCTTTACAACTGCCTAAAAGGAGGTTGTAACCTGGTGAATATTTACTTCTTCTCCCAGGTAACAAGTGACAGAACAAGAGGAAATGGCCTCAAGTTGTTCCAGGGAAAAAACCTTTTCACAAGAAAGGTGGTCTAGAACTGAACCAGGCTGCTCACAGAAGTGATTGAGTCACCATCCTTGGAGGTATTTAAAAGATGTATAGATGTGGTACATAGGGACATGTTTTTGTGGTGGATTTGGCAGTTGATGACTGGACTTAATGACCTTAAAGGTCTTTTCTAATGAAAGTTTTCTGATTCTATGACTCTAGAAGGACAAGGAAAAGGGTAGCAGCCTCATTTAAGATGAATCAAAATTTATAACCAATGTCTTAGATGAACCTCTATCCCATATGATGAGTGGAACATAAAATTTTGACAGGAGAAAATTATTAATCTGCCTCATCACATGATCAGATATGCTCAGAGCATTTTTAGGCGTCAGTTACTCTGAAGTCCCAGGAGTTTTGTTCACATCAGTTCTATATTTAGTTTTATAGTAGTGACTTTGCCCACCTGTTTGGAAATAAACAAACAAACAATCAAACAAAAAAAAAATCTTAGATAAAGCCTATTAAACTGAATGTAATTTGGAGAGTTGTCAAATGTCTTTCCTCCCCCAGATCTGCCAGGCAAATATCTCTGTGATTAAAACAAAGAAAATAAATTAATCTCCGCCTTCTTATTACAATACAAAGTGCGAGGAGCCAGGAAACATGGCGCAAAACCTGATGGTACACGGTGTCCTTAGATCACTTGGCCATTGTTTTCTCTCACAGCAGCACATGTTAATGATACAAAGAAGTTTAACATTTTTTGGCTTTGGCTTTTCATGTCACAACCATAATAAATGTGCATATTATTGTTTGTATTGCCATATCCTTTAGATGCACCGCCAATTTCTAGAGCCTGTTCATGTGCAGCCATGGACAGAATTTTGCCCACAAACAGTCTGACTGGACTAAATTAGGCAGAAACATTGCCATACTGATTCATCTGTAGAGTAGTGTGTCACAGTACAGAATGTTTATGTTAAAAATACTGCGTGGATCAAATCTGCTGAGGGAAGACCAAAGCTTTTTTCTTTTCACTTACCTATTTAATTCTTCTTTAAAAAGCCTTTGTCTTATACAGACCTAAGAAATCTTCATTTATCTGAAAAACCCAACAACCTTCAAAGCAATAAAATGGCCAACAGAATGTTAAATCCAGAAGAACAGGAAGAAATAAACAGATTTGGGGTTTCTTTTGCTTATTTTTAGGGATTTGGGCCACAGAGAAGAAAATTGAATATGATGAAGAACGAAGAAACAAGTTTTGATGTGGACAGTACCCGAGCTTCTCCCTTCTCTCGCTGCCTGCAGCCACTCAGCCCCATTACAAAGCCACACAGAACAACTCAATTTGATGAAGAATTCAGAACACACCTCTCACATTTCCACTATGGTCCTCCGCCTCTTGAAAATGTGGAGACATTCCAGGGGTCCTTGGAAGGGGGGTCTCGTAAACGCAAGAGCATGCCGACAAAAATGCCTCCTCCCATTACCCTTGAGGATTCCTCATCATCTCCAGATAGGCCTGAAGATCACAGTGACTTAGGCTCTTCCAGTCTCCCCTTGGTGTTCCAACAGCCAGCTCAGCCCAAGTACAGTTCCCAGATGATTGACCTCTGCAACTTTGGTTTTCAATTCTACAGAACTCTGGAGCATTTTGGAGCCAAACCCATTAAGCAAGAACCAGTGAAGCCGAACGTGGCATGGCCCAGTGGCCCAGCATTCATGCAGGCTCCTTACCCTTATTACCCTAAAGTCCACCCTGGCTTAATGTTTCCTTTTATCGTACCACCAAACTTTCATTTCAGGAACCCTTTTCAAATGAAAAGACCTCCAGAACCACCCTTTAGGAGGCCTGAAGTCAGAGAAAGTGGTGAAAACAAACAGAAAGTGGAAAGAGTAGATGTCAACCTTCAGATAGATGACAGCTACTATGTTGATGTGGGGGGTGAACAGAAACGCTGGCAATGTCCCATGTGTGAGAAGTCCTATACATCCAAGTACAATTTGGTCACACATATCTTGGGTCACAGTGGCATTAAGCCACATGCTTGCACCCGGTGTGGCAAGCTTTTCAAGCAGCTGAGCCACTTGCACACGCATATGTTGACACACCAGGGCACTCGGCCGCATAAGTGCCAGGTGTGCCACAAGGCTTTCACTCAAACCAGTCACCTTAAGAGACACATGATGCAACACAGTGACATCAAACCTTACAACTGCAGGATCTGTGGCAGGGGTTTTGCCTACCCCAGTGAGCTGAAAGCACATGAGTCTAAGCATGAGAGTGGACGAGAGAACATTTGTGTGGAGTGTGGTCTGGACTTTCCAACTCTGGCCCAGCTGAAGAGGCACCTAACCACCCACCGTGGCCCTATACAGTACAATTGCACTGAGTGTGATAAGACCTTCCAGTACCCAAGTCAGCTGCAAAACCACATGATGAAGCACAAAGACATCCGCCCATATATTTGCACTGAATGTGGCATGGAGTTTGTGCAGCCCCACCACCTGAAGCAACACTCCCTGACTCACAAGGTAAGCCAGCTCTCACCTTGCATCTGAAGGTAGTATGAAGATTACAGGCTACTAAAGATACGTACAGGTACTTCCTCAGAAATGTGGCCTCTTGTCAAATGCAGAGGCTTACACAGAAACACCAGCGTTGCTGGCGGTTGTATCGCCAGATGTCTTTGTCAGCCTTAAGAAAGTACATATAACAAAGTATAACTTTGTTATATGCAGGAATTCAATTAAACCCCGTGTATCACTTCCCCAAACTGGATTCACATCTCTGTGTTTCTTGGGTTTTTTTTGCAATGACCTTCTGCAAAATTTTGCAGTTGTATAGCCACCCCCTGATCCTGAAATTTTAAGATTTTTTTTACTGAGAGCCACTTCTGGTACTTAGTTCCCTTAATTAGGAAGTACATGGGTTTGCAGTGGACTGCTGCAAAAAAAAAAAAAAANAGAATAGTTATAATGAGACATTTAAAAGTAAAATAACCCTAAGAAAAATTCTGTGCATATGTTATCCAGAATGCCAGTTAATAGAAATAGACAAGCAGGATCATAATCACAGCCAAATCATATCAAGTGGGAGTCTTGCCACTGCCAATAGCGGTGACAACAGGGTCAGCTTAGGGTAGGAGAAAGCTTTGGAACATTTCCGAAAAGATTGCTTTCAAAAGTAGGAAAAATGTAATTGTTCTATTCAAGAAGCTCTGAAATCGACTATCCACTTTTACAAAAATAATAAGACAAGTCAAAATCTTTCACTTTTAACAAGGTTTCCTTCCAGGTTTACATATTTTTCCTTTAATATTTGAATTTTGGCTTTTACATGAAAAACATTAAAAACACAGAAAGCTACAGCACTTATGTCTTACATTCATATATTTTTTGAAAACTGGACAACCTCTACTTCCACATTTGCTTTTTCTTTTCTGCTTTGTGCTTATAATCTCTATTCTTTCTGGAGATTCCCCAGTCTTTGGATTTCCCATGCAAAATTCCACTATTTGAAGACTTGGTAGATTTTTTTGTCATAGGAAATGAAATGCCCTGAGCCCTTAGAGAGCTTCTGCTCCTTTGTCCACAGCTGCAGGTGGCTTCAGCTGTAATACAATTTATAGTACTTAGCTGACTAAATGCAGCCTCATAGCGGGTGAGCAGACATTTGAAACGGCTGAAGATGTTCAGCTTTAGCTTTGTAATTAACTGTGAAAACCACTGACAGTCATTTCACATCTTTTTAAAGAAGTCCTGTGGAAGGAGTAATTGCTCGCAGCACCTCACTAGTAAATCCTTATTACCTTCAGCAAATTAAGCTGTTTAGTAGGAAATTTTTTGATTTTCATAGTATCTAAATCACTGTTTGAGAAGCTGACAGACCGCACGGGTGTGAGTAAGAATATTGAATTATGCAGTAGTAAATTGAGTGGATAGCATAAAAGTGATAGAAATGTTCTATAAACCTCATATAAAATGAAATTATTTCATTACGGTTACTGAAAATCCCATTAAAGAATGAACAGGTTTTTTTCTCTCTGCAATAAATGTAAAATGTATAATCTTATTTGGTGATATAGCTTGACTACTCTCTGTTACATCAGATTATTTTCTATAACTTTCTTCAAAATAGGGCTGTCCCTTTTTCATAGTCCAGTCACATTCAATTATTAAAGGCAAATGTTACTTAAATCTTTTAACTTGGAGGCTTTTATTCTTAGTCAGTAATTGCATAAGTTTGATCTATACTTAAGCAGCAGAGCAGGAGACAGAAGCTGACACAGATTTCTGATTGATTTGTAAACAGGCTTCATTAGTTCATTAACCTTACATTTTGTTTTAGTTCTCTACTTCTCAGAAGCTTGTAAGAATTTGTCAGGAGAAAATACATAGGTACCTTGAAAAATGTTAAAAGTGAAGTAATTTATTATCAACTTTGCTAATGCAGAATGAATAATTAATAAGTTGCTGTATTGATGATTAATTTACCTAGAAAATTTTCCATCTACAAAAATTTTCTTTTATTTCAGGGTGTGAAAGAGCACAAATGTGGAATTTGTGGCCGGGAATTTACTCTGCTGGCCAACATGAAGCGGCATGTCCTGATCCACACCAATATCAGAGCCTATCAATGCCATTTGTGCTTCAAGAGCTTTGTGCAAAAGCAGACCCTCAAGGCCCACATGATTGTTCACTCTGATGTCAAACCCTTTAAATGCAAGGTAAGTGCATTTGGAGGCAGAGGCATTAACCTATTATTTCTCTGGTATTATCATCTTATGATATGGTAAAATTAAAAAAACCAAGCTTGGAAACACATATTGTAATTGTATTAAAAAAAATAGCATAAACCAGTCTGATTTTTTTTTTCTTTATCCAGGTTTTGCTTATGTAGCACAAAGTAATGGAGGTAAATACTTGTGGTTTACTCCCTTTCCCTTCAGTATCATTCATCCTCACATAGTTTTTGGGATTTTTTGCCCTGTAATCTTTTAAGCGCCATGGACACTTGAGGACAATAAACATACCAGACATTTGCTTAGTACAACTGTCCAAACAGAAGTTTAAGAACTTAATCGCTTTAAACACTGACTAAAATCGGAAATCAAGTCAGGCACCCTGCAGAGGATCATGGAAAAGCAGCAGCCACAATTTCACACAGTGATGATATGCAACAGTTCAAGAGAGGAGTCAGAAAAAACCACAGCAAAATAGAAAAACAGAAGGGGCTTGAATGGGCCAAGTGTAACCACCAGACTGAAATTCAGGGCAGCATATCAGTGCACTAACAAAACAGCTTCTGAGCCCAACTGACCTTTCTACAATCCTGTGCAAATTCTAGTTTGCTGCTTCTCCCCCACACTGGAGGCTGGCATTCCCTTTTCATCCTCTCTTCTTCTTCCTCCTCATAAACCTTTAAGACTTTATTGACCCTGGTTACTTCTAATATATTCCTTATGAATTATTCATATCTGTATTCTAACTCTGTTTTGGATGCTATGAAGTTCTTTTCCTGCCTGTCTGGTTCATTACAGTAGTCATACCTTGTGAAATCAAAGGTTGCAGATTTTTCTCCACTTTAATTTTTTCTCAGACGGCTGTAAATATAGAGTGGGGCATATTACCCAGCTTATGCGTAAGTAACTGAAGACTGATTTAGAAGCAATTTCTAGAACTCTTTCGTCCTACATTTTTATGGTATTGAATATTTTCTTAGAAGGAACATTTCATGAAGAAGCAGAGATGAATGAAAAATTTTAAATTGGATTATTTTGTCTTAAAAAATTCAGAATTTCAAAATGTCATAGGAATATATGACATTCAGTGCTAGTATTAGTAAGATAATGTCAAAATGAATCTTTCTGACTTCATTTTGCTTTAACTTCAAAAAATTTTACTTTGAAAAACTAGCAGCAAAATCTTCCAACTTCAGTATTTTATTTTAATTTATATCTTACGAGAACACTATTTTGTATAGTAGTGCTTACATAATTCTATGTTGATAAAATAATTTCATTTACTGAAATTCTTAGGGTGTAACATGTCAGGTCTCCTGGAAATTTTCATTCTTTGAGAATACCTGCTGCAAACCTGCCTTTTTGTTCTCATTTAGTTGAAGTCCTCCTCTGACTCCTCAAACTTCAGAAAAGAAACTCAGTTTTTGGATCAGATTTTGTGGGTGCAGCATGTGAATCCATATGGCATTTTGGATACCTGCAGATCAGCTGGAAGATCAGCTCAGTGTTTGATGATAACAGACTATTGAAACTTGGAGAGGGCAATAGTTGGAACTGGGAAATGGAGTATCAACAGTATGTTTTCCAGACAGTAACAAAAGCTCTACAGGAACACCTGTTTTTCTTATTTTTTCACTTATTTGTCCCCACCCAGTGTTCCTATGTAGAAAGAAACAAGTAAGCACAGTGAATCTGTTTCTCATATGGCTGAAGGGGTATGAATCAACATCAGTGCCCCTGACAGTGAGGACTGCAACAATAAGTAGAGGCAGAATCAGGAATTGCTTTTTGATTTAGGAACATCCTAACATTACCTCTCTGACAGAGCTCTCGAAGACTCTTCAAAGCAAATATTTCTGGCTGGTACTTGGAGGGTTAAGGCAATGACCAGATAGCAGCCTTTTGGCACCAAGCTCCTCCTCAGCAGAAGGAAGGATATAGCTGTATGAACAGCCTGCTTAACAATGGCTCACATGTCCCCAGGGAACCGCCTGCAAATAGATTTCATCTTGCTTTCTCTTGTACTTTTCAAAGCTTCCTGTTTTCTCACGGTCCTTTTGGACAGTTTACAGTCATTCTCCCTCTCCTTCTTTCTTTGAGGAAAGGAACACCCTTCTTATGAAGAAAAAAACTAAAAAGAAGAAGAATGCAAGGGAAAGAGAGCACAGCAGTAGCCTTTATACTTCACCACATGCAATGGTTTTCTTTACCTTTTTCTCACAGCAAAAGAAAACATGAGCTTTCCTATGTGTCTAATCACAGCTAAGCACATACTATCAGAAGTGAGGGAGCAGCAAATAGTTGTTCCTTCTGTTTCCTCATCCAGCTGCAGTCTGGATCTCTGTTTAATTTTCCTCAGAAGAGTGAACTTGTCTGTAGCATTTAGAGGCTTGAGCCAATGTTGCCTTTATTTCTGTTTAAGAAAAAAACAAGAAGAGTTATGAAGGCATTCCACAGACTGTTCTTATTCAGATTTGCAGAGAAAGGTTCCATGAAATTTACTGTTGCTTTTTGTGTTGAAGTAATCAATGTTTCAGACCTTCAATAAAGGATACAATGGATTTTTCTTCAGACAAATATCTGAACAGGTATTTTGAACACCACTTTTTTTCCCCATCTAAAAATGTGTGTTTTAAACAGGAGTCAAAATCAAACAAAATGTGAGAGAGAAGAAACAAAACAGGTGAATAATCCAGAAGGATGATACTTCGCATGCTAGCTTAGGAAGACAAAATCTAGAGTTGGACTAATGTAGACTTTTCTATTCTGAAGTCCATTTCACCGGCCAGGGCAACAAAGTCTGTTCAGCGACTTGAAGCTGAGGTGCTCTCTTCCAGACTTTAATTTTATTTTTTCTAAAGTAGACAGCCTAATAGAAAGACCACAAATAAACGATGTTGTTCCTAATATTCCAAGTTCTCTTGCATAAACTTCTCACCTCCCTAAGAGCTAAGGTGCACCGTGATGGGTTGTGCTGGAACTCCTCTCATGCAACAGTCGCAGGGTCATATTTCATACTCTGCTCGTCTGTGCTCACAAGCCTGTCATAGAGAGAGAGAAAATCTTGTACAGTCTTCTAGTTTGATCTGCAAACTCAGGCTCTTCATTGAGCATTAACTATGTGCTCCAGTTAGATTTGAGTTGCAGTCTTCCAGCATATGAGTGAGAAGCCTACTTCGTTTTACATCTGGATTATGAATATTCATCTGAAAAGTGTCTCATGCCCTTTTGAAATAAAAAATTAAAACAGCAATTATGCCACAGAGCCCCATCAGGCCAAAAAACAATTTTCCTATCCACATTTCTTTAATTTTCCTGCCACACCTCTGCACTCTAGTACCATTTCCTCATGTCCCCAGAAGAGATTTCAGGACAAGAACACATTACACATCTCTAAGATGTGCTTGACTCTGGGTAAATGGAAAACCTATTAACTTTATTCAGAGACACAGAATTTCTATGCTATAAAGAACTATCCTTTACCAAATCCCTGTCTTTTTAGTATGAAGAAAGAGAAACAAATGTTGCCTTGACAGAAGCAACTAAATGCNATACAATGAGATGCTGTTACTCCTTGCAAATTTTCTGGGCTCATTAGTACTCTTAGTAGACGAGTTTCTGTTTCCTCCCAGCACTTTCTGAGCTTTTTGTGGTTCCATCATTTCTCTAAGTAATCCTGCATATTAATTTTCTTTGAACGTGGAGAAGACAGTATTCTTTCCTCAGGGGATGGACGACCCTTGGAAACAGCCACCTCACTTTTAAAAATTAGTGACTTTCAGTGGCTATTCTTTTTTTCCATTAACTGTCTTGTCTAGCACTTTGCTGATAAATTTATTTGCTAGAGTTTTCATTTTAGTAAATTCACGGACATGACAACACAAAAGGATACATATGCAGCTGAAGCAAATAATTTTTTGAAAAACAAGTAAATGTTTTCAGACTCTTTTTTTTGCAGCTGACTCAGCTCTAGTTTTTTTTTAAAACAGTACAGCTGCTAATTTTTGTATTAATGAAAGGATTCAGTTTCCTCTCAAGAGAGGGCTTAAAACATGAAGTGTATGGTATTTTTTCTCCAAGGATCCTTTCACTATCTACATTTCACCCAGATATTCCAGGTGATGACTTTCTAAATTCACATCTACAAGTTCTGTATCAGTTCCTCTCTAATATGCAAATAAATAAAATTAGAATTCAAATCATATTAAAAAATCTGGTGGAGACTTAGTAATTTTTATTTAGTAATTATCTGACAGATGGTTATCTCCTAAATGAAGGTTTCACTTACTTAGTAATGGTGACTCTGGTTCATGTAGTAATAAGAATAAACTTAAAAAATTAAAATCCAACGGTAGAACAAGTCAGGAAAAAAAAAAAAAGTAGAAAGCAAACACAGAATTTTGCAAAGAATGGAAATCTCCACTTGAATGTGAATAGAATTATGAATCCTGATAAGGAAAGAGCAGAATACAAGTAAGACTGGATGCCTGTAATAGTGATGTCAAACTCTCATGTCTTAAGAATATATAAGAGCCCAGACTACAAAAGGATTCATCTAAATAAACAACAATGAATAAAACCCACCCTTATTGTTCCATCAAAGGGAAAATTGCACGATCAATGGCTTGAGCTGGCAGGAACATGCTTCGGGGAAAGCTGAGTCATTCTCGCAGTCTCATGACTGTTTAAATTGCAGCTTAATCACCAGAGACACCAAAACACAGGGGTTGTAAACAAATGATGAAAGAATCAGAGAAAAAAGGGGTGAGCAAGAAACACAGGAAAACCAAGGAATTGATTTTTCTAACTTTAAGCAAAATGTGCAGCCATGTAACTTCCATTTTAAGAGAAATAATATTCTGCTTGACTGTTTCACAGAAACACTTATTTGGTTTTATTTTATAATTCCATTTCTGTCTGACATTATTCTTGATTAAAGTCTAGATGTATAAACTACAAATTAAGTGGTTCATCAGGACAGAAATCTGTACTTTGAATCTCATTCAAGTTAAGAGCCTTCCAGATTACTCTCTTAAGTCTTTCCCCTCCTTACAACAATATTGACTACTTTTGGGGAATCCTTAACAAAGTGTGCTGGTCTCCAATATTGAAAAATGTCAGCAGTTCAGAATGCCTTAGATACTGAACCATACATTTTCACCAGTAGGATTTTCTCCTGGAGCTTTGAAAAACATATTGCATCCTTATACAACCAGGGTTTATGTCAACAAGTGTAGGTCCTATTTCCTTTAAAAATGTTGTCCTTGAAAATACTGCTTCAAACTAATAATTTTCATTTTTACCATTTTTGCAGCTGTGTGGAAAGGAGTTTAACAGAATGCACAATTTAATGGGACACATGCACTTGCACTCAGATAGTAAGCCATTTAAGTGCCTCTACTGTCCCAGCAAATTCACCTTGAAGGGGAACCTAACCAGGCACATGAAAGTCAAACATGGTGTCATGGAAAGAGGATTTCATTCTCAAGGTAATAATTTTCAGCAATATTATTCTCTGTGAGATCTGAATATGCATATCAATAAGCAAAAATGGGCTTTGTACTACAGATCCACAAACTTCCACAAACTTCTGCCATAGATCCAATGCTACTGCAAGAGATAGAATCCCATAAGCCTGTGAAGTTTTTAATAGCTATATTACTATAATGTTAAATGTCAGCATTGCATGTCCTGAATAAATCATAAACTAATTCTAAATTGACACAAAAAGAAAATCTGGAACACCTACGGTCCTTTGTCGCTGCTTATTGGATTTCAGTATGGTATGGGGATGGAATCCTCAATGGGTCTATATGCAGGAGCCTTGGTCATTCTGTACTGTACTGGAATAGCTGGTGTCAGGTGAAGGTCATAGGCTCAAGATCCCATTTACAAGGAAGCACATCAACAGGAGGGGATATTCTTCAAAGTATAAGTTTCACAGTATAAAGATTTTTGATTACTGCAAAATATTTCCTGTCTGCCACCTACCACATATACTTCCTGAAGTCATCCTCATGAGTTTACACAGATCAATGCTATATAAAGAAGTGGGGGAACTAGGGAGGATTTTTTGAGAGCTTGGATATCCAAGATAGGTTTTATAAGATTTTGCAGTTAAATAATTCTTTAATGGGCAAGATTTCTTGGTGTTCCTCATATCAAAGCTTTAGGGCAGCTTAGCACACGTGTAAAGCACTTACTTTAATGACATTTGGCATGAAATTTATGAGGATCCTAATGGCTAATGAAATAAGTGTTTTTCCTGTAAATCTCCTACAGTATCATGCTAGTTAGACAATTGTTGGTAGTTGGAGATTGCCAAGAGCTTTTCATTGTACAGAGATTCTGCGGCCCTTGAGGCTTATCAGATACTAGAAAATTTCTGAGATCTGCTAACTGTTTATGTATCCTTTTAACAAATACACCTTCTTGCAAAATAACATCTGCTATCTAGTGAGATTGCATAGATCCTTCAGAAACTGTATTCAATTACTGATGGGGGAAAAAAAAAGAAACAAAGAAAAGAAAAGCAAGTAAAATAGTGACTTTCATAGGTATTTGCTATTGGGTGGAATCCTCACCTTGTATTTTCACTAGTCTTTAATGAAGCTGGCCTATACCTGAAGTATCTGAATTCTTCTAAATATAATCTGATGATGAACATATTTGAGTCCACAGATGCCTCTTGGATAACCTGTATTTCCATCA
>VZTB01002326.1:137184-151609 GCA_013397245.1 Thryothorus ludovicianus
TATTAGATGCATGTTTATATACCCTGCTGAAAATCGTACTTTGTTTATAATGATTTCCTAAAGCTGAAGCATTGTCTAGTACATAGAACTTTTCAGCTGTTTGTTTCTCAGTGGATGAAATGGATAATACTAAGGAGAGTCATAGACTTCTATGAGACTGTTGTCTTTTAATTTTTAAAGTATTAACTTTGAACCACAGTGAGGACCACAGTGATCATTGAACCAAAGCATTACCATGATTTTAGTCTCTTCCACCTCTCTGAAAAATAAGATACAAAACCTGGGACATGGATTATGGGCTGTAATTCTTTAGATCCAAGTTTTTTTTAAAAAAAAAAAGAATAGGAAGAAGGAAGTGAGTAGGTTGATTGGCAAAATTCAGTTTACAAAAGGCCAGACCATTTAACTTTTCTTCCCAGCTACATCATCCAGAGTCTGGCTGTATAAAACAATGTTTTGTGTGTCCTAACCTGGCTGTGAAGTGTATACAATAGCACTGCTTTTTACAGCATCTCGAAGGAGATGCCATGAGATGTAAACAGTGAAGTACTTGGAGATAGCTGGATGGATGACAAAGGTAAAACATGAAATATAAAGATACCTCAGAATTTGTTTTTAGCCATGTATCAAGTAGTATAATTTCCTATATATCATTTTTTTTCCCTTTTCTCCTCCCCTCAAACCATTACAAGGCTTTGGAAGAGGAAGGATTGCTCTGTCCCAGACAAATGTCTTGAGAAGCTTGGAACAGGAAGAGCCATTTGATCTTTCCCAGAAAAGCCAAGGGAAGGGAATTTCATTTCATTCTGATGGTGAGAGTGCCAAGGGAAGCTCATGCCAGGAAGAAGAAGAAGAAAACTGCTATGAGGCAGAGCGATATAGCCCTGCCACCTACCATCATGATGACAGCAAGCTGTACATGGCTCAAGATCTCTCTGGCAAGCCTGAGTGCATGATGAAGGACTTCAGAGAGTCCTACTGCAATGAGAAGGAAGAGATGTTAAGTGAGGGAGGACTGGGGAAGAGAATAGGAAATTCAGACAAAGAGGAGAGACATGGAGAGGGAGAGCTTGCAAACAACAAAGAACATCTCGGCTTTAGATCCTTTGAAAAAGGAAGACTTGGTCACTCTCTATCTGATTACTTGTACTTCAAGCACAGGAACAAGAGTTTGAAAGAATTGCTGGAAAGAAAAATGAAAAAACAAACAATGCTTATAGGCATTTAAAATGGACATTTTAAAACAGCTAGAAAATGGTAACCAGATAGAGTTTAACATGAATTGTAAGCTACTAAAGCCTGGAAGTCTGTAGTAGTATTTAGAAATAAATAAGCCAAATTATTAGAAATAATTTAGGGTAAGACACATACATTACAAGAATAAAACAGCTCGAGGTCACCAAGAAATACAATAGATATTGAAAAATAACACTTAAATATTTATCCATTTAATGTATAACAGACAATGGGTTGGGTACAGAAGTTTACTTCCAATTATATGGGGATAGATACATACATGCAATTTTCTACTTAGCAGAAAGCAACATACTTTAGCGTCTGATTTATTATCTGACTAAATATATATGAACACTTCTAACCATATGCCTCAAAAATATTTGGAAATACAAAGTATTTCACATTATAAGCCAGAGTACTATTAAACATGGCATGCATGAAAATGCTGTCAATATTCAGAACTAACACAGTCCAAACACTTTGATTTACTGAAGTGACTCTTAGTTCAACTACTTACAGTGAAAAATGGAAAACAAATTAATAAGAAATACTAATGTCTTGGGAGGCAGTAAAGGACAGTTCTGTAAGGCTTTGAAAGGACTGGAATTTATTACAAAAGCTAGTCCTCAAGCACAAGGAATGTTCATGCCGTGTTTCAGCCAGTGTGGGAGTATTCAGAAATTCTTGAAGTGAAATAGCATAGATCGTGTTGACATTTTATTCTACAGCCTGCTTAGACCAATACTCTTACTGGGCATCATCAGCGTGCAGCATTCAGAATCTTACCATAGTTACACATAGCACAGTATGAGTCATTTAATTGATAAAATTGTGCAGCTTTGCCATTTATCTCTTCAGGTTATTGTGTCTAGTAAGGACAATTTTGAAACATTCAGACCAGATAATTTTTTGTTTCAGAAGGTAAAAATCACCCTTATAGAAAAAGCAGTACCTCACAGAGGAAAATCTTCCTCGTATTGGGGTCAGAAATCTTCTCTTATTAAACACATCTTGACCAGTAAGCTGCAGACCTTTAAGATAAATTTCATTAATGCTGTTTTTACGGACTCAAACTCAGCTTTTCATCCTCTGATTCCCATACAATTGCAAGTTTATAAAAAACATGGGAAAAAAAAGCATATTCCATTAAACTTTTTATTAATTGCATGAATAGTTTGAACAATGTATTAGTTTCTACATCTTCAAGAAAGACGAAAAGCAGCCTTGCACTATCTTATTGCTTACATGGAAATTAAGATTTAATTAATCATAAAATTTGTCCTATGTCCTTTGGACATCCCAGCTTGAAATGTTAAAATCCGTATATATGGTACATCTCTTCCACATATTACTACCTTCTTCACTTACCTGCCAAGATCTTGATTTGAAATGCATTGCAATCATTCTCTCTATATAGCAAGTTATAATTAAATATAGTCATGTACTTACAGCTTGCTAAGACAATTCATGTAGCTGCAGCTCTCTGCCCCTATAGGAAAACATACACCATTCAAATTAATGATCCTCACATGTACCAGTTAATCAGCATTTACAGGGCAAAGTCCTTATTACTCTCATAAAACTGATTTGTGTAGTCCAAGGCTGCAGGTAGTGTTTTCCTTTTTCAAGGCTCAAACATGGCATAACAAGTGCAGAAATTCATGCAGAAAAAGCTGTTCATAAAAGAAAGAGTAATATCCAGGTGACTCTTCTAAATTAATTGTGTGTCTGATATGTATATTTTTAAAAATAAAGATGTTATGTCAAATTGAACTGAAAGCCAGGTCACTTTAAAACTAGAATTTAAAAAGTCATTGAAAGTGAGGTGTATTTTTGAGGTACATTGACATGTTTCTTCAGGGATGAACTGTTCTATCAAACATTCCTCTTCCTTGCTTTAGCTATAAGACAATGCCTATTGTAAAAGGGGACATCTTTCTTTCAAGGAAGACATTGTAGTAAAGCAAAAAAATCAGAAAATTTTCAGAATGACAAGTGTAACTTTATTCTTTCTTAGACTATAAGGGAAATTATGAGGTAGAAAGTCAGCATGATCTAGTAGATGGTCCCTCAGAAATGTGAGCGACTCCTTCATTTAACTTCTTGGCACTAGTTTATCTCTGCCAGACAAAAAATCCCATTTGAGCATGCATACAGCCAAGTGCTGGGAGTTGCTAACTCTAAGAATTGTCTCCCTCTTGGTGGTGTAGTTTCCAGCTGTGCATGGTTCAATATCAATCCACTCCACCTTTTCAGGTATATTAGTTCCCATGATAAGAAGAACAAGCAAGGAATCAGGAATCTCTTCACTATTTCTAGAAAGGTGATCATGCAGGTGGATGGAATTTAGCAAGTCCTTCACTCCTGTGGTGTGTAAAGCAGGAAAGTACACAGCTCTTCCATTGCAAAATCTTGTTTATTAATTGGAGAGTGCTGTGAGGCAGCTAGACAATCTTTATCATGAAAGAAACCAAGCATTACATATTAATTGCAGTCCAGACAAATGGAGCAAAGGAGTTATTTTAAACAGAGTTCAGCTCCCAGTCACTAATATCAAAGGATGTATTCTATCTGGGCTTCAGCAAAGACTTTGATGCTATTTCCCAAGGCATCCTCCAGGAAAAGCTGGTAGCTCGTGGTTTGAGCAGATGAACTCTTCGAGTGTGACAAACCTGGCTGTATGGCTGGGCCTGGAGAGTGGTGGTCAATGGAGTTAACTGCAGTTGGCAGACAGTCAGCAGTGGTGCTCCTCAGGGGTCAGTACTCAGCTCAGCCCAATTTAATATCTTTATTAATCATCTGGATGAGGGGATGGAGAGCCCCTCAGTCCGTTTGCAGATGACACCAAGCTGAGTGGGAGTGCTGATCTGCTGGAGGGCAGGAAGGCTCTGCAGAGGGATCTGGACAGGCTGGACCATGGGCCAGGGCCAGTGGGGTGAGGTTCAACAAGGCCCAGGGCTGGGTCCTGCCCTTGGGTCACAACAAGCCCAGGCAGTGCCACAGGCTGGGGCAGAGTGGCTGCAAAGCTGCCCACAGGAAAAGGAGCTGGGGGTGCTGGTGACAGCAGCTGGACATGAGCCAGCAGTACCCAGGTGGCCAAGAAGGCCAATGGCACCCTGGCCTGTACCAGCAACAGTGTGGCCAGCAGGAGCAGGGCAGGGACTGTCCCCTTGTACTTGGTGCTGGTGAGGCCGCACCTCAAATTGTGCGTCTAATTTTGGGCCTTTTACTCCAAGAAAGACATTTCTGTTCTGGAGTATGTCCTGAGAAGGGCAGCAAGCCAGACAACAAGGAGGTGTTCAAGGAATGACTGGGTGTAGCACTTAGTCTAGTTGACCAGGTAGTAATTGGTCAAAGGCTGGACTTAATGATTTTAGAGGTCTTTTCTTACCTAAATGCTTCTGTGATTATGTGATTCTGCAGCTGCAAAAACTATGTCTAATGGAAACATGCAGTCCAGAGTTTCCTTACTGACCTTGTAAGAGAATGTACCAGATGTCCTTAGGAAAGGGAATCACTGCAGATAGTTCTGGGTTGTCTAAATGATTAATCCAAACTCCTTCAGCCACACTCACTGCAGTCGATTTTACCGACTTCTACAGCTGCAGTTCTCACTGGAGCAGAAGCACCTGACAACCACATACAGTTAGACAGAGAAGAGTGTCAGAAAGACAATATTACTTGCAAGTAATTAGTAATGCATTTTTCATTGCATTTTTCTAGAAAGAATATTTCTTCACAAAGAGACTTTGAGATTCTGCCCAGTCACAAAGTCACACTAAGCTAATTCTCAAACATGCAGGTCTAATTTATGTCAGAATAGTAAAAAACTCATTTAAAATGGTTATTTATCAGTAAGAGAAATAACAAACAAAATTATTACTGAGGTAAGAAGACAGTGCCAAGTGACCCAAGCAAAGCAATTAGGAGATGACAGCTCTCCCTACTGTAGAACATAATGCAAATGGGTCTAAGACACTTGTTACAAAGAGGTCTCAAGGGACAAATTAGAAGTAAAATAACAGCCTTCATTGTGAAGCACCTTGCTTTTCAAACATAAGTTATTTTCACACTATTTACATTGGCACTGCTTTGGGAACAGACAGTAACAGCCTTTGCTTTTTATTAGCTTTGAAAATGCTTTATAGAAATTTGCTCTCATAATGAAGCTATTTCCCATTTGTAATTTTCAAGGAATTAGCTTCCTTATTTTGCCTTGTGTAGAGGCTCAGAAGTCCAATAGAGACATTACCTGTGTCCTGGACATTGGGGGATATATTTTCTTTTTCCACTCATTCCTAATGTGAGTTTATCTATCATCTTCTAGCTATGTTGTGGGGGGGGAAAGGTCTTTATCTTACTACTATTCACTGTTAAGGGGGCTTTCAGTTTATGGGGACACATGAAACTAAAGCCCAGTCCCCACCACCTCTATGTAAAAGCACATGTATACCATTTCCCTGCATTGTTTATGCACCTTGTTTCATACTTTTGGAAAGCATAACAGCAAATAAGAGTGGCTACAAACTTGCACAGCTGGGATGCTTCCCGAAGTTAGGCTGAGGAAAGATAAATTTGCCCTACAATAATGAGTCTGGGCAAGAGAATGCACGTGGTTAGTTAAGTCAGAGGCTTTTCTGATGTTAAGGGTAGCACAGAGTAGGTGGAGGAAAAGCCAAAATCTGCGCTAGGAAAGTTTTAGGGTGGAGATAGGCGACATATTTACAGCGAAAACAAAGTTGTACGTGACCTTGGAACAAGGTGTTTTCAGTCTGGCCACAAGAACTCAGCAATCTCCTAGTGAAAATGAGTTTTCCTGGCTGCCAGACAGCCTTCAGTTTCTGACAGCAGTGACAGGTGCTCTGTGTTCAGAAGCTCAAACAATAAAATACTTTATGGTAATATCATAATTAAAGTTTATCCTGTGCTGTTTCCTATAAAACAAGTTGCTGGAAAGACCAAGTAATGATACTGCACCCACTTTTTTACAACTCTGTGTTTGTCTACTACCTATTCTTTGATTTCTCTCTTCATATGGTGCTGCTGGACTCTGCTATTTTGGGTGTACAGTTAAGAAGTAATATAAGTACCATATTTATTATTCCTAGAAGTTTTAATAATTATTAACAGTTTTGAAAATGTCATGTCTGCTTAGCTGAACAAGATGTAACAGAGCTAACATTTTGTACTCCTAACAGATTTTTCAAATAATGTGTTGCATATTTATTTCACGTAGAACGTCAAGTTCTTATTTAAAGCCACAACTCATAAGTGAACCAACTCTATGTGGATCTTTAGTTTCTTTCTATCTCAGTAGTAAAAGCATGTATGATGTATTGTATTAATTTAAGCAAATAAAAATGTACTGGAGAAGCTGCTGTACTTTTATTGAAATGGATATGGAATTCTTGGTATTCTAGTTATTTTATATGGCAAATGCATGGGTTTGGTCTGACAAGGTCATTCTTTAGTGAGCACCACTGAAGAGTGGTTCTTGTAAAAGGAAGGTTAAATTAATGATAAAGGACTAGTTACAAGACAAGAGCAGATGACCTTAGAAGTTCTCTAGGGCAGAGAAATAATTTTATTATTGCAGACTACTTAGAAAACATAAAATAAGCTCTGGAGTGATTATGGTATTTGTCAAATTGGCTTCAGACAAGCTAAAAGAGAAAGATCTTTCTCTTAGAGATTTTTTTAAGAATTGAATCACGTAAAAAGAGAGGAAAAAACAATCAGATGTATTGTAAGATTGAAGTTAAGAAAATAGAAATACCATTATGGCTTAAGGAATAAGCAGAAGATTGGGATAAGAGACTTATAGTTACTTTTTCTTATAGTTACTTTTTCTAATGGAAAACGTCACTTTTAAATACTAATAAATCTCTTGAATTCATTTGTTTGAATGAGATCCTGATTGAATTGGCATCATCATACTCTCCAAAGAGCATTTCAAATTTTTTGAGCATAGAGAAAGCAACTGGAATGTTTGCTATTAGATAACTCAAATCATAACAAACATTCCGTTTCTAATTCTCAGAGGTATATGCCTTAAAAAGTGCAAGAAGGCTTATGCAAACACCAGAAATACATGCTAGAGGCTAAAATAACCCCAGAACTAAGCCTTTGTTTTCTTCCTCATTTTCTTTTGTTTTCCCTGTTGCTTTGATAGTAGGTAGCAACTGCTATAGGGATTGTAGACTACCTCTACATGAGGAAGATGAGGATATGTTGGAGAGTGACCTAGTGCATTCCCACATGACTCAGTATCAGTGAATCTCAAAGCTTCTCCATTGTCAGTCACAAAAATATGATTTAGGAAAATGTGTTTGGTATTTTTCAGAAACTTCCTCTTCAACATAGTTCAAAACTGAGCCATGTTGACATAAATTTTCACCTACATTTTCAAACTATCAGAAATTAAGTAGAAGAGAATGACAATAGTGACATGTTGAAAGACCCAGAGTATCTAAACCTATGGAGACAGTAAAATTATTACATAACCTCTTACCAAATTTGTCCCATTGATACACTCTTGGGCTCATGGAGTGTGATACAGCAGAATGTATTTTCCCACTGGTTCATAAAGTGAAAATCTATCTAAAACTACATGGAGAATGTCAGTAATTTCAGTATTTGCAAATGATGGAACAAATTGCTAATGCTGCTTCTATATATGATAATGTGTGATATGATGGTGTATGCTATACAATGAATCATACAGCATAAATATTCCTAATGATTGCCTGTAATGAAAGTACAGCTGAACAGAGAACAGATACATTATGAACAATTCTTCTGGTGTCCTATCATTTTGATCAACCTCTCTGAAAAAGTACTTTACATCTATCCCATCACAGAAATGATTTAATTCGGGTGAATTATTTCCTGTACTGACATATTTCTTGTAGTGGAAACATTTTATTCAAAAGACCTCTATAAATTTACATTAGTAGAGAATATTAGCTTGTGTTTTTGGAGTCGGGATTCTCTAATCCTACTGCACCTTTTTCAGTACTTAGATACCCTTACACTTATGAATGGAAAATCACAGTGGAATAAATTATGTTCAAGATATTAGCCAATTAAAAAATGGGTTGCAGTAGAACTGACAATGATAGGGTTGTGTGAAAACTAGAAGGGAATTTCTACCTTGTGGAGAACGATTATGAAATTAATGGAGATAAGAATTGTCTAAAAATGTCAGAGAAAATGTCACATAAATGTCTATTAAAGAAATACAGTTATACAACATAAATGGCAGATATAAACTCAGAAGAATATTTATCAATATAGAGTGATATGTTGCAAGGGAATTCTGTAAGTTTCTTTATTCTTTACAGAATTTATACTAAAAATGGTAGGATTTTTCTAGAAACAGTAAGTCATGATCTTTTGTATTTGTATCAAAGGCCAAGATGATTTTTCAAAATCAGGTTATAAAGCTAGCCAGCAATATCAATATAACAACAACTGACAACAGCGATGCAGTCTTGTTGTGAAGAAAGTCGCTCTAAAATTGAAACAGTATTGTGCCTAGTACTATCTATCCTGGAGGGCTGTGAGCAGCACCGAGATCAGATAGGCCCAAAATTCTATAGGCCTGATAAACATGCATACAGACACTGCCTGGGAGCTTGTTCTTACTTTGGTAGAAAGCATTAAAAGCTATTCCCTAATGAAAGTTTTTATTAGAGCTACTACATAGCAGGTTCTAAAAGGATTGTATGAGGTGGGCTTCACATGAACAGTCAAGACTAGACACCAGCAAAACTAATTCCACTGAAATATTTCCTACAGAAATGTCTGGGGTTGCTCACTACCATAGTGGCTCATACATGTTTGTACCAGCACTCTGTGGGAGGAACCACCCCCAGCCAGCTGGCAGAATGGATCATGAGGGAGCATTGTGCAAATGTCACCAGTTACACTGCATCTACTTCATTTAAAATACATTATCCTCAGGTTAAGCAGACATGCCTAATTTCACTTTGAAGGGGATGTTCCACCCACTCTTTTGTAACATGCAGCTCTAAGACACCAATATTTTAAATAGCCGGACTTATTTCACTAATGGACATCTGATGAGGACATGCATTAGCATTCCTGATTTC
Source organism: Thryothorus ludovicianus (assembly GCA_013397245.1). Taxonomy (NCBI): domain Eukaryota; kingdom Metazoa; phylum Chordata; class Aves; order Passeriformes; family Certhiidae; genus Thryothorus; species Thryothorus ludovicianus. The sequence continues at coordinate 146,535 of VZTB01002326.1, forward strand.
TGCAGTGACATCAATGGTCTTCTAACCTGACTTGTACTAGCCAATCCTACACCTGTACAGCATGAAACCACACCATGACTCATTCCAGTTGGATACTTACAGATTTATTTTATTCTAGGGCTTTAATTGTGCATTTTTGGCTTTCATGTAGAGCCAATTTTTGTGTAGATCCTATTATGCTTGTAAAGGAGAGTGAAAGATTAATTTCATATGTTTTTGACAGATAGTGGCAAACAAGCAAAATACATTTTCCTATTCTTCTGTTCCTCTGAATTAAAAAAAAAGTTTCTTCAATTTTCATTTTATTTGTTCTCATTAACTCCTTAGTACCCTAGAGCTTAGACCACCAATTACCTCTCTACAAGGGATTCTAAGTGGACCGGATCATCTCTGACAACACTGCTGCAGAGTCATTTCTATCCTTTTTTTATTAAATGCTTGAAAGAAAAAAGAACAGCCCAGTGTGATGGATGAGCAGACAGAATGACTGGCAAAGGTACACTTACCATTTTCAAGAGACAATACTCTGAGTGCAGTAAACATCCTTGCTACTATGCAAAATGGAGGTTTAATTAATCTTAGATTAAATTTAATCAATTTTCGTTTAATTTTAAAATGCTGTTTCAGGGTTTGCACTTTTCAAGTTACACAGTGAGTATGTAAGAGCACACAGTCAGAACATACAGATTCGCACAGAGCAGTCAAAATTGTTAATATTACTTTTATTTTTAGATCTCATGAATTAACAGTTCAATTAGCCAGAATATATTTATAATGCTTCAATTTCCATATACGAATTTTTTCAAAGATGAAAACAAAAATCCCTTTGGATGGACAGTAACCATAAAATCCTGCAATCAGATAATGAAGAGTGTCTCATCCTCTTCTTATCATCAAGAAGCAACAGCTTTATAAAGCAGCAGAGTCAGCAAACCTACACTTTTGAGTATATGTGTTTTTGTTGTACAGTTAAAGATCTGTACACCAAAAATTATCTGCCACTTTCTGCAGAAGTACCCAGGCACAAAGGGACCTGGGGGTGCTGTGACAGCAGCTGAACATGAGCCAGCTCTGTGCCCTGGGGGCCAAGAAGGCCAATGGCCCCTGGCCTGGATCAGGAATGATGTGGCCAGCAGGAGCAGGGAGGTCATTCTCCCCCTGCACTGGGCACTGCTGAGGTTGCACCTCGAGTGCTGTGTCCAGTTCTGGCCCCTCAGTTTGGGAAGGACATTGAGATGCTGGAGTGCATCCAGAAGAGACTCAGGGATGATCTTGTCACTCTCTACAGATCCCTGGAGGGTGGCTGTGGTCAGGTGGGGTTTGGTCTCTTTCTCCAGACAGCAACTGACAGAATGAGAGGACACAGTCTCAAGCTGTGCCTAGGGAGATATAGGCTGGATATTAGGAAAAAGATTTACAGAAAGAGTCACAAAGTACTGGAGTTGTCTCCATGGGGAGGTGATGGAGTAACCATCCTTGGATGCGTTTGAAAGAAGACTGGATGTGGCACTCAGTGCCATGGTTTAGTTGAGTTGTTAGGGCATGAGTTAGACTTGATGATCTTGAAGGTCTCTTCCAACCTGTGTTTTGTGATTCTGTGATTCTCTTTTCTACAGCTCAGGCACCTTGATTCCAGTGTTATCTAAAGGAGAGGAGCAATTTCTTGTACATCAGAAAATTTCTCCATTTCGATATTTTGTTTTCAAGCATCTTCGACTTTACACCTTAAAATCTTGTCCCGAATAGCCGTGAGTCATACAAAAAGTGTTAGGGGAGCACAGAAAGGCAGCATAATCATTTTGGAGGTCTACTTGATTAAAAAAATAAATAATCTTACCAATATTAAATGCCTTCCAAATTATATAGTAAACATCCCTAAAATTTATTTTTTTATTTTGTTTTAGAGCTGCTTTAATTTGTTAACATGAAGACAAGGCCTAGTTACCCAGCAAGTAGACAGCTGTCCTACACTGTTCAAACCTGAAAGCCCTCCAAAACCATTTAATTAAATACGTAGCTTTTCAAGACTTACTCTGCATTTATTTTTTGCCATATTGTACTTTCTCAGTTCTGACCCTCCTGTCACTACCTGATTCAGTTACACAGGAGGATGCCTGGAGGCAAGGCCATCAGAAGACTCACATTTCCCTCACCCAGTAGCCCTGTCCTCTTCAGCCAAGGAGTCTCCTGCATTTTACAAGCTGGTTATGGAACAAAACCTTTTCATCTTGGTCTTGTGGGGTATAAACAATTGCAGTCAGGTCTGTGGGAGAGATGTGAGGCTTTTCCCCACTGTGACAGAGGGTCACAAGCTTCAGAGCCTGTGGCTCCCGGAGAAAGTGGCCAGGGCTGCCCTGTGGCACACAGCAAAATTGGGGTTAGTCTTGCTCTAGGGAAAAAAAGGATTGAAAAAGTGTACAAAACAGAACTACATCTGTATGCCATGACTACCAGAGTCATGTACTACCGCCACTCACAGACTGCATGAGTCAGCACTTACAATTTCTCCTATAAAGCTCAGTCTGAGTGGATGCAAGAGGTAGGGTCTTGATTAGACCCTCTCTGTACAGTGGTTGGAATTATTTTAGGAAAAATGCCTTTCAGGGGAGCAGGAATACACTCAGGAGCCATCAATTAGACTGAAATTCAGCACCACAGCTCAATCAGGGGAGAAAAATGCAGCCATAACTGAGACACAGCAGTGTATTTCACTTCTTCTAGCTCCTCTCTTCACTTTGCTCTACCTCCATTTTCTCAGGTCCTTCACCATTGCAGGCTACAAGCCATTCTCATAAAACCTTCAGTAACCATCTGACAAGGATATCCAGTCCTTGTGCTCCTTTTCTCACTTTACAGTAATGCGTTTCCAATATCTGTAAAGCAAACATACCACACCCTCAGCTTTAGCTCCAAGCTCTGGGGAAACAGCACTTCTTTCCTTCAGCCCCCCTGAATGCCTCTCTCCATCTTGCTGCTCCCTCAGCAAGGTGACTGACCAATCTCCCTCACTGAATGTGAACTCTCTTGGTTTCCAGGCTGATGGAATTTCGTGTCCATCTCCTCACACCTTTATTTCTGCCAGTCTTTTGTGTTTCACTTTACAACCTGCATAATGTCCTCTTCGGGTATACAGTTGTTTGGTAGCTGTCCTTTGTGAGAGGGGGAAAAAAGTCACTTGTTTCAAGTGCCATCAGCTGTCATTTCTAGCAATCTTTTTTCCCCTTCTGCTCTATCTTCCTCTTGCTTATTCTTTCCTCTAGGCAGCTGCTACTGGCACATCCTCCTAACAAGTGGGAAGCTGTAGGCGGCTATGTTAGTCAGACTGTAATACCAAATATAGAGCAAAACTGAATGCTGCTCCAAAGCATGTTAAGGTTCACTGTGTGAAAAAGTAAGGGTAGCTTGATATTTGTGGTGGATGGAATTGCAGTCTCCATGTCTAAATGCAAACTTTAATTCTCTTGTCTTCAGCCATTCTATTAATGTTGCTTTTTAAAGGGTAAACTTTAAAACCATGATCTATGAGAAAGCTGACCTGACTGTCAGAACTGACTGGCTTTACCACAAGCCAAGTGTAATGCATGTGAGAGTAAAGTGGAGTTCATAGAGACAGTTCAGCGTACTTGAACAGCTTATCAGGTCTGCCTCCTGTCTTTAATGGGCAGCAGATTGGGTCTGATAGCCAGAGCACCTCATACAATGGCAATGATGATACCAACCTGACCTGCTTGCCCTAAGACTAGGCATGCAGGCAGAACCTACCAGACAACATGTCTACCCCACAGCTCAGATGGAAAACAGCTTTAGCTCTCAGTTGAGGCTGTTGTCTGCAGCTTACATTTTCAGCCTGTTATTGAGGAAGGGATGTACCTAGAACAGGTGCCAGCAGACCTTTCAACTCTGAATGCCTGACCAGTTGCCAGTTGTGTATTTACAATAGAAGATAAAATAAGGTTTCTGACAGCCAAACTTCCTTTGCTCTCTCTTCCTTCTCCCATGGCTGAGAAGACTCTGATGTGAAAATGCTCCTGTTCTGGTGTCTGACTAGACAGCATTACCCTGGTAAAGTGTAAACCTGACCCAGTTTGACTTGGCTGTTCAATTTTTAATGGCACACAGCCAACTTGCTACCAGTTGGGCTATTCATGCTGCAATAGGAAGCAATCTTCCTGACATGCAAACTTCCTTCTTCTTCTGCCTGAGCAACAGTGCAGTCAAAGATGCTGAGCTAGATAAAGAACAATTTGACCTTATAAAATATGGGTCTTGACCCAAAGCTTTACTTCAGCTTTATTGTGCTAGACAGCAGAAAAAACTATCATTACCCGTGGTAAACCAGAAAGGACCAAAATGAGTTCTCGAAGTAGAGAATCACTGTTACAGCTCCTAGAGCAGCACATACTCCATATTCAGATGTAAATTTGTGACCTGGCAAATCCCTGGGAAAAACGGGACTATGAAAGGAGGCAATCAAAACAGGAATTCAAGGTGCCACTGCAGAGTTTGATTACATTTATCTTGCTGGCTAGGAATACTAACCCAGTAGGAAGGGCTTCATCACTTGTTGGTTTAATTGGTTACATGAGATCACTTTCTTCCTCTTCTGTCCTCACGGAAACTCTTAATCCTATTAAAAAAAAGTCTGCAATGGATTTCACAAATGGCTTTCACAGTCTTGTCACTTGAGCTGTTACACAGTATTCTTCCTGGAGGACAGCAAGTTAGAAGGAGCATCTATTCCATCTGAGAACATGATGACATCAATATAAACCATATGTTTGAATCAGTCTCCTTAGGTCATTATCTGAAGAGGAAGGAGAAGCTTTGAACAGCAGCAGGAAAGAAATGAGAAGCCTTTATTTTAGCCTCCAACTGAAAAAAACCCTCTTACAGCCAATACCCTAACCTATATTTATGTTTTTTTACTGGGCTTTTATGTATTTTGTTTAAAATACATTGTTTTCTATTATATAATAGATATATAACATATAATATATAACATATAACGTATAACATATAACGTATAACGTATAATATATAACATATAACATATAACATATAACATATAACATATA
>VZTB01002326.1:151646-173940 GCA_013397245.1 Thryothorus ludovicianus
CCATCTACAGGCTCTGTAGCATACTCTCTATTTTCTTAAGCCAAAGAGATAAGAAATCTACAACAGGAATGAAGTATTTATGGAAGAACATAATACTTTTGACAGAATAATTTTCCCGCCAAGCTGCTTCATCATTGTGACTGCATTGTTTTTGAGTCAAGACCCATGAGAATCTTTTACCTCTTGCCAATCATTTCCACTAGTTCGCACCAGTTTCCCAGAAACTGAGAGATGACTTAAGGCAAAGGACATTCTCACAAAGTTGCACAGTGGGATGTGGGTCCATACTGGCTTAAAACAGCCCAGGCCAGCACCCAGGGGACTTCCTGAGGAATGAAGACTGTGCTAGCTAATCCCCTCAGTCTGTTTGCAGATGACACCAAGTTGTGTGGGAGTGCTGATCTGCTGGAGGGCAGGAAGGCTCTGCAGAGGGATCTGGGCAGGCTGGACCATGGGCCAGGGCCAGTGGGGTGAGGTTCAACAAGGCCCAGGGCTGGGTCCTGCCCTTGGGTCACAACAAGCCCAGGCAGTGCCACAGGCTGGAGCAGAGTGGCTGCAAAGCTGCCCACAGGAAAAGGAGCTGGGGGTGCTGGTGACAGCAGCTGGACATGAGCCAGCAGTACCCAGGTGGCCAAGAAGGCCAATGGCACCCTGGCCTGTACCAGCAACAGTGTGGCCAGCAGGAGCAGGGCAGAGACTGTCCCCTTGTACTCAGCACTGGTGAGAACACACCTCTAAAATCCTGTGTTCAGGCCTGGGCCCTTCATGAGAAGGAAAATGTTGAGATGATGGAGTGTGTCCAGAAGAACGGCAACAGAGCTGTTGAAGGGTCTGGAGCACAAGTCCTGTTAGGAGTGGTTGAGGGAGCTGAGGGCACTTAGACGGGAGAAAAGGAAGCTCTGGAGAACATTACTACTAGCAACTACTAACAAAGGAGGTTGTATCTAGATGGGAATCAGCTTCTTCTTCCAAGTAATAGAATAAGAGAACAGGTAATCAGGTTGGTCCAGGGAAGGTTTAGAATGAATATAACGAAAAATTTCCTCTCAGAAAAGGTTGTCAAGTATGGAGTAGTCTGCATAGGAAGTGGTTGAGTCACTACCCTGGAGGCGTTCAAAAGATATGCATAGTTCTGAGGGACATGTTTTAGTGGTGGACTTGACAGTGTTATCACTGGATGATTTTAAAGATCTTTTTTGATATAGATTCTATGGTTCTATGCTTTTCTGGAGGCGTGTTTGACATCACCAGGGAGCACTGAAGGCAGAGAAAGACACAGTGACGTATTCTGCCATTTATGTCAATGCACAGTATGCACAGAGAAGAAAAACAAATTTAATTTACATCCTTCAATTTCCTACATTTTTCTGCCTAGGATAAATACTCATTTGTAACTGTAAAAAAAGCTGAGGAGGAGAGTTTGAAAAGGCAGTGGATTTTAGAAAAACGGTAGCTTTGAATCAATTAGTAAGTACCCTGGTGTGTATATATCTGCTCTCAGCCAAGAATCTTTACATAAAACATGTTAAATGTGGAAAGTTTGCAATTTGGGGTGTGTGTTTCTCTCTGTTTACAAAGAAAGTACACAAAATTCTCTCTCTTTGAATACAGTAGGGACAAGCAACAGGAGGTAGTTTCTTTGTTCAGAAAATCAAATCTGTTTTAAGCCAGCATTCTGTCCAAAATTAGAACTTTCTCTTTTGGATCTTTTCCAGGACCATCCATGCTGCTGGTACTTCCTAGGCTGATTCTGACTCTTTTTTGACTGCATTTTTATTAGATTCATGTCACACTTACACATATGCACTCTTTTGATCTGGTCTCAACCAGTTATCTGTTTGCAGAATGCCCCAAAGAAAGCTTTTTGACTGGTATAGACCAGGCTTTTCTTAGAACCTTGTTGGTCTGTGACTCAGATAGCAGTTTCTACTGCTTCATCTCTTGCTAAACAGAAACAGTATCTGATCATTTTCTCAGTGAGGTTTATATGAGAGTCTGCTAGCCAGCTGTACAGGGCTTGAGAGCTACCAATACGTCAAACTATGAACCCTGGTACTTACCAGCATCTTTTAGCCTAAAAGGTGTTGTATATGTTAAAAGAGAAAAATGATGTATGCAGGAGTTCAGCTGGCAGGTTGAGTATTGAGAAGATGAATACAAACTATATACAAGTATGTATGTAAAGAGGAACATTCTTACAGATTTAGATAATTAAGTGCTACAGTACTGTAAATAGGACTTGATTAAATTCCCTTTAAACTAGTTATCTAGTTTAACTAATTAAACTAGATAAAAATTTGATTCTTAAAACCAGTACACAACAAGGTGAAACACAGCTTACCTTAGGTACTTTAAAATTAATTTTGTTTCACATCTTTTGAGTGTCATCTTTTATGTCTAACCTTCCTGACTCCTTCTGTGAAATGAAATGTCTGCTCAGTGTAACAATAATATATACTGACGTGCTTGAAGCAGTATGTAATAAGCATTCAGTATTGTTCTGAAAAATTACTCCAGCTGATGATATACAAACCAGAAGGTATAACAATGCAACTCCTCTGCCAAAATTGCTCTTAGCAGCAATGGCTATTAGCTGAGAGTCAAAAACACTCCAATTTATTAAATGCTTGGATGCTTGGAAATGTGCCATATCTCTAGCTAGCCCAGTCTAGGAATCATAGAGGAGAGTTAGTTAATTCATCAGTGGGAAAGGGGCATGAGTAAGCTGGTGTGTTGGTCCTAAAGCCAGCTGAAATTGTTAGTGTAACTGAAGAGTAATTTGAAACATTACTTCAGAAAAACACTTTCTGAGCTCAAGATTCTGTAGGATTCCCTTTCAGCAAATGGATGGCAGTAATCGTCTTAGCCTCCAAATCTCCCTGTTCCTGTGATTCATCCTCAGAGAAAACAGACACACACATCACTTTCTCTGCTGGTTGTGTAAGGAGACTTTCCTAGTGAGAACCCGAGTGACCTGGATAAAAGTTTGTAGCAAATATACCAACTTCTTGTCCACAAAATATTCCAGTATAAGGCAAATCTAAGTCACACATTACGCTACAAATAAAGATCTACTGGTGTTTCTATTCGGTGCCCTGACACACCTATATAACAATATATATTGCATAAGTAATGTAAGCACAACTTATATTACATATGTAGTATAATTTATTAACATCATTAATATTTTTTTTTTTCAGAATAGATTCGAAAATGCTGTCTGAAGCTTTTCTTAATTAAAAACCTTTCTGACTGCAGAAATTTTAACTGAAGCCAGTACAGCTTTGCAGGAGAGAAACAGGTTAATTTGAAACAACTTTTTGGATAGAAGTTACTCAGAAAGCGATTTTCAATTGTAGCTACTCCTGGCCTTATAAAAACTTCAGCTGTTCTCTAAAACTTGAAAGCTGTGATGGTTACATGTACAGTACTGTGTTCCTTTGACTTTTCCCCTTCCTTTAAAATGTAAACTCATGACAGATTCTTCTATTTGTTTATCTTGCAAAGCACAGAGCCATGCACATTTCTTGTCCTATACAAATGATTAATAATGTCATGACTTTTTAGCCACTGACTATGAAGAAAGACTTTGCTTCTTACCCTCTGCTTCATAATTTGGAGTCTCCCACCCCCATCCATGACACACAGGCCTGTCATTCTCTTTCACTGTCATTTCCTTCTATTTTATCTAAGTGTTTCAGGGTTTTCCCCAGGAAATTCTTTTCTATTCATTTTTAGTGCTTTTAAGGGAGCAAACAAGATGAAAGCTTAAGGGAAAAAAAGTTGTCTTTCTTGACATTGTAAATATAGCTGATGTTTCCCTTTTTGTAGCTATGTGGGATGCAATTTGAGAACTATTAAGGTAAGTAGCAAAAAGTCTTAGTTTTACAGCACTGCAGACACTGCTGAAACTGAGTATGTTTCTAAATCACCTGAAAAGCTGCACAAAATCAGAGAAACACAATAAGGGATTTCAGTGGATATATAAAACCTAATTGCTCCTTTCCAAAGCAAGTAATGTAAAACATTTCACTATTTGTTGGTTCTTAATAATTCCTTTAAATCCAAGAGTATAATTTCATTGCCTTTTTCATAGTATAAATCAGGAATAATATGTTGAATTTTTCTTATATGAGAGGCTGTTAATGAAATTCTGGTAAAAGAGATAAGACTAGCTTCCTTTTCTCTAGATACTTTTGTGCAATAAGCAGATGGTAAAATGTCTCCCCACATGTTTTACTGGCACTAACAGCCTCATGCAGACAATTTACTGAGCATTGCTTTCCAAAATCCACCTCTGATAAAGATACAGCATGGTGGAAAAAAGAAGATCCTATGGTTATTCCTTCACCTTCACCTAGATCTTCCTAAAACATGGTAATTAACCTAAGAAGCGAGAAAAAGTTGAGATACAGGAATTCCCCTTGTTACTGTGGAAACTACCAGTTGTCTGACTGACAAAGGAAAATAGATCTGTTGTATTAATAACTTCAGCATCTGAAGAGAACACAGTATTTATGGCATTGGAGAAGCACAGGATAAGTGAGGTTGGAAGGCACTTCTGGAGGTCATCTATTCCAACATCTTGTTCAAAATAGATCACATAGCTGAAGATGTCAGTTTTTAATATTTCCCAGGGATGAAAACTTCAGCATCTCATGGGCAAATCTCTTCCAATGCAGTGGAAAATCTCCAATGAAAACAGTTTCTTGTTCCTGAGTTCTGATTTGCTCCTATTCCCTCCACTCCTGTCACTGTGCACCTCCATGGAGGGTTTGGCTTTGGCTCTGTCAAAGATAACTTCCAACCACTCATCCCATTCTCTCCAGTGTCACACCAGGAGTTCGGACTCGTCCTTGTTAAACTCTCTGAGGCTCCTGACACCTCATTTCTTCAGGCTCCCAAGAATTTCAGCTTCCTCCCATCATGCCCTCCAGCATATCTGCCATCCCCTGGCTTGGTATCACTGGTAGGCTTGCTGTGGGTGAATTTCTGATCATCCAGATGATTAACAGAGACATTAACCAGAATGGGTCATGTGTTGGCTCCTGGAGGAGACACAGTGAGTAACCAGACAGCACACTCTGTACTCACAGTCACACAGCCCTTGAGTCCTGCAATCATGCCAATTTCCTACATACTTGATCATCTGTATATCCAATCGCTAGCTCACCCTTTTGGGTACCACAACACTATGGAAGATCACGTCAAAAGCTTTTCAAAGCGTGGTGCAGCTCTCTTCCATTCTAGGAGTCAGTAGGTTTGGGAGCAGGGACATTTGAGCTGCCTAAGGTTCATTTTGATTTCTTGATTTTTGCCTGTTTCTTTTAATTTCTTTTCTAGTTTTTACCCTGCAACTTATACACAGTTAGAACTTCTGTTTTCTGTTGTCCATTTGCCACAGTCAACAAATCTCAAAAATCACACGAAAAGGGTAAACAGAGGAACAGAAGTCCATGAAAGGAGACCTGCTCTGTCTTATGGCTCCTGCTAGTTGGCACAACATGCACACAAAACATATTTTTCACTCAGAATGCTATTTTTCTTTATTGGCCGAGTTCCCTGGCTGCCTGAAGCCTCTGGAAAGGCACTATGTGTTCTCTTGCTCTGAAAAGAGGAAATTTTTTTGCTTGCAAAGTCAAGATGTGTGGTGGAAGATGCTGTTTAGTCATTGCTGATAGACAACAGTTTGCAAAGACACTATTCAGAAAAGAGATCTTTAATTTCAGATAAAATATAGTAAACTTCAACCACAATGAAAATCTTTACTGATTTCCAGGAATTCTGTTATTTGGCCAAAACAAGGGTTAATTTTTCTTCATGGAAGACAGAATACACTTGGGGAAAATATTAATTAAAAAATTTTGATCTCTGCCAAAGACTGGTTTCTTCAGAAAATATTTTCAACCTGAGGCTAGGTCTGATGAGTCCCTAGAACCTAGTAATATTTTCAACCTGAGGCTAGGTCTGATGAGTCCCTAGAACCTAGTTGAAAATTAAGTCCTTTAAAAGTAAAGATAGAACTGATGACCCTTATTTATCCTTCTTGTAATGTCCCAAGGCACTCCTAATAAAATATCTGGTTGTAAACCACTATTGAAACTTTTGTGGCAGTTATTCAAATAAATATTTCAAGTGTATGTTTGAATATACATTAATAATAATAATAACCTGTAATAATATATTTATAATAATATTTCCTAGTATATAGTTGTGAGATTGATGTTATTTTATATTCATTATATAAATTTAATAATTTATTGCTAGGTATTTATTCTATAATGATAGAATAATATTTTATTATATTCTATTTTATAATAGGTAATATTCTATAAAATACTATAATATGATATATGTATTATATATTATTATTGTCACTGTTGTTGTAAAACAGAGGGGATGATCCATTTATTTCCTTACAAACCCCTATAACGGAGGAGACAAACACAGATTTACAAAAGTTAGCATTGTTGTGTGGTGTGTCCAACATCCATGAGACCTCATGAATGACTGATGTGCTCTAACAAATCTCCGCTGTATTCTTTCTCAGGATGTTGTACTTACTTCCTTGAACTTTGCAGCAAAAGTATTAGGATTCTAGCTCCTGTGTCATCCTTGCATGACATCAGTTCTTGCAAATCCCTTATTAACACATACCTAAGTAGTTCCCATTTGAATTAGTGTAAACATTTTGTGCTGTTTAGCTAAAAATTACTTAATTTTGCACCTGTCCCTTCCTCAGTTTAAATAATGTGCACATATTTCTCCTTCCTGCTATTGTTCTCTCATATAGAAAAATTAAGACGATCCACAGTGGGCACCTTGTAGAGGAAATTACATTAACATATATTGGAAAACTACATTAATTATAAATGACTTAACATTGGAGAAGTCAACACGTCTTGGTGTCAGTTTGCCTCTTAATTGGAAAAGGATGACTATTTATATTGCATAGCTGCTTATTCTAGGGGAAACCACATTCCCTCCAATCGAGTACAACAGAGAAATAATTTTTTAAAAAATTTTGTTTTTACAATATTAGTAGAAAGTTATTGGAAAGGTTAAGCTTTTTTATTGTGGAGTCTAAAGCATCTCTAGTCACCCTGGCAGCAAATATGAGGGAGAGCATCAGTACCTCTCTGGACAAGCTGCAGATTCCACATGACAACAGCCTTCATAGTTGAGCATCCAAAATATGTTGGAAAAATAACATTATCATACAATGATATAAGACCTTGGAGAGAGCATTGAGAACATAATTTCTTCAGTGACAAAACATTTGTAACTAAGGGGATGTATGAAGATCTATTTTTAGTCCTACAGCAGAGACAATGTGCAAGAACAGGGAACTCTGACTTTCTGATTTTGCATTTAGTGAAGATAAGTTTCAGTTTTGTTCAGTGGGATGTGTTTGTACAGCATGCGAGCATTTTTCAGACATTCCAGGCATTTCTTGAGGTACAATATTGCTCACCCAATATTTGACTCCTGGCTGCTAAGAGCCATGGACACCAACTTGGGACACCAATACAAAACAGTATAACATGTATGTAGAATAGAAAACCCTATCCTGTTTAGTACATATGATGGGAATTAATTTTTTTTAATTTAGTATTTTGGTAATGTGTGTACTGTGAGTCAAGTGAAGTAAATATATTTAACCACAAAATTCTTCTAATTGTTCTTTTATGTGTAGAAGTGGATGGATGAAGGTCACTATAACCTCTGGGGCATCTTTAAAACCATACATTAAAAACTTCTAACATTATTCTGTATTTCCATTACTGCTTGAAACGATTCAGAAAATCACTTTGGTAGAATAACAGTTTATGAAGTTTTTTAAACATCTCATGTTTTAAATGATAGAGGACATTTTTTTTTTATCAGTGTCTTAGTAAGACAAATTTTAATTTTCTGAACAGAAGGTTTTACACAATAATGTGTCTCTCCTCAATGTTCTGTTTTCTGATACCTGAAACTAAGGTCATAGCCCCATGAGGTTGCAAAAGCAGTAGAGGGGTTTAAGCAGACCATCTTCTAAGTACTTACTAGTTTATTTTAGCCAGTAGATAATTGTTCTATCAGCAAATGCAGTACGGAATTCAGCAGCTATGCAATAAAAATCAAACGTTGTATTTACCTGCCAAGTACCCATAACTGCAATATTTTTGTACAGGTGTTGAACAGAGAGAAGAATCATGTTGAAAATACCTCTTGTGGATTGATGCTGGTAGCAGGCACCCAGCAAAGCCACTCACTCACTACCCCCTGCAAACTGCCCAGAGGAGAGAAAAATTAATGAAGGGTTCATGGGTTGAGACAAGGACTGGGAAAGATCCCCCAACAAGTACCATCCTAGGCAAAACAGGCTCGACTTAGAGATATGAATTCATTACTAGAAAAATCAGAGCAGGACAATGAGAAGTAAAATAAACCCTTAAAAACCCCTCCCCCCCACCCCTCCCTGCTTCCCAGCCCTACTCCCTCCCCCAGTGGCACAGGGAGACAGGGAATGAGGTTATGGTCAGTTCATGACCTGTGGCTTCTCCCACTGCTCAGGGAGAGGAGTCCTTCCCCTGCTGCACCGTGGGGTCTCTCCCATGGAGACAGAGCTCCATGAACTTCTCCAGTGTGAGTCTCCTCCCCAGACTGCTGCAGCGTGGGTCACTCTTCCACGGGGTGCAGCTCTCCAAGGACAGGCTGCTCCAGCCTGGAGCAGGGCCCCTCTCTCCATGGGTCTCCCACGGGGTCACAGCCTCCTCCAGGCATCCACCTGCTCCAGCGTGGGCTCTTCCCTGGGCTGCAGGAGGATCTCTGCATTCCCCATGGAACTCCATGGGCTGCAGGGCCGGGGCTCTCTCACCATGGGCTGCAGGGGAATCTCAGCACTTGGGGAACATCTCCTGCCCCTCCTTCTTCACAGACCTTGGCGTCCACAGGGCTGTTCTTCCCACATGTTCTCACCCTGCTCTTCCCTGGCCACAGTCACAGCTGTACAATGACTTCTGTTTCTTATTAAATCTGTACCACAGAGGCATTACCACTTCTTCTGATTGGCCCAGACTTGGCCAGCAGCATGTTCATCTTTGGAACCACCAGGGATGCGCTCTGCCAGACATGGTGGAAGCTTCTGGCAGCTTCTCACAGAAGCCACTCTGTGTCTCATCTGTTACCAAAAACCAGGCCATGCAAACTCAATACATCACCTAAAATATGGTAAGTAATTCGACTTAGGCAATTGTGCTTACCAGGTCAATGACAAACTTGCAGTTGTCCTTCAAACACGTCAGAAATATTAATTACATTCCCCTTTACATTCAAAGTATTTAAAGAATTAATTTTATTTATATGTCATGCAATAGACAAAGTAAATTTTAAGTAACAATTGCCCAGATGAAACATTGTTTCCTAGTTGTTTGGGGTTTGTTTGTTTAAGGTTTTGGTGTGGTTTTTGTTTTGTTTGTTGTTTGCATGTTTGTTTATTTGTTTTTGTTGTTGGGTTTTGTTTGTTTGGAGTTTTGTATGTTTATTTGTTTGAGTTTGGTGGTTTTTTGTTTGGTGGTTTTTTGTTTGGTCTGGTTTTTGGGTTTTGTTTTTCTTTATTTTTTCTCAGGGGGGTGGGTTGTTTTGTTTGTTTTTTTCCCCACAATATAAGAGATATCGTTCTGTGGAATATCCAGTATAACCAGCGCTTGCCCTCTTGGTCCCCAGCTGAAGAAAGTTTCTCCTGCGTAGATACAGTTTGCTCTAACTGATCACTCTATTAATATAGAGGATTTTGAGATGCAGCTCTTTCTTCGTTGCCTCAAAATTCTTCCTTTGTCTTCCCTTCATATGCCTTCTGCTGTTGCTGATTCAGCATGATGGTGATATCTGTACTGCCAGGTCTCATTCCAGATGTAAATGCTTTGTAATACTGTGAGCTGATCTCACATTATTTCACTGACCATATTTCAAAGTGCACATGCAACTACCTGGTCCCATGAAACAGCAAAATAACATTCTGTGGATTTGCCCAGTTTCTGTCTATGCTCCTGAAATTTATAGCCTACAACCACAGTGTTAAATTTACGTGTACAAAAAAATGTTCTATGCCTGAACAGCAGTGTCACATTCATCATTAAGGAGAGGAAGTGCACAAAGCACCAGCTGGCTTCAGTGGAGTATGCAAACAGAACTTTTTTTTTTTCTCATAAAGCCCTTAGGCCTTACTAGTTTTCAAACATTCAAATCCATCAATAAACTTAACTACAGTTTTGCTCTAGCTTTGCAAAAAAAGATGTCGATGGGTCCAGATGTAGCAAGACACCTTTACCACGGTTTTGCTGTAAAAATGGTGAATTCATAGTCTCAGCTTAATCTGTATATGTAAAGGAACAGGAAATGAAAAAGAATGGCTGCAGCTACAACGAGCAGCAGCTGCAGCTGTGAAATGCATGAAGAAGGATCTCCTCTATAGCAAAGGTAAAAGTCTCTGCCTCTTACCTGGCAGAGCCAGAGGTGTGTGCTGAGCAATAATACTGCCACCATAGAGAGAGACAAATCTGTGTGCACAGATAAAGATCAATACAGAGAGAACTGCTTCCTTAAAGGTCAGGCCATACCAAAATAACCATGTCAGTGATGAGGCATGAATCCTGAAAAAAAATTGCAGCATTTATTGACTCACACAATGAGGAAAATAAGTTAGATAAGACCAGGCCAAAATTAGTTTTGTGCAATAAATTGCAAATCTGCTGTTAATTTTTCTATGTTTCTGGACTGAATTTGTCTCTATTACCCAAAAAAGCAGTTTAAGAAATGTCTGATAATTCTCAGTTTTATTTCATTTGTCTTTAAGGTCATTTAGAGAAACAGGAAGCATTTTCATATATTAAGTTTCTGCTTATTGTTTAAACAATAGCATTTGCTGAGCTGGCCTTTTAAACACATTTGCAAGGTCTAAAGACTGAGTGCTTTGTATTGGAACTCAGTGAGAAATTCTCTTACAGCAGAAGTAATCAGAGCTGAAATGAAGTGATGCATGGTAATTTACACCAAAGGGTCTGACTTATATTTTCTTGAGTTTCTACTGAAGTCCAGCTGCTTCACGTATCTGAATGAATTCTTCTGAGATACTGTAATATAAAATTTGTTCTATTTCAAGATAATGTATGTTTTATGGAAGCTTTCAGATTAATTGTCAAGATTTCAGGATCTCTGGATTTACAAGGCATGTAGGAAAAATAGATCCCACTGCTTCTCATCATCCTTACACACATGCATTTCTGCCACAAGGAAGGGCTTGTGAAGTAAATCACCGTGGATAAGTACACTTAGAGTGACTTGATTGTGACTTGACTGCCAAGAGCTATTAATTGATTTCACAGCAAGAAGTCTCCAAGACAACATATAGCTGCCAGCCAAAACTGCCAACAACAATTTTAAGGTAGGCATCTATTCTGAAGTGCCTCATTTCTGGGACATCTTACCTTGTTCAATTTTCTGAACTGCCAGGAAGCATAGAAATTCCATGTGAAATTGTATCTGAGATTCTGTCTAAAAATTTCCAGGGATGGCCTCTTTAAAACTGAGGCAAATATCAACATTTTGGCTGTAAGTACATATTTGTCCATAAAATATATGGAATAACCTCTTCACATGAATGTTACTTCTTAGACCCTTGGTATTTCTGGCTAGAAGCTGAGGAATCAGGATGGCTAAATTTTCTCAGGTGTTTCTAAGGAACAGATGCCAGTTCTCATGTAAGTTTTTGGTTATGGTCACAGCATCATTTTGAGAATATACCTCTACCCGTGCTCAGAATCAGAGGGAGGTGGCAGTCTCTCATGCTATTCACAGGAAATTTTCTAAGGCATTGCATAGTAGGCCTGATTCAATTATTCAGTGTTACAATAATTTTCAATGAGTTTCCTTTTAAATTTGTATATTTATTGGAAGCATACTGGGCTATTTAATAATGTATCATGGATGTTGAAAGAAATGGGAAACATTCTTGGCATAAATACAAACCTGATGATTTTTTATTACCCTTCTTCATTTCTTTTATTTGCCCTGATTTACACCAGGAATAGTGACTGCAGCCAGGATGGGAAAACAGCTCTGATGAAGTAAACACACAGTGATGTGCTTTTCTTCTGCCATGGAGAAGCAGGTCTTGTTTCCTCTCCTTCAACACCTTATTTTCATGGATCTCCTTTCTCAGTGTGCAAGTTTAAGAATAGAAATATTAAGAAACCAAACAGAAGAACAGAACAGTATGACTCTAGCTTGCTGATCCCAGGCTGCCTGCATAAATGTCTAGACTAATTACAGGAGCAGTCTTGCTCAAGACACACACTAACGGCCTGACTCACTATTTATAGAAATGACCTTGAATATTTGAAAGACAACCACATGTGTAAATGATTCCCTGCAGCTAACAGGAAGACTTTCAGCTTTTAAATATGTAGGCAAACAAAATGTTACAGTAACACATGTGATAATGGGCAGAACATAGTTTTAGACCTCTTGCTAAATTATAGGGCAGGAATAGGACCAAGCACAGCACAATGAAGGAACAAAATGAATCCTGGCTTTATATATAAGCACCCCAACTGACATGTCACCTTGGGAGCAAATATATGACTGCTCAGATTGGGAGAGAAAGCAGCTTGTTGTTTGGACATCCAAACCTGAGCGAAGGAGAAGAGACAGCACAGTAAGACCTATATTGCTTATAAGCCTTTTAATATATTCTCACACAGGAATAATCAGAGACATACTGGGATATTGCTTCTTATTGCTGCTATTTTGGCAGTATGAAAAGTCTTTCCTTGATCTGGACATTTCTACATATGTCATCAGGATCTAGAAAAAGCTCATCATCCTTGGGAAATCTTCATGAACACTCCAACCCCTAGGAATTAAAGGAAAAAATGTGGCTAAATTATGTAAGTATTCCATTAGATGACTGGCATGGGAAATATTGACTTGGATCAG
Organism: Thryothorus ludovicianus; assembly: GCA_013397245.1. Lineage (NCBI taxonomy): Eukaryota > Metazoa > Chordata > Aves > Passeriformes > Certhiidae > Thryothorus > Thryothorus ludovicianus. Next base: position 164,628 of record VZTB01002326.1, read on the forward strand.
AGAGTTGTACACATACTCTGAGCCTAAGGAAAATATATTTTAAAAGAACAGCGTAAATATAAAAAAAACATTAATGAAATATATGGGACTTCAAATTGTGTACAATTTTTTGTAGAGATTTACCTGTAGCAGAAGGTGACTGATTATATTTACCCAGTACGTAAGAAATAGTCTGTGGGCAGAATAAAATGGAGCAGTGGTGAGTTACTTAAAATCACCTGTCAGTGCAAGAACAGCTCTTTGCTCCACTCTGTGGAGATCACAGGATACTTTTAGGCACCCCAACTTAGGCACAAAACAGTAACTGCTAGTTACTATTGCAAGTCCTAATTTGGAGTGATTCTCAGCCTGTACTTAAAATATTCACAGTCATTTCAGGAGCAGGCAAGAACAGGAGCTACCTGTAATCATGTGCAGAACAAGAGAGTTAACTGAAAATACATGTTTTTAAAAGGAATAAAAAGTGAAAGAACGAGGTTGATTTCACTGGTAAAAAATGGAGCTACATGCACATGGCTACAATTGCACAGGCAAGGCTTTTAAATTCCTTTCTCTGATTATGTTTCATGCTATTCTCTGTTGATATGTAAATGGAGGGTGGGACAGTGACCTCCAGAAATCTCTCCCATTGTAAGTTATTCTATAGCTCAGTGCTTAGTTTGTAAGAAATGAAAAACAAAACCAAAACTAAAAACCAACCGTAAACAGAAGTGTCACTAAGATAGTTACAAACACACATAAAAAAAGAAAAATCTAAAAGTAATGTAAATATTACAAAGCATCACAGTGTTCCCATCACATTCTGCAGGGTAAGAAACTGCTTTGTCTAGAAATGCACAGAAGATAAAGATACACGACAACTCAAGGGAGAAATGCCCTGCAGTCTGACCAGCTGAGCCCATGCAAAGGTACACATGGTGTAAACTCTCAGGCCTGAAATTTGACATCCTGATTTTTTCATCTGTGTGACTGTCCATAAAGAGCTACATTAGGGTCACAGACACTGTAGGTTCTTTCTAAATTCAAGAATACAGTTTTCTTAGCATTTTGTGAGAAATTTTTCAAAGCTTTATTTGTCAATGTTTACAAATCTTAAACACTTCCAAAGGGTAGTAAAAGTGCAGCAGAGCAAATTTCGTGGTCTGAATTTCCCCTAAAAGTACCTAACCACTATGGCAATTCTGTAGATGTATCATCCTTTCTCTGTCACAGTTCTCTATTTCTGTCATTTTGATATGAGAACTGATAAAGCTTCAAACGTAAAGAAGAAGTTCTCAACAATGTCTCTGCCTTTTATTTCTCCTTTTTATTCCTCCCTTCCCTTTACCCCTCCCCAAGTGATGGCAGTATAAAGAAGGAGGATGAGAAGTTTCACAAGCTATTTTACTCATGTTTAAGCATAAACTCATAACTTCTTTAATAATGCAAAAGGGAATTTGTGAACTGATTCTCTTTCCTGTTCTAACAAGTTATGCTGGACTCTGACTCCAGTTCTGCAGCACATGATGGCTGAAAGGAATGCAGGACCACCTTAACAGTTAAGTCAGCAACAAAAAAAACCCATTACTAAAATCTTGCCATTCAGAGCAAGATTCATTTTTTGTCATAAAGCTGAAAGAAGTGTTGTTAGAGCACTTGTAAGTACTTATGGACAGAATAATTGCAAGAGAGTTATTATTTGGTGTGCTGGTTTGAGCTGAGGTAGAATTAATTCTTATCTCAGTGGCTGGCATGGGGCTGTGTTTTGGATTTGTGCTGTACACAGAGTTGATAATACAGAGACGTTTTGTTTGCAGGGCTTGCACAGAGCCAAGGCCTTTTCTGCTTTGGGTGCTGCCACACTGGTGAGGGGACTGGGGGTGCTTGGGAGGCTGGGGGGACACAGAGCCAGGACAGGTGACCCAAACTGACCAAAGGGACATTCCAGACCATGTGGCACCAAGCCCAGTGTATAAAATGGGGGAAAGAAGCAGGTGTGGGGACACAATGGAGGGATGGCATTTGCCTTCCCCAGTAAGCATTCTGCATGATGGGGCCCAGCGCTCCTGGAGAACTGCCATGGTACTACATGCCCATGGGAAGCAATTAGTGGATGGATTTCTTGGTTTATCTTGCTTGTGTGCACAGACTTTGCTTTCCCTTTCAAAATTTTTCTCAGCCCACGAGTTATCCAGCCTTCATCTTTCCAATTATCTCCCCAATCTCTCTGGTGGGGGAGTGAGTGGGCAGCTATGCGGGACTTGGCTGCTGCCTGGGGTTAAACCATGGGAATTCTCACTCCGTTGTTTCAAGTGTTACAATTTAATTATCTTTTCCAATATTATTTTTAAATTTTTCCATCAAGATAGGTGCTGTCAAGTCTGCTACAAGACACGTCCAGTTCCTAAAGTAAATGTGATAATTTGGTAGCCTGAATTGCCTAGCAGCCACAAGACTGGCGATTTTATACTTCTTTATGATGTTGCAGTTCCTGCTGGATATGGGTGAGGCCCTAATCTCTTTTCAAGCAACTCACACAGGTCAGCGGGAGTGATACTCCGCAAACTTCCCTTAACTACATAGAAACTAAAAACAAGGACTAGCTTAACACTAAGGAAACTAGGCAACAAGAGTTCAACTTACATTCTATCTAGAATACAAACTTTGGACAAACGATCGCCCTGTAAACTAAGATGGCAATTTCTTTTCTGGGCCAGGTGCTGGAGTGGATACAGGGCTGGCTGCTGCAAGCATACATCCCCTTGTGATGGAATTAGCCAGGCTAGCTATCATCATGAATATTTGTAGAGCACACGGTTGTCATACATTTTGGGAATTTGTACTGCTATAATCTGGTTAGAAAAGGGGCAACAGAGAGGCCAGGTTTGAGCCCAGAGCTTCCATTGTAACTCATAACTGACACCTCCAGTGAGCATCAGGGCCCAGATAGGTAATAACTACTCCCAGTATCAAAGAGGCTGAAAAGAGAACCATTTCTATACAACTGTGTAGAAGATAGCTACATCATGGTGTTCTGGGAATGTGAAATCTTCATTTGTTTCTCACAAGATAGGATAGTCAGTAGGTCATCCAGGTGTGTAACAGAACAATTCAGGTTGAAATGGACCTCCAAACCCCAGCTCAAAGAATGTCTAACCAGGTCAAGTTTCTTAGGGCCATATCCAGGTTCAGGTAAGTCTTGAAGACCTCCAATAATAGTGATTTTACATCCTCTTTGGCTAAACTCTTTCAGTATTTGATCTTCCTTATGATAACTTCTTTTATACCAGTGCCTGACCAGAATGTCCCATGTTTCAACTTGTGGCCATTGTGCCCAATCCTATCATCATGCATTTCTGAGAATAGTCTAGCTCCAACATCTCTTTGTCATCTGATCAGGATGCTGTAGACAGGAGTAAGGTTTTCTCTAAGCCTTTTCTTCTTGAGGCTGAGCAAACCCATTTCTTTTAGCCTCAATTCCTCTGGCAAGCTTGGTGGCAAAAAGGCAGAGTGCCTCAGTCTTCTCCTTGTCATTTGTCACTAGTCCCACTGACCAGTAGGGCCACAATCTCCTAAAACTTTCTTTTGCTGCCACAATCCTCAGAAGAAGATCTTTCTTACCATCCTTCACATTCTTTGCTAGTTTCAAGTGCAAATAAGCTTTGTTTTGCCTGACTTCATTTCTGAGTGTACAGATAATGTCTTTGCATTCCTCCTCAGCAGCCTACCCTGCTTGCACCTTCTGTGTGTAACTTTTTTGTGTTTGAGCTCAGTCAGAAGCTCTGTATTCATTCTGGCCCTTTGCCAGCTTGTTTGACTTTATACACATTGAGACTGATCATTCCAGTGCTCTGAGAATGTTACCTCTGAAGATCAATCAGATCACCCCAGACATTTTCCTTCTAGGGCAGTTTTCTACAGGGACCTGGAGGTAAGTCCCTGAACATGCCAAAACCTACTCTTTTAAAGTTTTGGATGTAGATTACTCCACTCAGGATCTTAAACTTCACCTTCTTGGCTCCACAAGAATCATTGTTACTGCAGCAAACAATGCTGCCCTTTACACTACCCAGCAATTGTGCATTTATGAGTCACAGGTCCAAGAGATCTTCCCTTACCTGCTCCTCTGTCACATGAAGATATTACCCTCAGTACATTCCAGAAATCTCCTGGACTGATTGTGTCCGGCTATGCTGTCATTCCAGCAGGGTGATTAAGGCCCAGACAGGAACTAGGGTCTGTGACTGAGACTTTTTCCAGTTGCTGAAGAATGCTTCACCTGTGTTTGTTTGTGTGTGTGTGTGTGTGTGTATTTTTGTGTGTGTGTGTGCACACCTTCCTTATCAGGCAGGATGTAGCAGATAACAATTGAAGCATCCCTGTACTCATCTGTTCTCTGATTCTTACTCAAAAGCTCACTATTCACTCATTACCTGTCCCAAGGAAAAATCCTTGCACCTGCTTTGCACCAAGCTCAACCTCTCCTCTTTGCCATCCTTACCCACCCCGTCTTTTCTGCATCCCTCCACCTAAGCACTACAGCCATGAGAGCTATCCTACCACATCACCATAATCTTTACAAGGTCTTAGATCTAGAGTTTTACATACACAATCCTCCCATTTATTCCTTACACTCACAGAGTTGTGGACAAGTATTCGAGATGGGTCTCAAGTTGCACTGCTTTTACAGGGAAGTGAGAGAACCTTCTCTGTCATGCTGTTTGCCACATTCAGCTGTATTTTCTCTCTTGTGCCCTCAGCTCTCTCCATGTTGTGGTAACCCTTGCTGGCATACCTCATGCAAAGTCATCCTCACTAGGTTAAGAAGCTTGTTTGCAAAGACCCGCCTTTGTCAAGCATACCCCAAGCCAACCAGTAGATCTAGCTACAACTGTGGTCACAGAAGCCAAAGGCCTTTCTGTGAGACCAGCCATGCAGCTGAGCTTCAACACTGTCACACTAAGTCCACTTAACTCTTCACTCTCTCCTGGTCAGGATCTGACAGACAATATCTGTTCCACTTGCCTTTTACCCTCCTCTCAAGTGTAGCCATCCTTAATGCACTCCGAGTTACTCTCAGCACCACTGAAGGTGCCCACATGGAAGATCAGCAAAGGGTAAAATTTCAAAGGACAAACAAGCCTGGGCAGAATCTCCACACATTCCAGACTGGCTGCTGGATTACTGGCTTCATATCCATGGGAAGGAGTCTCCTTTAACTAACAGAGGGCTTTTACCCTTCATGCCAAACACAAGGCTCAGGCCCAGCTGAGTTTGATCCCACACATCTCATCTGTGTGCATGCTCCCTAACTCGGCTTCCCTCTCATATCAGTGATCCTGCATGTATTTTGAATTGCTGCTTGGCACAAGAACTTCAAAGCTCACTTTACTTAATGGTACACAAGGGTACAATACACAAGGGTTTGTACTTAGAGCATCTTTACTTGGATAAAAACAGAATCTCTGTTTGGGGAGTTAAGTCAGATTATCTCCGTTTTTACTGCACAAGATGCTGGAATTATTAGGAAATCCAGACAACTGCATAAAGACACAAAAAAAGCCCCTGAAGGTCTACAGCCAACTATGTTCAATAGCAAAAGCAAACATAGGTAAGAAAATAGCATAATATTTCACATACAAAACATGGGACCAGTAGTATCAGAAGCAGTTTTAGGTCTCCCTAAATTTATCATTCAGATGAAAATTAAATTACTTAAAAAGTAGTCTGTGGTAGGCAACCAGACATTTGCTGAGTTCAAAATGCTGTTCAGAGGCAGAAGGTTAAAAGAATAAGAAGATTAAAGTGGTGAATGACATCTTCTTTTAAAAACTTATTCTAAGGAGAATGTGATAGTAGAAGGGCATGCAAGAAGCCACAAGAGATATAGTTTAAAAACATACAAGTCTCTCATTTCACAATCAAAATTTTTATAGAAAGATGCAAACCTGAAGCAACCTTGAAAAAAAGCCCAAAAGAAAAACTTGTGTATCTTTAAACCTATGCATGGTAGGTCTGCTTCCTTTCTATACTGCCACAAACTTTTAACTAATCTTTGTTCCATGTTATTTAAACTTGTTGAGAAGGTTCATTAAAATGTGAATGCCCTTCTTGAGGCCTGAAAGCATTCCTGAGCTCTCCTGCAATGACTGAGCCTTTCACCTTCCTTTTTCTTGTGTTGAAGAAGAAAGTCAACTTGAGAGAAGCACAAAAAAAGGTGAACCTTCCTCACCAAGACTCAAGATATTTGTGGAAAGAAATCCGAGAAACAACTCGAGAAAAGCAGAAGCATCTACAGCAGAGAAATGCTAGCACTTTGAAGACTGCACACAATCCAGATCCTATCTGACCATGAAAATGAATGCTTTTAAAATTCAAGTCAGAAAAGGAGTCCAACTTACTCTTAAAGATATAGGAATGTAAGATTTTATAATTGTCACTGGTGTACAAGAAACAACATCAACAGTCTGTCATCTAGGTCATTGATTAGGATTTCCACAGAATACTGTAAACACTGTACTGTGATCATTGATAAAGACAAGTTATTTCAATAAATGCTCTAAGTCTCAAAGTAAGTGCTGTAAATCCCTAGGTTTGCAGTCATCACCAACCATTACTAACAATTCATGGCAGCTGTTACCTGGATTTTCCGTTTTAAGATGGCACACATTAAATATAGGACAAACCATTCATTCTGCCCTGCCCTTACATAAGTGACACTGCAGGCCATCCCTGGAAATTATGTTGGCAGGAGAGTATGGTCAAGAAACGCCACCTGCTGTCTCCTGGATCACTGCTCCAAAAGGCTGCTGCAGTGCAAAGGCATGCACAAAATTCATGTTTCATTTTACTGCAGAAAGAACATTTGAGTAGGACAAAGAGCAATTATTTTCCACACAAGAACACCCCAAAGAGCTCTCAGATCCTCACCATAGCTACTTAAAACATAAAATTTTAAGCAGCACTTCCTATAGAATCTCTTGCTATGAAACCTAAAGAAAAAAATGCAGCAAATCACCTTGCAACGTAAATGACTTGGGATTTTTTCAGATTGTTAAAAAAAATTAATTGATTTTAACAATATTGACTTAACTCTTTGAGTTCAAGGTTCACCATTGATAAAAATTGAGTAACAATTACAGTAACAGCGCACATCCTATTCTCTGAGTCTGTCTCCATGAGAGCTCTCTAGCAACTCAGCCCTTGACATTCCAGCCACTCTAATTCAGCAAAAACCCTAAGTACTTGCTTATCTTTAGACAAGTTTGGTTTCCTGATCTTGGGTGCAGGGACACCAGGAATCAACACCACCTAAGTACACTGAACTAAGCATCAGACTGAAGACTCTTCAACACAAAAGACCATGTGCTTAGAACCTTGATGTATCAAAAGATGAATCCATAAATAATCACCCAAATCCAAGATTACCCAAATAACAGCCTCTGGAAATTGTATGATAAAAATTAGACTTAGCTGGAAATCAGCTGTATAAATATTATTTCTCCCAGATTTTTTTCCTAAGGGAAAATGTTAGCAGTCTTCTACAACACTTCTAGAGCAACAGTCAACATTCTAAATTTTAATTGTCTCAATTTCATGTTTCTTTGAACCTATCCTCTGGTCTTAAGTCCCTGCTTTTCGCCTACTGAAGTACTTTTAGATAAGTGCATCTCCTTTCTCTCTCAAGACAAAGATGTTTCTTCTAAAAAAAAAACAACTTAGTACTCTTGAGTAAATAAACCTCAAGAAAACAAGCAGTCAAGAGAAAAAAAGAATGGAAAACATCAAGTATACTGACAATTTTAATAGAACTTATGATTACTTCAGTTGCAGTTAAGATACAGCCTGAGTTAGGAACCTAAACAAATCTGATGAAAATGAACAAGCACACATGAACAGTCCTAGGAAGCAACAACTTCTAGCAATTTATACAAATTTTAAAGTGCCAAGTTAAGAAATTAAACAGAATTGACCTCACGTATTAGCTGTGTAAGGCTAAATGGGTCAAACCCATTGATGGTCTTTAAAGACATGGCATTTATGTACTTTTTTTTTTTTGTCCAGATTGTACTGGACAACACCAGACAGTTTTCCTCTCTGTACAGAGTAAGCTGAATAGCAATTAATTCCTTTAAATTTTTTTGCCACTAATCCTTGCCACACTGCAAACAGCTTTTACAAATCTTGTATCAAATTTATTCTTGGAGAAAAGATTAGGAACTTCTCAAGGGTCCATACAGCATTGGAAATATTGAAACATTCAACAAAGGGAAAATGACATGTGGAATAACATACTACACAACATTACAGAAAAAGTAATAGCTTTGTTGTTAGATTAACATACTGTAGTCTATGCCACCAATCTTAAAAAGGGTACACACAATTCACAGAAGTGTGATACACACTTCAAATTATTCATCACTTGCATGAAATTTCATCTACTTTGTAACAGTTTTTGTATATTTAAAATATTAACAGGACACATTGTGACAAAACAAATAAGTTACAGAGTTAGAGCTTCACACAGAAACATCCCACTGACTGTAGTCACATTAGTTTTGAAGCACGGATGGGTGCTTGCTTCTTCGGTGTCTCACTAGCTTCAGTGATATAGATACAGACACTCATTCACAGCAAATACGCTCTGAGTTCTGACATATGCTTGAGTGGAGCAGAGACAAAATAAATAAACAGAAGGCATAGGAGAGATAATGCAGCCCAACTTGGCAAGTACCAAGCTGAGTTCCACCTAGTCTTGTGCTCACAAGACCGCCATGTTCTCTTATCAACATGTTCATCATTTCACATACATAGGCACTCAAAGGCACATGAATGCTAGCCAAGGTTATAACCTGTTTCCAATTCCATTGATCCTGGACAGCGAGTGAGTTCAGATTCTTGGGTATACAGGACTCACAGACACAAGCAGCTTTTAATTGCTAGAGTCAAGCACATTTGATCTAGAGATCATTAAAGCTGGACAAAATGAAGCTTCTTTGTACTTTCTTTCNGTTCAAGCACTCCCACGCTCTTTTACCTGGACTGTTGTCTGACTCTATCCTTCAATCAGAAAGAACAGTACCTCTCATAAAGACCAAATTTTCTCCTCATGAACCACAGAATTCAGGTCAGATACTCATACCACTTTGCTTGCTTCACTCTTCCATCCAGACACTTCCAGAATATTTAGGACAGGAAAATCCGGATACAAGAGCCTAAGGAAAAACTCAAACCTTTCTATCACTCCCATTTCTGAATAACACAAAAATATCCACTGTCACAGCTTGTTTTTAGGATCAAAATTGAAACATGGAAGTTACATGATCTGTATTTA
>VZTB01002329.1:0-19626 GCA_013397245.1 Thryothorus ludovicianus
TTCCCGCACCTTCCCTTCCTTTCTTTAGTTGTCAGCTATAGCTGGCTATATATATAGAAGGCTTTTCATGCTAATGTGATACATTTACTTTTATTTCTAAATCAATAGTCTGAAATCAGAACAGGCTGAATTAGCAGTAATTTGCTCCCAAAATGTAACAGTTAATGACTTCATTACAGAAATTTTGTATTATACCAACTGAATTCTTTATCACTTACTGTTTTACAGAAGAAAATAACCATATAAAATGTTGAAGACAAAATAGGAAATAACTAAGTTCTTATTTTTTAACTAGTTTTCATCTGCATAGTATTAAAAATGTTTGTTCTCACAGACAAAAAAATTTCCTTTTTATTTGATACAGGAAAGAACAACCCTGTGCTATATATGTGAGCATGACAAGCCATTTCTTTGAACTTCTGATGGCTGTTGAAAACTTGCCTTAAATAGAAGATGCAGTGTTAAAATGTGAAATGGCCATTGACAGTTCAGAAGAGAACACAACGTGCTCCAGGTCCCTCAGCCAGTAGTTCCAAGGCTCTGAGATCTCTCTTGATTATTTGAAGCGTTTTTGATGCTGCCTGCCTGGAAAACCAGTATCAGGTAATAATCAGTGGGCCATAACCTGCTGGGAAATTTCTTGGTGATGTCACTTACTCAGACCCAAGGAAGGCAACACCCCTCCCCGTGGGCTGGGCCTGGGATATGAGGACCTCTGTTTGACTCAGAAGGCAGTCAACAAAGACTACTCCCTCGTTTTTGCCTTAACAAAGGGTGTTGTGATACACGGGGCAGGCTGTTCTGCCATAGGTGACCCTTCCAAACCAAATGGACATTCAGCCACATTCTCGTTTCCCTGGTCCTCAGATTCCAGGGCCTGACACCTACTGCATAAACTCACTTATGAATGTGAGGTAGGTTGGAAAGGGATGCATCTGGAACCTGAGCAGACACCAATTTTCATTCTTCTCCATCTCTCAAGGTCCCATCTTTCTTCCTGGTGGTGAAAGGATAGAGGATCCATTGCTTCTTGTGAAGTGGATGGCAAATGAGTTTCTCTAAGGCACAGTAGAGTGTGGCTCCATCAGTCAATCTCTTCCCTAATCCTTTTTAGTCTTCCTACTTCATCTCTCAGCTCCTCCACTGGGCTGAGCAGATGGTGGACCTGAGCACACCTCACATAGCTGCTGTCCCTGCTGTCCCCAGAGAGCAGCACGAGGCTCTGGCACTCTCTTCAGCCTGAGATGTAGTCTTTTCAGCCACTTCAGAGCTGCCTCTGGGTCATGACTCCACCATTTTCTGCTTGGGAGCAGGGGAGCTGGGGCTTCCCTTCTGCTATAGTTTCAAGGTCTTGCCATGTGGGAAAACTTACCTTGCTTCTTCAGCATGATTCTTTACTCAAGAAAACTCTGTCTGTGCAGTTCTCTGAAAAGGCCTCTTCTGTTTCCCAAGCAGGAAAAAAACAGAGCCTTTGAGCAGGGAGGGAGACGGACTTTCCCCACTGAATGAATATATCAGCTCTGCAGCCATGGCCCCAGAAGTTATCTGCTGAAATGCTCATTACAGCACCAGGCCTTAGGAAGCAGCAGGAAACCTCAGCTCCACTGACAGGGATGTGTGCTGATGCACAGGTGGGTTATCAGTCCTGAGAAGTCTGGATGGACCCACATGTGCAAAAGGGTGTCAAAATCTTTTCCTATGCTGTTTGCAAACATAAATATGTGGTTGAGAGTTTCAAGCATACAGCCTTAATACTTGTACAAAGAGGCAGAGGAAGGGAGGTGATAGACAAGTTCAAGTTCCTTAAATATAAATAATGCCTATCACTCACATTGTATGGCCTCAGAACTTGTTTTGTTTATAGTAAAGGATTTCAGGCCAAAAAATTATGACTAACCCTACCTAAATTATTTAGAGAGCTCTGAAAAATAGCTTTCTTCCAGTTTAACACTTTGCCAGACTGCCTTTTCCTTCCATAAGAGTAATATACATCCATAAGGAGGAAAAAAAAAAATCTTTTGATGTAAAATAAGAATTATTTTCTAGTTCTGTATTTAGTTCAAAGCATGCCTGAGATTAATGATTAAAATATTTCATTGTACTGGAACAAGCTTGATTATATTCAGTTTTCTTAATTTAGAAAAGGAAAATGTATTTTCAAGGATCCTGCACTGTTTGTTCATAGAATTATAGGCGATATGAGAAAAAACAAATTCTAAATATTGGGTTTCAAGAACTTTATATGGCTCTGTACGATGCTGTTTCTCTAAAACCCCTATTCTTCCAACATTAAATGCCTGCCATTTGACACCTGAAAGTATTGCCTTTGGGGATACTGATAGGTGAAGCTACCAAAAACATAGTGGAGTAACTATTGTAGTTTCAACTGTGACAAAATTTCTGCTATCACCATTACTTTTTTGGCAAAGCACAGAAATCCCTTGCTTGCCAAAGTACTTTCAAGGTCAATGACAAAGCATTTACTGTGAATTCCAGAAGCTGTCTTTATTTTAACAAAATTTCTGAGAAAAAATAGCCTAGTTGCTAAGCTTAAAAAACCCACAGAGTCTCTCAGCAGGTGGAAAAGTACAGGACTAATAGTTTGGAGCAAATAAACAAATAAAATATATTAAGAAACAATGAAAATTTATAGAAAAAGTATTTATGACTTCACTTGTCATTTGCTCCCTCTACAATTCTCTCTATTCTGTTCAAAAGATATAATTTATATTTTTTTCCAGAATTTAAATAACCAAATAAACTATCTATTTATAACAGTATGAGAATGAAAGGGAAGATTTAGTTAGGGTTTAATATACTTTAGGGACCAAGTCTTGAACCTACGAATGCTCTGGAGGCATATGTTAACAATTTTGTAAAGCAGACGTTGTGTCTTAGCACTGCAGTTAGATATATAATGGAGTACATGTCCTTCTCAGAAAGTGAATAACAATTTTCTGACCTTTGAAACAGTACTAATTAGTGCTATTGTTTTTACACACAAAAAATTAAGAATTTCTGTAGCCTGTTAGTTGGGACACTAAAGTCTATGAGGATGTACTTGGATAACACTGTGCTTGAAAAGCAATTATACATTTAAATTCTTTACAATTAAAAGAGAAGGTAATTTTTTTAAAGAAGAATATGCCTCACAGAATATTTAGGGACCAATGTAACTGCCTTTCCTAACTCTTGCATTAGTAGATTCTTCCATCAGAAAAGAGTGGAACTTTAAGGGCTTGACTTAATTTTGCATGACCATAACTAACCCTTCTCAGCCTCTTCACTGACATTATCTGTCTTTAGAGAGATCATTTTACTGAAGGACATGCATGCAATTGCAAGAGACAGCCTTTTCTTTAGTGGTGGCCAGGGATCAGTGTAAAGTAACTTCTCTCAGTTGTTTTCTGGAAAAATTTTTATAAGCTCTGAGGTTGTACTGAAAGGCACAATACTAGGAGGCTACAATAGCTTAAGTGTGAGAGCTGTGCCCTATTTAGAGAAATATTTCTTATATTTATCATGTGCTTATGAAACTATCTATGAAAAACAACCTGATATGAGTTTTTCCTATTCAGAGACTAGAGGAGAAGGTAAGCAAGTTTCCTGCAGGTTTGACTGACAAAAGTAGAAAAAAAAGGAGCCCTGTACGAGATCTTTAAGCTGTGCTAGCAGTGGGGAATCAGAGAGTTGATATGGTTCCCTAGGCATGAAGAGTACAGAGGTGGATTCAGACCAAAGAGACTGCCCAGACTGCTGCAAGAAACTAGAAAGCAAAAAATACAAATTTCCTAGAGGACTCTAAGAGTAGTTAGTTATTCAGAGCAGTTGGTACAACATTATATTATCACTGATGTTCAAAATCAAGCCAGCTGGTATATACAATGACAAAAATCCCTTGTTTTGCAAGAAACATCTCATATGATCAAAGAGAATTGTATTTGTATAATGAGACTGGATCTTGTTGGTCCACAGTGTGCTTTATGCTCTTCTAATTATTTACTCCAGCTTCTAATAAAAGGCTGAGAATTTGAATAAAATACCACATAATAATCTTGGAATAGAATCGATCTTGCAGATGAGTATGATGTCAAAACAAAAATATTAATTAATCAATTTTCCAACGTGGAGATTGTGAATAAAATCTTACACTTTACTTCCCTACAGGGAATGAGTTACAAATGTTCTTAATGGAGTCTGGCAGCATGAATGGTGCTGTAGGAAGCACCCTTGAAATATGTGCTGCTCCTTTGCTCTCAGTTGTAGAGGAGGAAGACAGTGTTTGAGGCTTGTCTGTACAAAAGCTAGCAGCACACTCTTGCTTCTTTTCACTTTTGAACACCTTCAGCATTACAGTGGTAGCTCAGCGTACTGTTCTTATTTTACACCACCTCTGAGAGATGATAAAAGTTGAACATGCATTGAGTTTTAACAAAAAGAGTGGGCAGGGATGTGAATGAGATGATTTCAGAGACTGACATTGTGACTTCTAAACATCAAGATAATATATTTCTGAATTGTATAAGGAAATTCTGCCTAAAAATTTCTTCTGAAAGAAGAAAATAACTACTTTTTTGAAAGGAAAATGAAATTTTATTTTTACAATAAAATACCTCCAAATCTCATCACCAACAACAAAACAAACCATGTTCAGGACCTGCAAAATGTAGTCAATTTCAGATATTTCTCCTACAATTTATTGTGGTTTTTTTATTTTTTTCCATATTGCTTCTTCATGTAAAGGCAGAATTCATTATATATATATTTTGGGATGTTGTGAAAGGTCAGTACATAACAAGCAACAAGTCTACCTTCAGTCTAACCACCCAACTGGGCAATTCCATTCCTTTGACCAAAATTTCCTACTTCATTTCACTCAAAGCAGATTTCTCCCTCCTCCCTTGCTTTTTTGCTTGTATTTGGCCTCTGAACTGAAAAAAATCCCATTAATTATTTTATTTAAATCTGTAGTTTTCCCACCTATAATTTTCTTCAAGGTTCTTCTAGAAAGTGTCTTGTGGATAATCTTGCTGTCTGAAAGATTTAACTTGTATAATGCATTTGGAATAGACAATACATAAACAGAGAATCATAGCTGTGATATGCCAGGTGGTATGAAAGTCCTATGGCTCAAAACAGAACTAGAAAAAAAAAAAAATAAAAGAGAAGAGAAAAAGATTTAGTAAAGAAAAGGCATTCTCAGCTTTCCCCTCCAACCACCCACCATCCTCCCCTCTCCTCCTGCTCCTCTTTCACAGCAAAAAAATTATTAGCATCTATTCTTTTTAAGCAATTACCTTCTCCAACTGTGCTGCCTGCCAGTCACATAGATTCTCTCACAACCTGCCACTGCTCCTATCCTATAGGCACACACTAAATCCCTTTCTCCAGGACAGTTTGTCTGCAGCTCAGTTACATGAACAAATTTACAGAAGATGGTCCAATGAGAAAGAGAGAATTACTTTCAATGCTTATCAACTTCTCTCAGAAATACACTTGGCTTTCAAAAACAGCTTTAGTCAGTACTCCCAGTAAACCTCCTCCTCTATTCAATTTCTTTTTGTTCTTGGGTCTTTGTCATCAAATTATGGACAAAGTCCCATTCCTCTTGTCATAGAGACCTCTGGCATCATAGACTGTGCTTCAAACAAAACCAAATTGCCATTCAAAGAAATTCAGCATCCAAAATGTCCATCCAACACACTAGATAATGGTATACTTATTGCATGTTGTTGATGAAGTCTTTACAAAACCATTAGTACTATTAAAATTTCTGTTTAGTTCTCACTCCCTGTTGGTTTGTTGAGAGTCTCTGGTTACCTTGGCACTCTCTGCTTGGGTCAATGTCTGGTGAGTCTGAATACAGTAACACCAGACAGAGAGCACATCTCCACTGCAGCAGTCCCATGTGTCTTGTCTGCTGTAGATGGACTTCACACCCACAGACAGTTAACTACCATTTCTTTTTTTCACAAATTTTGAATGTGAGGGCTTTCTAAGGGTGTGGTGAAATGGTACCAATTTTCACTTCTTCTAATATTATATTCTGAATACTTTCTAGATAATATGCCTCTATTGCAGTTTGCATGTCTCTTCTTCTTCCACCTACTTGTTCTAAGCTTTTCTGTTCTTGCTCTGTTCAGCTCCAGCACAACATACACCTAAGTGGCACTAACAGGGAGCTTTCCAAGTCTACTTTCACCATTTCAGATTTAAGTCATTGCAATATCCCTCCCACCTCCAAATGTTAAAAGGGTGTCTCAATCTCAAAGAGACCAATACAGTTGTATTATCTATATGCAGTCATTTAAATACAAAAGTGACAGTTTATTTTTATTAAGAAAATAAACACTCTAATTTTTGTATTATAAATGCTTATTTCTGCAGTTCTTGGCAGGCTGCTATGAATATAAGCTCTGCCAGACAAAAATAAGAATGAATTCTTATCCAAGTTGCTCAATTGACTGAATGAATCTATTTAATGTTATTTCACTTATTGTTGTATTTTTTCTCACCCTAACCTCCAAAAAAATTCAATACCGGTTCTTGTTTTATCCAAAAGACTGGAAGGGTTGTGCTTTTGGATCTGGACTCAACTTTATGTTGTTTCTGTTGGTTAGAGTCTACTCAGTTTACATATCAATTTCTCATTTTCTCAATCTTCCTTAGTATGAAGAGCACATCACGGTCCACTGGGGTTAAACCTGAAAGACTGGAAAATCTTTGGAACAAAGTGGTTGATTGGTTGGTTGGTTGGNTTGGGTTGGTTGGTTGGTTGGTTTTTTTCCAGCTTGCTATTGATGGAGCTGATAGAAAGTAAAAAAATATCAAAATTTTAAAAGATTAGTTGTTTTAGAAATTTTGTTGTTTTGGATAGGGATGGTCATAACTCTTGTTAAAATTTTTGTGTTGTGAAAAGTAGTTATTCTTAAGAGACTTTTCCCACCAAAGTGTTATTTCTATATTTAAAATAAATCATCATAAAAAATGCTTATTTTTATCAAAACTTCTAATAACACTTTTTGCATTACTGTAGAAGATAATATTGAATTATCATCATAAATGGGTATTGCATCTAAATACAAGCTTTAAAATCAAATACTCATAATGAGCAGAGAGCAGAGATGTCTGCAAAATTTGCATTAAAAAATTCTTAAAGTTTGTTATAATTTTTTTATAAATTCATAAAAAGGTGAATTGTTCTGTTCTGACCATTCATCTCGAGAAATGAAAAGTTTCAGGCCTTGAACATGAAAGTCCACACTCATTTTTCTGATTTATTGTACTACGGTGTAGCTAATATTAACCTACACTGCTGTGCAACTTTCGCTTTGTTCAAGGTTAGTACAGTATTAAAGTCAAAACATACAATATGTAAGAGACACAAAAGAAGTAAAATTAAGAAATCTTCTGTCTTCACATTCCTTCATGTTACTTCAGGGAGTCTTCTATGTTTAAATTGACTAATGACATATTTAAATTAGGATTTGAGGTCACTTCTTTCATGCTAGTAAGTTCAGTATATGCTAAAAAACTTCCAAAGTAATGCTCAATTGAATTATGCAGTAGGGTAACTAATGTTCATGCTTTGATCTTCTTGAAAGTAGGCAGAGGTTAAAGTAAATGCAATCTAGAATTGCAGTAGAGAATGAACAGCAGCTCTTAAAAACTCAACTTTCTCCCCAAATCCCTAGGTCTCAGAAGAAATTTTTCTATTTCATATGCATGCTTTAATATCCTGTTGACTTCCTCTGCCTATGGATTTTTGGAAGAATAATAGTGCGTTTTTGTTCTCTCCTCACACTGGGGGAAAAAAAATGGAAAGATAAGTTTTTGGAATCTTTTTCATGGAAAATACGATTGGAAAAAATCTTAGCAGCAAAACTACAAACAGAAGCAGGAGAAATGCAAAAATTTTTAAATAATAATAAAATTATTTTGCACCAGTATCTGAAGCACTGGTTTTCTGAGTTCCTTTTCAAAGCCTTATTAAAAGTGTGAACATAAGCCAGTGCTTGTATTCATTTGCTCTGTATCAGCCCTGTGCTATTCAGGTTACAGAGTGAAATGTTTGAAAGTTAATGCAAGGTATAACTCCCTGTCACTGCACATAGGCCAAGGACAATCAAAAATTCCCTATGAAAATCCATAGTATGCCAAGTAACTAAGGGCTACTAAGCACTTCGGAAAAGAGGTGGCTTGAGGACTGTGTAATCAATATTAATTCTGATGTCTCCAAATCCATCTCTCAATTCTCTTCCTTCTCCTGCTTTTGCAGTAATGGGGTACTTCCAGGCAGCTTGGGGTGGCTGCTTTATACATTGCTTAGCAGTAGTATAAACCTGGCCTGGGACTGTGCCAGGGTGAATTTGGCATGCAGCCAAGATTTTTTTTCCTGAAGAACAGAAGTTAAGGGAAGAGATGTTTCATTTCTTTGTACCTTCAGTCAAATGTGAACGCAATTCCACAAAAAGAGAAAGCTCAGTCTTGTCAGCTTCACAGATTTCCCCCCTTCATGCTTCCCAGTCTATGGCAAATAGAAGAAATGTGGGCAATTTGAAAAACTTCAAATTGGAAAGCATCTGACATTTTGAATATATAAGCTCTAACAAGCTACTATTATAATATTCAGAAAAAAGATTTTCTGATCTCCGGTCTTGACACAAGAAAGAATGTGTCATTCACTATTAAAAATCAACTAACAAGTAAAAGAGCATTGAAAAGCTGAAAAAAAATAGTGCCAATAGATTAAAAGAAGTCCTGTTTGGTCCCTATTTCTGAAAGCATCTCTATAAAATAGGTTTATTTCTTATGCAAACATGCAAGGCAAAAAAACTCCTATAACCTAAAGGGAAATTTTATGAGGCAAAAATCCTCAGTAGTTTCCTACATAGGACATAAATGATGGACTGCACATTTTTCAGCATGTAAGTGGAATTATCTTTTTGTAAGTTATACATTAGACCCACTCAAAACCCAAATGCATTCACACACACTGGTGATAGCAGAATAGGCCTCCAGCTGCACAGCTTTATTAGAAAGAGATATGGTAGAGCACTACGGGGCTTTGTAACTGCTGTGGAACAGAGAGAGAGATTTTCACCTGCTGCTGTATGGCTGAGCTGTAGTAATACACGATCCTTAGGAAGGTATTAATACCTATAAATACACACATACATAAATCTATACATAGGTTGTTTAAAATGCATCAGGAAAATTATGTAAAAGCATTATATAACTGTTAAATAGAAGGGGAAAAATGAAAAAAAAGCATAAAATTAAATTGAATAAAAAGAAATCCAGCTTAACCCATTTCAAACTTTTTTACAGGACCAGAGAGAAACTAGTAAAAGAACTAGTTCATTGGTTGGACCTGCCCATTCAGACCTTAGCAAAACCTAAACTGTTTATGCATTATAAGGAAAACCGAAAAGTGTGAAGAGACTCCTTCCTCTGACACCACACTGTAACTACATCCTAACAAAGGTCTGATTTTTTTCATTGCTCTGAGGACCTCCATTTAGGTTTTCTGAATACCTGGCTAGTTACATGTCAATGATCTTCAGCAATTTTTAGGAGTATTCAGAGATCCTCTGTTACCTTGTTTTAGAGATTTGATCCAACTTCACAGTAGCCATGGAATACTTGTTAGACATGGCCTGATTTAGAAAGCCTAGAATGAAAAATGACAGCAATTGAAACTCATGGTCACTCTCTCCCCAAAGAACAAATGTACCTCTAGGAAGATTTTGAAATGATGAGTTTTTCATGTGGCCTCATACATCTTTTTGGTGATACATAAATAAGTTTTATATTTTTATGGTATTCAGCTGACATTCCTATGTCATGGGATTACATGCACTTTCTTTATGAAAACATAATGCCATTGGTTTTGTAGGGAAATGCTGAAGAACAGACTGTGTATGTCTCACTTCTGCAGTGACTCAGCCCTATGTGGAGGCATGAAGTTTCCTAAGACTGTTGATGACTTCTCCATCTCTGGCTACTTCTATTTGGCTCAGTCAAGATGCTATCTTCCATCTTTCTTCATTAAAACAAAAAAGGAAAATCAGTACTTCTAATAGTAGGCAGTAAACAAAATTATTTCCCTGAATTTCCTTTAAACAGGGTAGGAGTTAAAAAGAGACTTTTTTTTCCATTTTTCTTCATTGGTGGAGATGGTGTGATGACAATAAGAGCATGGTGTTGGGGTGAAGAAAGTGTGTCAAACTTGCCTTTATCAATTACATACTGTGCACCTAAGTTGGAAGTTTCATATTGCAGAGGAGGGAAGATTTAGTTTCAGATGTCTATGATATTTTATTATTAGAAAGCAATTTTCTGTAAGCATACTTATCTATAGAAACTTTGGAGTACCAGACTCTATAGTAATAAATAGCAGAAAATCTCTTGGTTAAGTTTAACATTAAAAAAATCCCAACACATAGTATTTTGATGAAGGTAGAATGTTATTGGTAGTGAAGTATGTTTTTAATTGGAAGTGAAATGCTAGACTTTGCTGTAATAATAGTAAAGCCACTACAATCAAAGCTGATCTATAGTTAATACTTTTGTGCATGTGTGCAGCAAGTAAAATTGATAGTTTAATGTATTAAATATTACTCTTACATAAGAAATAATAAATAAGATATAAAGGATGCATTTAATGAGTTTGAAGGTCTTTCTTCAAAGGTTTCACCAAAATGATATTTCTGGAGGTTATATGACCCTCTTTTCTGGTCCCTGTTAAAGCATAGAAGGTAAACAAGTGACTTTTCTGATTCTAAGGAGAGAGAATGTTGAATTTTCCACTTGATTTCTGCTTAAGTAGCTTTCTGCTGTGACTTTCCTTAATAGTCTTAGTGTGACCAGTCAGGAATGGAACCAGCAAAATTTTGAAGAATTAATTAGGATCTTTTTAATGTAATGTCACCTAGTTGCTAAGGTTATTATGTCGCTCACATTGAGGGTTGTTCTACTGCCCACCAGGCTCTGAAAACATCGCCTACAATCACATACCCTTTATTAATATCTATTTATTGAATTCTGGGAAAAGATCAAGAGTGATGTAATTCAAAAGCCTTGTTTAAAGTTCCCCTTCTTTTTAATCTTGGCAGATGCCTAACCTTCATCATCATGCTTGTTGTCATTTCAAACAGCCATGACCTTCATAGAGGATAAAAAAAATGCTATTTGTAGCAAACTTCTTCAGTATGTTTAAAATTAACAAGCTGGGAACTGTAAAAAAGTATCAAACTTTAATTAATAAATATTTTCTAGCTAAAAATTCCTTCCAGAAAAGGAGTAATTCCAGAAAGTGCTGGTCTTAGAAAATGAATTTCAAATTCATAGGGGGGAAAAAAAAAATCTCAGTTTTCAACAAAGATAATAGCTACTGGAAATTGTGTAACAGTTGCAATTGTCTCACCTTTGAAAAGAATAATAATGCTGGTCCCTGATTAAAATAGTCTGTCATATTTAAAAGGTAAGACTTGGATCATCTGTACTTAAAAAAAAAGAAAGAAAAATAAAGGCAGCAATGAGCAAACATTAAAATCACCTTCAAATAAAAGATGATAAGCAAATAATGGCACATCTGACAGTCACAAATGGTCAACTCAGAAACTTCAATCAAATTACTATAGTTGCCTGAAAATACAGTTAGTGCTTCAAACTGGTAGGTTTGGGGAGGGTACTCCTTTAAAATTGCTGTCTTTGGAACAAAAGAATAAGCTAGGTTCCCAGGTCTGTAGAGCTGAATTGAAGCTATAAAAAAAACAACCAAAAATTTGTGGTCAAATAAGTCAGACACTGATGTATTCCTGGACGATAGTTAAACATTCATAAAATGTTTAACTCCATTTTACAGACATACACAAGAGCTTTATTGCACTGTTAGGGCAGGAGAGCAGATAACAGTTCTATTATAAGTTACACTTTGGACCCTACATTCATTTGTGCATGAAAACATCCTAACATGCACATTTAGAGGCAAATGAATGCATGCTAGAGAAGATTTTCTCATTCAGCCTAAAATGTCACAGTTTTTTTTTTAATGTGATAAGAGAGCAATTTTTCTGAGAAAAATTATCTCATCTGAAAAGCCTTTTTTGAACTATTTGACCTAGAAAAAAATTCGTAAATTCCATTTTCTTCAAAATAATGTCCATTCATTTTCTCTTTTCTCAAGCTGCAGCTTAAACTGCTCTATATAGGGAAAAAAGTACATTAACTACATACATTAAAATAGTAGTAAGTATTAACCTTAAAGGATAAAAGATTGGCAATTAGACACATACACAATGCCTTAATACTTCAAAAGAGTTACAGAAAGTCTGTGATGTTAACACTGAACCATTCTGCAAAGATATTCAGGTATGATTAAGTTGTGAAATCATACACCTATGTGATTGAAGATAAGTAGGGAAATATTTATGTTTTACATTGTGCAGTCCCTGAAGGGGTGCCTACCGCCTACCCTACCTGATATTGCAGGCAATGGAGAGTGAGGAATGATGATTTGGTAACACATTAAAAACTGCTCCACTTCCAGTGGAAAAGCACATGGCTGTGAACACTGAAATAGATTTTCCCTCCTGCCACTCCCCACCTACCCACGCAAAGGACCCAAGCTGGAATTGCTGAGGTTATGCAGAGTAGAAAAAGCCAATGTCAGCCCAGGGAAAATGCAGACTGCAATCATGATTTCTGCAGACTTCAAAAGAGTGATGCTTGGTTTCTCTCTGGATTTGAAGCTACAGACATGCTCAGGATTATGTAAATGCAGTATAAACCCTAGATCTTGGGCCACTCCCATTAAAGTTAGACCTCTCTATGAGCTCATACTTCTGTGAGTCCCAGTCTTGTCCTGTAAAAGTTCCAGGTACTGAGAGCAACCATGGAATGTCTGCAAATCTGACGTCTGTATCCTAGAGTCAGTCCAGATACACCCATACAACAGCGGAGTATGCATGGCTTTGGGGTATGGTTACCCAGGATGTTCTCAGAGAAACAAAGGTTTATAAACAACAGCAGATTTGTAGATTCACCAGAAGGAGGTGCCTCATCCTACTCTCAAAAGCTGCAGTACATTCTGGGGTAAAGTATATAATGTGAGGCGTGATGCTGAGGCGGCAGGTTTGTGAGATTTACCTCCTCCACTGCCCCTAATACTGCTATATTCTGAAATTTGTGATATCCCAGGACCACTCTTTGAACTAGTGAAGGCTGTATGTACCTAGAAAAGTTATGCATCCAGACACCTTTCTCTGCTGCAGGGGCTGTGGTAGAGAGGAGCTGGTGCACTGTCAGTGCAGCTGGATTTTAAATAATCCATTTTGTGGACAAAACCAGTGAACTCTGAAATACTAGAAATCCTGGCCTAAGTAACTACATCTCCTCCACTTGTCTCCTGTAACACCTGGACATAAGAAACTCATGCTGTGTATAGTCCAGAAGTGTGATCATAAGGATTGGCTGTAAGATAACAGCAATGATGAATATGTGATATTTGAACCTTTATTTGCCTTCCCTTACTGACAGGACAAGTCACAGTCTGGGTTCTTTACCTGACACCAGTTTTCACAGAATTTCTAAGCTACTACCCACCTTTTAATTTTTCTTACTCCCACCAGACTGATCAGCCTGCAAGGCTATGTCAAGCTGCACAAGGATCCTGTTGCATGTTCCAAGGATGACCCCTACTTAGACATATTTCCTGGCACCTTCCTGCTCATCCAAAGCTTTCCCACACAACTCTCATTAATTTCTTTCTCTCAGATCTCCACACCAGCACCTCCCAGCTGGTCTAGAGTTACAAGTGGAGGTACATGTTTGGATGCTTCGGAGTACTATGGATCAAAGCTGGATATTAAAACATTTGGAGTCCTGTGTCTTAACAACAGACTCACCACAGCTGTCATAATGAAATGCATTAGTTTGCGTATCACCACCAAGAGTCAGCTTTCCCAACAGACAAAACTGAAGACTATTAAGAACACCACATTTTTCCTTACAATATGGAGTTGCAACAATAAAGCAAAAGTACAGAAAAAGAATAAGGCAACAAAATTTGTGATGAAGGCTATATTTAACAATAGTCATATTTTGTTCCTCAGCATTTTGGCTAGATTCCACTCCTCTTTTTGTTAGGTCAAGCTGAAGTCTCCATTGAATTTAAGTCAGATCTATCTTTCTCCTATCCTCTCAGGCTCTTGCTGTCTTCTCTCACAGAAATAGGTAAAAAGGGGAAAGGATGGGTCAACTCTAAGACAAAAATATGCTAAGATATACAGTCCTAGATTTCACTTGTGTTTTGGAAGACTTTGCATGTGAAATTTGGCACTGAGACACTTCCTTGTTTCATTCCCTTTTGTCCTCATTCTTAAGGTTCTTCCATTAGCATTTCTATTCCACTTCTTCATTTCCACATTCTTTGGTGTAGGCTGCTTTTTTCCCTTGTGCATATTTCTCTACACACATTCATAAAACCTTGTTCTTTCTATTAAAAGAAATATAAAGTGAATAGACCTCTTTTCTACATTCATTCTCTTTCTCAATATCACCTCGTTTAGCTTGCAATTAAATTTATCTTTTTGAAGACTACTATCACAAGACCAGGTTGAAATGCTACCTGAAAGGATAGAATTGGTGGAAAACCATATAAGACAATCAAATATAATAGCTTCCCTGTAAGACAGGAGGGATGGTAGGAAAAAAATATGTTTAGAATGAAGTTCTTTTTAATAGACTGTAACTCTGACTGTTTGTGCATGGTTTTCTACAGACTAGAAAACCATAAAAAACACAAGGACAGGTAATAAATAGGTGGAATAGTCTTTAATGCAGAACTTCCTATAGCAGACACGCTAGAAAACTTGGATGAATTAGAATTCAAGTTTGTCTTAAATCTTAAGTGCACTTAGCTGAGATTTAACCTTCAAGTCTTTTAAGGTAATTATAATGGAAAATAATATTTTTTACACAATATGGGATTTCATTTCCTAAAAGTTTTCATAAAGCTGTTTCTGAAGATTATTGGGGTATTTTAGGTAAAATGCCAAGTATATTATTTTAAATAGAAAGCTTATGAGCTATTCACCATGTTTCATGTTTAGAAATTGGCAGAAGCCAGTCAGAAAATTAATATTTTTATAGCTATATTTGTTTGCAAGGGGATTAGGTCTAATGGGTTGCATAAGATTTAGCTGCCTTAATTTGAAACATTATTTCCCCCCAAGCAGAAGCACGGTACCTTATTCTTGGATATTACACTTCATGGTCAAATATATCAGTCTAAGCCCTTTATGCTAAAGTCAGTATACAAATTCTTCTAATATCACTGCTGCAGGGTGTTGCTCTCCAAAACCAGACAGAGGCAGATATCTGGGGAAAGTACAGCCTCTGGCTGGTGTAGTTATCTCTGAGAGAGCACATCTGCTGAGACAAAGGTAGTTTACCTGTACAGTCACAGGGACCCCAATCATGCCCACCGTACTTCTTGCTTTGGGGCAAACTGATAAAAGCATAAATTATGATTTGTGTCCAAAATCAGAGTCTTGGAGGTGTAGTGATTTTGACTCTTACCGACCCTCTGATAGAAAAGCAGAGGTGAAAATATTCCCTCTTCTGATCTCCAAAATCAGAATTATCAGCTATATCACTCCATAAACCAGGAGATTACACTTTTTAAAATTTGCCTTTTTGACACAGGTGGGGAGCAACAGGGTTAGACACAAACCTACATATCTACCCTCTAGTTGGGGGATAAAAAAATAGGTACTATTGGTCTGGATAGAAATCCAGTAATAAATATGCATGTGGATTCATGCAGCAACTAATGGCTTTGCTTTTTACAATGCCCATGGAAAACAGTAGTTTTTTAATATTGTCTATCTACATGATTTATATTTCATGCTAGTTCACAAAGGACTCTGGTTAGTATGTGATTTATGTTTGGAGCAAAATAATTGTCTGAAGCCTAGCTGAGGGTAGGCTTTCAACACATTAATAATACATTAGCTAATGTTTCTTTCTTGGCATTGCCTATGCAAATTACTATTATCATAATAAAAATGACTATTTTAGATTGGAAACAGCTTTAGGTGAGAACATGTTTTTTATCAGGTGTCTTGAATAAATACTAACTGCCAGTTCCTTGATAAACTTTTAACCAGAGCTTTTCCTTTAGTCTCAGCTGGTATTTGGTCAGGGGAGTAGAGGGAGAAACAGTTAGAAATTGAGGGGAGCTCTCTGCGCTCCTTTTTGGCAAGTGTGGTACAAGTCTACCCTGGCTCGAAACTTCGAACACTGATAACCATCACTGGAAAATGATTCATGCATGTGAATCATCTACAAACAAACAGTGGACATATAATTTCAGATTTAAAATATATACTGCCTAAATTTGTTCATTTTGTCAAGTAAGAACTGGTGAAGATAATTTCATTCAAATTAATTTCTTTCTGTCAGAGGCAAACAGCAATACATATTGTCTGTCCAAAATAGTATTACATTTGATTGCACTTATGTTAGGTAGATCAGAAATTAACTTCTCTGCTTGAAATAATTTTGACTTGATTACCTGCTGAATCATTTCCCTTTCCAAATGATGATTTCATACCAGCAGCCTTATAAAAAACATAATATTTTTGCAAATACATAAGACATGTATTCATTGCAACGTAATCAGAAGAAATCATACTCTGTCTTCCCTGACACTGCCCACAGAGTTTGTACCTGTTGAGTTTCTGAACCATTTGACTTCCTGAGATTTCTTCTGAAGAGAAAGCGCATTTGAGGTGAGTGCTTTGAGGAATCTTTCTCTGTAAATTGTGACTTTCTCAGCAAATACAATGTATGCATGTCATGTGAAAACAGGAGTATTTTTATGCAGAAGTAACAAGACAGTTTGTCTGTATTCCTGTGATTCAGAGTGGCCTTGCTATGCATTTGTGCCCCAAGCTGCCCATGGGACTCATATGCAAATGAATATTTGATTATTCTGTCTGATGCTATTCAAAGCAGCTGAAAATAAATACCAAACAGATCATTTTATAAGTTCGGGCTGGCTAATTTACACTCTAGAGATTGTAGAATGAAAATTCTTTGTATTTTACACATATTTTGCTTATATTTTATTATATTTTTGTTGTATTATGTTGTTATAAAACAAGTAATAACAATGTAATTCATTCATGGAATTTAAAGAAAAATACAGAAGCAATAATATATAATTGGAGAAAAATCTGTGAAAATTACTGTCTGCTATATGATTACTATAAATCAAAACACTTTTCCACGCATGTTATATGATAAAATAATATACTCAAGAATAAATGGATTATTATCTTCGGAAATACTGCACTTTCTTGAATTTCATTGACAAGAAATTTTCCATTGTAGAGTTCTGACAAGACATGTATGTTAGGGAGGTGACACAAGTTCTGCTGTGTCCTTACTGCAGAAATTGGAAAACTAAAGAGTGTGCAGGAATGCTGTGTGTTCTGAAAGGGCTGCTCTTTCTGAATGATAAACAGATCAATCTTAAAAAAAAAAAAAAGACTGCATTAGTTCCATCTCTTTTTGAGAACACATATAATTTTTCTCAGATCCTGGAAGTCCATTTTTGAGTAGCTGAGAGGTGGTGAAGAGGGGACAGGGACTGCATGTGAAACAAGTTCTACAAACCTACAAATCATTCAGGGTTAATCTGGAAGGAAAATGTCTTTTTGTCAGTTAATTGAATAGGATTATGTACTTTTCTGGTTGGCAACTGAAAGGAAATGTTCCTCTCCTTTTTGATCCTTCAAGAGCTTTCTGTATTTTAAACAATCACTAGTCTCATCTTGAAAAAAGCTTTTGTTTAATATGTGGTAAGAAGTCTTGAAAGAATTCTCCTGTAGGCATATCCCAGTTTTCTCCCTAAAATCATTCAATATTCTGATTTGACATATCTTTAAAATAGAAATTAAGGAGGAAGTAATATTCTACCCAAAAGTAGGAGTTCAAACTCACCCTTTTGACATTTCACTAGAAATATCATGGAAGTCATAACTATATATAGGCTAAATATTTTTCTCTATTCCCAAGGATGACCATATCTTTTATTAAAAGGTGCATAATTATGTAGAAGTTTTTGTTTGGATAAAAATAATGCAGGATCTCTATTCCTAGTAGTTGTTCCAAAATTTGTATAATTGGGAACTGAGCTGCTGAAAAATAAATGGATAGGTAAACTTCCATGTGCTTCACTATTCAATTGCTATTCAATTAAAGAAAAAAGATTTCAAACAAATAATAAGGGTTATTCTCTTGACATAGTCTCACTATTTTCACATTCATTAGACTCAAATGCAGAGCTAAAAGCAGTCAATGAAGATGCAAGACCATAATGTTAAGACTCTGGTTTGTTATGTTATTTTTAAATGGGATACCCTACTCAGTTGATAGTGGACTATCAAAAATAATTTTGTACCCAGTGGTACCCTTTAGGTACCAGAAGATTACTACAAGGTCACTCTGAAGCCTTCTCCTCTACAGGCTGAACAGCCCCAACTGTCTCAGCCTTTCCTCACAGGAGAGATTTCCCATCCCTCTGATCACATTCATGGTCCTTCTCTGGACACTCTCTAACTGGTCTGTGTCTCTTCTATTCTAAGGGCTCCAGAGCTGGATGCAGTACTCTAGGTATTTTTATAAAATTACAAAGTTTTTCCTTATAATTCCATCACCCTAGCACTGTTAATATTTTTTCTAGATTGTATCTTTCCTATTCACTGCAAGGCTAATCTCTAATGTTGTCTATTGATTTTGAAAATCAGAAATAAACCTAACAAACTTTCAGCTATGGAATTACGTTCCATCAGCCCAGCCTGCAGCACACCGCACACTGTAAATTCCTATTTCAGAAAACTTCAGGGCAATGGTGCAGCAGAATGTAGATATCTAGCAAAAGAGCACATGAAACTTTTGTTAAGCTTATCAAACCAATCAAACTTTTTTCCGCTGAGGTGTTTATTGAGTTTTATGCAACAATAGTCAAGCACTATCTTGTCAATCCCACATATCTGTAGTTTTTCTTTCTCAAGCAGGCACTCTTGTCCATCCCTGTTTTGCATGTAACTAAATCAAACATAATTTCCTCGCTTTTTTCCCCCTTCCTAATGTTTCCTAAACATCATGTTTTCTTCAGAAGTCATTCCTCTGCTAGGTCCACCTCAGTGATCAGTAATTAAACACATGGTCACCATTGCAGAGAGCACAGAAACCCTGTGTGTGACTACTAATTTTTCAACTTCAGATAGACCCGTGACTTTTTTTTTTTTTTTTCCTTTTCTCTTCCTGCACTTCTGTAGCTTAGATATTTGTTTCATTAAGTTTGTTGTACTGACACAACAATTCCGCGTTTGCTGCTGGGCGTCTACGCGGCTTCCCGAATGCACGAGGCTGGCAGATGCCCTCCCGGGCCGTGTTTCCGAAGGGATCCGCCACCGGAGCCGGGGATGCCGCGGCCGCAGCCATCCGCCAGCCTGGAGAAAAGTGGGTAAAACCGGGGCGGCCGTGGAGAGCACCCGGCCGGTGCCCCGGGCCGCGGCGCCCCCGTCCCCGGGCCCCGGGCGGAGGGCA
>VZTB01002329.1:19861-214619 GCA_013397245.1 Thryothorus ludovicianus
AGCAGGGCTACGTAAAAATCCGCAGCAGGAAGCTGGGGGTGAGTTCTTTCTCCCTTCGCCGGCCCAGCCTGGGGTGGGGGCGAGGCGCTGGGTGTCGCCTCGTCGGCCTGGGGGGCGGTGGTGCCCCGGGCCGGGGCCGCCAGCGTGGGGCGCGGCGACCTGCTGCTGGTGCTGCTGCTGCCGCTGCTGCTCCTGCCGCTGCTGCTGGGGCTGCCTCTGCTGCTGCTACCGCTGCTGCTGCTGCTGGTGCCTCTGCCGGGGCTTGGACTTCGCTCCCAGATCCGGAGGGGTCGGTGGGGATGCGCTGCCATTGCTCCTCGGAGAGAGCCGGCTGCTCCCCATCTCCGGGAAGGCGCCGCGCCTCCCTTCTGTCTCAGCGATCGCCCGCCAGGGTCGCTGGCCGCGAAAAGCTGCGCCCCGTGCCCCCCGTCCTCCTCCAGTCCCCCGGCCGGGGCTGACACTCCCTTCTGGCCGTCCCTGCGCTTCCCTGTCGCTCGCCTTGCTGCCTCCGGCAAGGGCTTGGGTGAGGAGAGGAAGGCGCCGGCAGGAGCTGTAAACTTTGTGTACAGATTCTCCCACTCTCTCTCCCTCCCATTTCGGAGAGGGATGTTTTCAATCAGGGCAGGGTCAGAAGACACTCTGCTGCTACCGGAGTAGCAGAGAAAAGCGGGCACGGAGGTGTAGCGGTGCTCTGCCCTAGGGCACCGGGGACTGGGGAATGGGAGCCTGCAGCGCACCGGGGATGGACAGGGAGGCAACGGCGTGACAGCCTCATGTACCCAAAAGCAGATGCAGAGGCTGACAGTGATAAAAACTAGGAGCAGCCCCTTAGGTGAAGGTGGCTGTTCTCAGTGCCCATCGGGATGCTCAGCGACACCATGTGTGATATGAGATTGGCCATGGGCACTTTCCCTGAAGGGGTGCAGCAAATCTTGAAAAGGCAGTGAAGTTGGAGCAGAGTGTGTGCAGAGGTCAGGATTTTCTAAACTTCATTCGGTCCTGGGAATCATCGGTTTGGGCTGTCTCCTAGTCTTTGTGAGAGAGCAGGAATGCTTGCTTGCACAGCTACTTAATGTTGCAAATAATCCTGAAAGGTCCAAGTCCCTGTTGGCCTGAAGTTGGAGGAAGTCTGAGGTTCTTTGTGTTCACTCTTTCAGTTTTTCTTGAGGTGTGCAGAAAAGTGCAGGGTTTCTACCAGCTCTGCCTTCCAGGGAGGTGGTCCCTGCTTCCCCTGAAACCTAACAGCAGAGACTATGTAGAATCTGCCCTCCTCCAAATTGTACTCTGTGAGCTTATCACAGTGCTAATATTTATCTCCTCTTCCCCCTCTCTCCCTTCCCCCCCGGTTGCTGTGCATTGCTAGCAGACACAGTGTGCAGGATAGTGGGACACTAATCATAAACTGACCTTTGGAGCACTTTGGTGGCTTGACAGGGCTGTTAATTCCAAAAGAGCACAGGAGAGTTTGGTCCAAACCGTTAATAGCCTCAACTACAAAT
Organism: Thryothorus ludovicianus; assembly: GCA_013397245.1. Taxonomy (NCBI): domain Eukaryota; kingdom Metazoa; phylum Chordata; class Aves; order Passeriformes; family Certhiidae; genus Thryothorus; species Thryothorus ludovicianus. The sequence continues at coordinate 21,361 of VZTB01002329.1, forward strand.
GTTTGAGAGATGGTGTAAATCCAAAGAGAATGGATGCTCTTATTAATGATTTTGCAACCCCAAAGTCATTCTGTGCATCCGTTAAGCATTAATCTTATCTGAAGAAGCAATTTCTAAGCCTTAGTTTGTTTCTGGCAGTCCTCTGCTTAACCTTTGCTCATCAGTTTTTCCCCTGCTTAGCAGTGTTATTGGATGGGCCCAAAGCAGAGAGATGATGGTACCCCATCACCTTGATGTTAGTAGTTGAAAGCAGAGTTAATCTATTTGGTTTGCAAATCTGGTTTTGAAGCCATCTCAAGTGTCCTTTAAGTGTGAAATTATGTATATGCCTATCTCTACGTATGCAAATACTTCTATATACCTATGTCTGTGGCGTATGTGCAACAAATATAGAGTTCATATCACAGTACTCTTGGATGATACTTGCTGACCTGTGTAAAAAAATTGTGAAGAGAGTATTATTTTGTTGCAGAATTATTGGAGTTCGGTCAGAATGTTTTGTCTTTTTTTTGTATTTGGTTTTGAAGATGTTAATCTGATTTTTTTTAAGGGGGACGCATAAAACATTTTTTACATGGATATTTTCTCCATGATTGTAATGATTACACCAAGCAGAATGGAAACAGTTCATACAGTGTCTGTGGAGGATTTTCTCCTACTGAAGTGTGTGAGGGTGACAATTCAGACTATACAGCCTCAGGCAGGTGGTAGTATAAGCTTAAATATGACATATGGAAATGCACATCTGAATAAATCTATTAAATACAATTTAAAAGGGATTATATTTTATAGAAAATAGCATCAAAATTCAAATGAGTGTGGTGGTTGAAAGGTATGAATATGTGTGTATATATCCGTAGCTAATTGGATTCTTGTGACTGAATATCTAAATTAAGGCAATTTTTATTCACCAAGTGAAACATTAAAGGTTTGTCTTTTTCTCCTTTATGTATATCTCCAAGTCCAAACCTTAATGACTTACACTGGAGCCATCATATTGTAGGTGAATACATCAGTTTTCAGGGATATAAATGTCTGCTAGGAAATGAATATTTTTAACATCCAAAAATACTGAGAAGAGAGAAGAGAGCTATGGGTTCTGGAAACTAAGGCTAAGATAATTTTTAAATATGGCAATAGAATTTTATCTCTTGCTGGTTATATTTCATTCTTACACACTGAATGTTACTGGGGTAGTTTTGGTTTTGGTCATAATAGTCTTCATTCTTTTAATATTTCAAAGTCTCCTGAAAAGCAGATTGATTAAAACTTGGAGATCTGAGGTGTCTAATACCAATCTTAGTGCTAGACTTGGGCAATAAAGCTAATTCTAACCTTTAGGCTGGTAGCCAATTTGTTACGGAAATTCTTCCAATTCAGTTTTTAATCTGTTTTGTTTTGTGGCTGAGGGAGCCCTGGCTAGGAATCAATGGAAGATACTTCAATAGAATATTTTCATTTTATTGAAAAAAACCCACAACAAGAAGCATTCATTTGAGGAGCACTTTCTGGTAGAATTTACTTTTTCAAGAATTTAATTTACAAAAGCCCAAGTAGCAAATCATCATCTAAATGTAAAACAGAAATCTTTATGATTTTTTTTTAACAAAGTAAAATGTTTACTTTTAGTGTTTTACACCTATACCTTGCTTTAAGTACTTTTTTACCCTGTCTACATACTCCCCACATAACTTCAAATTCTATTCGTAGTATTCATCAATTCAGGACGCGAGCTGTTTTCCCATCAGTAACTGATTCTGTTCAGAAAAGTGATTTGAAGACAAAAATGATGCCTAAATCTTGAAGATAACACATGGCAAGAAGGACTGTGAGAATTTGTCCTTACTTTTTTCCTTAGTGATACTTGATCATTAACTTTTATTTTGCCTGCTTTTCATTGTAATCCTTAAGTGCTTGTTTACAGAAATTAATTAATAAGTAAATTGAATGGTATATTCCTCTGACAGTCCAGTATTTTCAAGTAGACCTCATTGCTCTGATACCTTTATGATGTTAAAGTTGCTTTTGTTGTAAGGTTGGATTGTCAGCTGAGGAGTTTTTCCAGCCTCTCTGTCATTGTATTCTGACTCTGGGAATATCATGGTTTCTGCCATGGAGATATCAGGCCGTGGAGAGACATCCAGCCAGTCTGACCACTTAGCCTGTCTCCTTACTTCTCTTAGGCATGAACTGTACATGAAACTTTTCTCTGGTGCCTTGAAATGTCAAATATGTGTTAAAGGCTATGTAGTAGGGAAGCTCATATATGTACACCACGTCTTCATCAAGGTATCACAGTGTCTTTCAAACTTAGAAACTGTAATCAATGAGGATGACTGTAATTAAAACATCTTTATAAAACCTGTTTCCCTGCAGCCCAAATATGCCTTTCTTTCCAGTGCCCTGGTATTCCTGCATTGTTTGATATTTTGCTTTCCTCTAATAGTACATAAAGGAAATATTCTTGCAGCCATTACATTTGACCTGTGTGACCCTTCTTTGAAATAAATTTGATTGTAATGTGGTGTGCTGTTCAGATCAGAATAGGTCATTTGTGTAGCATGGAACAGGACTGTGGTGCCTTTGTTCTTTTGGAATCTTTCATACTTGTGTCACATTAAAATTCATATGACACAATTTTGTACTGTACTGGCTGAAACTTTCTTGTAGCAGATCAGAATCCCTTTGTTGCCTTCTAATAAATTAGGCTGTGAGGATTTCATGCCTTGCTGAAGTGCTGTTTCTTAGAAAAAAAAACAATTTGATGTCACATTAGGAAGTCTAATTAAAAATGAACATTGTGTCACTTTGATAGTCTTATTTTGACCCATGTCAACCTTCGAAGTCATAATCTTATTGTTTGTTTGGTTTTGTCTTTTTTTTGTCATGCCTCGGTCACAGAATGAAAGAATTCCATCTCTTGGAAATTTTCCCTCGGTTCGTTAATAATTACTAATTTTTCTGCGTTTCCACATACCAAGTGGAATAATTATTTTCTGGGTGCTTCAGTTTAATACACCTATCTGAAGAGAAAATTGTACCTGTCAGTCAGTCTTGATTGAGTAATAAATAGTAGGTTGCTCTTCGTCACCAAATCAGAAGTTTTACCATATAACCTTCTCCTATTTTTAACTGTTCTTTTAGATCATTACAGGTACCTTTTTCTGTAAATTAACACAATGTTTCTCCTTCTGCAGTTAACCCCCTCTTCAATCAATCAGGACTAACAATGCTATGAATACGAACCACTGATTGCAGCATGGTTCCTCTTGAAATAATGCAGTATGTGTCTTACAAAATCCTAACATTCAATTGATTTTGTGTGTATATTTTGGGTAAAGAAAGCAAAGGGGCATGCAAAATTTCTTGGGTTTGAGATTACATTGATTGATCGCACTGGCTCTGCAAGTGGGTCACAACAAATGCAGAGGGCAAAGTAAAGGTTCATCTATTTCTTTGAGTTGCCATGGCATATACTAAGAAACAAACACATGAAAAAGTACAGGCAAGTAGTGCACCTGGAATGGATATTCTTTCTGTAGGTTATTTTATATTATTATCTATGGGAAAGGTGCTCAGCCTTATTGTAAGCACCGAGATTGCCTTTTGTATAACTACATCCTGACTGGTGATATAAACTGTGAGTTATGTCTTAAAGTATGAAAATAATTCTAATGAAACTATAAAACCTTAATTCCTATTTATAACAAATTCATTTTAATTTTTAAAAAGCTCCAGATGGACAGGATTTAGATTGCAGATTCCTTCCTTGTATAGGAGTTTCTTTTTCACGATAGTACAAGGCAACCTGAGATATGGAATTAAAAGGATTTCACCGTAATCCATAAAAAAAGTTAGTCACATTTGCCACTTAATACTGAAAGTATTTTAAAATACCAATAACTACTCCTTTCAGTCTTCTTGCTAAATTATGTGAATGGATTTGAAGAATTAAAAGGAAAATACATGGATTTCCAATTCAGTCATTATGGAAAGAACAATAATCTTGAGCTTCCGACCAGTTTTTATTGATTAAGCATATTGCACAGGAAATTGAAAGAAATATCTTGCAGCCACGGTAGACAAGGACAAAAAGTCCCACAACTTTTTATGCTAATATTTGTGTTAAAGCAAATGTGTTCTGAGTCAGTCTTGTGGTAAGCCCTTTGAAGTTGCTATGCTTTCCAGTTATTTTCTTGATGTGCTTTTCCACCTCTTAATTCCCAAGAGGTGTGATAGCCAAAGGTCTAGTAATTTTGTAATGGATGGCACTTACTTAAAGTCAAATAGTTCTCTTTTGTAGATAGCATATCACATCTATGTTATCAATGGATTATAGATGCTTCTATTTTTACTCCTGTGTGTAATACCATTGGCCTCAGTGAGATTACTCCTTAGCCATATGAAGATTACACAGGGAAGTGTTTGTACAGACTCTCTCTCTTTCACTTGCATATTGTGAGATGGTAAAATTTTATTGAGAATTTATTGTATCTTACTGTATCTTCTGTGTTTTCATTTAGGATTCTGTCATTTTTGTCCTATAATGGACATTAAAACCTGATGGAAAGACCCAGCTAAAAGACCCTGAAATCAATTTAAGGCACCCATTAACTCTGGTGGCTTTGGTTCAGTGTCCATGTGGGAACATTAGCCACATGCATAGAACATGAATTTCCTTGTTGTAAAATGCCTTTCAAATCCCACTCAAAGGAATTGTCCTTTCTGAAATCGGTAATTACGGAAGGAACATGCTCTATGAGTCCTTGAAATATACAAGGAATTATTCATGTAATTCCAGTAGTGAGTTTTCTTCCTAGTTTTTTAGAAATAATCTCTCTTCGAATCATTCATTCAGGTTTTTGCAAGCAGTGCAAAATGCTTTATAGCTGTTGCCTGGCAACAACATATTCGGGCAACAGCATATGTGAGTCAGTTGTTATATGTTTATATATGTGGCTGTGTATAGAGCATATATTTTAGATAGATACTAATGAGACATTTTAAAAAAGCGTGCTAGGAAGTGCTCTTTTTAAAAATAATAAAATTCAAGTAAAGGTTTTGGGGTCTACATTACCCTAGAAAGTTTGCCTTTCATTTTAGGTTATGTGAAAGATCAGCTAGCTGAACAGCTTTTCACAAATGTCATGATGTAGTTAATATACTTCCATTCAGTCTGAGCGAGCAGGCTAAAATATTCTCTTTGTTGAAGGCAAGCAATATTTTCTATGTATGGATGCTAAATTATGTCCCTCACTGTTCTTTAAATTAATAATGTGTTATTGAACCAAAATGTGGGTGTTTTACTGTGTACTGTAGCCTTTCATGTATTTAAAATAATAATTGTAAATGTTACACTGCAATTTTTTTTTAATCTTTGCAACTTGCAGTGCAACTCTAAGATTCAAAATGATTGTGACGTATTATTGTAATGAATCATAGTTTGGTTGAAATTTTTTTTCCAGAAAAAATACAGACTTGAACTCTAAATACTGCGAAATTTCTTGAAGAAAAACAATTAAGAAAAGCAAGGAAACCTTTTGCTACAGTGGAGAAAGTTTTTATGTAGTAGGACAAAATAGCAAACTTATTAAAAAGATTTTAGTGAGTGTGTGCAGGAACTGTCTTGACACTTGCTCACATAAATGCTTACTTTAATTTTTTTTTAGTATTCAGTAAACGTTCATGCATCATATCTGAGGAAAAAATATGTGTGATTGATAAATATAACTCATAAACTACTGTATCTGAAAACTTTGTACAAGTCAAGAGAGTTCGAAAAAGTGAGATTTGCAGTTGGCAACAGAATTGAATCTACTGTCTCCGAGAGTACTCTTAATGACTAGGATAGGGTAGGATAGCTTTCTTGGAAAGAGTTTTGAAGATGAATGTTAATTTTGAAGTCTACTCAGGAATTAAGGGGGAAAAAAAAAACAAGCATCTGTAAGCTAGTAATGAAATAGGCTTCTTTTCAAAAGTGATCTCCACTGCAAAATAAGTCTTCCAGATTCTGATGCTTTTTAACAATTTCAACATGTGAAACATGGCATAGCTGTCGTACTGAGAGGTTACAAGCCTATGCAAATGGAGCCTCACAGGAATTACTGTGCACTTAAGATGCACATAAATTAGGAAGATAATTAAGGGAAGTGTGTAAATCTTTTAAAAGATTGATCTTCTTTCTCTCTGTTGTTCAGTTGCCAAAATGTCCCTCATCATCTCCGGCTTATCTGGGCTGAACTTTGGAAAGGTTGTATTCATTAACATGTCAGTGAGGAATTGGAAGCACACAGCATTGACTAGACTTGGAGAAAAAAGTCACACTGGAGGAAGGGCTCTTTAGCATATTTCCTCTACCTGTTCATTGCAAAAAGAATTAATAGCAAAGTTTATTATCAAAAGGCTGACAGCGCTGTAGAACCAAATTACTACCATCTTTGAGAAAGAAGCCCTTGATACTTCCATTTCTCTTTCTTTGTCCCTGGATTTTTTTCTTTATTTGAGATTGTCTTGCTCCGAACTGCCCTATCCTCAGAGTGAATTGTACATTCTTGCTCCTCATGCAAACACGTTTTTTTCTCCTGAAAAGAGAAAAGAGTGCATGAAGTCTTATAAAATAAGAATACAACAGAGTTTTCTCAGAGTGAGTGGTCATAATTATTGGTTTTGTACAGTGCCTAAAAAGAAGAGGAAGCTTCATTTTAACTGAAGCTGACGTGTCCAATTATTAATTGCCAAATTAATATGATAGTAATAAGGTGTATGATATGTATAAATAGATAAGATAGTATGACAATAAACACCCAAAGGGTGGAGGTTAATTTTTCATAACTGTAGAAAGGTTATTAAAATAAAATATTTTACTGAGTTTTGTGTAGTTCTAGTATCTTAAACTGCAGAATGAATTCTAGAGCTTTTTGCACTGTTGATGAAATAAGCTCTTTCGAGATGACAAAAATCTTTGTACTGGCATGTTGGACTCGATATTTGAAAAGTTAAATTTTAGTCTGTTGTAGAGATGTAATTTGTAATCTTGACTACTTTGATTCATTCCAGCCTTATTCTCAGTTATACTAAGTCAACTGTATACTACATAAATTAAATCTAAAGCTGTGTTAAGGCCTGTTATACCGGCATAGTGAATGCTTTTAGTGTAAATGAGAAACAGGGTTTCTGAGCTTAACTTTTCTGTTTGTAAAATTATTATAATTTCTTTTCACCTGTGATTGCTTTATTTTATCTGTCTCAACTATAAATTCATGTTAATTTCTCCTTTAAAATGAGGAGCTTGGTTAATGCTGACTGTGGCCAAAATATTATTAGGTACTACAACTCTGTAGAAAACAGTGGCATAATTAATATTTAATTTTTAGTTATTCAAATTTCATAACCGTGGAATGGCTGAAAGGGACCTTTGGAGATCACCTGATCCAGCCTCTCTCTCAGGCAGGGTCACTGTCTATTTTAATATTGTATGAATGCTTCTGGTTGAAAAGAAACTTTTGGTTGTGTTTCATTGAATTCTTCTATGGATTTTTTTTTTTATGGTCATGACTTTTTCTGTAATTTATTTTACATTTCTGTATATAAAGAAGGAAAATATTGTGCCTTTTCCACCCAGATCTTACTGATAGAAATGATTGCTCATCAGTTTTCAGTTTTCTTCTTGGAAACAAGTATCAGGAATAGGAATACTAGAAGTATGAATCTGATAACTTTGATAGGCCTTAGGTTTCTTTTGCCCCAAGACAGAATTATAACACAAAATCTAAAGTGTTGAAGAATTTCACTTTTAAAAGCAGATATTGAAATGTTTAAGGTAGAATTGTTCACATCTTACTTGCCAGAACAATCCTGAAAGCTGAATATGGAGCATGAGACAAGTTCATAACTGGTTGGGTTGCTGGTCTGCAGTTGTGGGTGTAAATTTCTAACCTCAACCATGAAGAAAAGCTGTATTTGTCAAATATATGGCACATAAAGTAACAAACTGATTTTGAAGCAGGGGGAAGGGTTAAAGATGCTACTGCAACATCTTTTTCTTTCCGAGTGCAGTGTATCACTGGTCAGATTTCTCATAGCACTGGTCAGTTGTCTCATCTCCAAATTTTATAAAAGGCATATTCTTCCACAAAAAAGTCAGAGACCCTTTACTCTGTAGGTTTATGTAAGCATTCTGCTAAGTCATGCTAATACTTAGCCTTAGGTTGTATGTTTTACCCATAATATCTTAGAGCCCAGAATGGGGAGCATGTATTTGCATGGTCCTGTAGAGGAAGGTCTGCGGGACTTTGTGCAGGTTGTAGGGTGGAATCAGGAGAGTCCCCTTGTGGAGCCTAGAGATAACAAAATGTATTGTTTCTTGAGGAATTATACCTATACACTATGTGCAATAGAAGAGCACTATAGAAACATTTATTGAGAGAAAATATATAAGGTTACACAAAGAAAAAAAAAGGAAAATATCAATTTATGGTTTACCCATAATATTAATACTAGTGTAAATGCTTCCAGAAGATTTTTAGCAATCAATATTGTCAGGGTACTGATTTGTCTATAACAAAGAAAGTATTTCTTTCTGCACAAAAGGAATAATTTTGAGATCACTGAATGACTGGTATCTTCTTCAGTGTGACATAACTCATAGAAAAAGATTGAAGATGTACTGGGTAGCCTTTGCTAAAAAGAGTATTGGTTGAGCCTTTTTCATTATCAATGCACTTAGGTGGTAATGTATTTGATGAAGTCGAGTTCCCTCATCATGTTACATTTCTCCAATTATTGAATAATATGGATGTCCGTGGTTTTTTTTGATAATGAAAATTCTAATGTAGAACCATCCAAAAGGAAAATAAGAGAAATGAAACTACTTTTGGCTTTAAGTGTGAGCATGCAGACGAATTAGATCATCTGTTTCAGATGTAGGTAACAGTTACCTTGATTAGATCTCACTGCTCAGTGTAGGCACACCTTTAATTTCTTCTGACAAGTTGTAAGATCAAACATTTTTACAAGGAAAGCTGAGCAACAGACAAAAACTTTCTCAGCGCTAGATCTTCATTTGTGCATAAATTTTAGCTGGTGAGAATTAGTGAAAATTAGATTTGCAAAAAGCAGAGTGAAAAATTCTGAGATCTATCTTCCCCAATGGAGTAGAATCTCTGACAGCTGTTATTCCCAATAATGACATGTGACGTAGTAAATAGATAAATATCAAAAAATGCAGCAGAAGGAATAAGGAACGAAAGAGAGCAGTCTGCTATAGTCTGATGTTGCAGAAAAACAAGAATGGAATTATTTTTATGGTCCCAGAGATCTTAATAAAGAGGAACACTGCAGTTTTTTAAAGGTAAAGTAGAGATATTAATGCAAAGGCTCTATTTCTAAAATATAAGTTATTACACATTACAGGACTTGTCCAAGACCCAGGGGCCAAATGGAATATTGCAGAGTCACAGCCATTCCAGAAGGTTCAGGTTATTTTGAAGAATTAGGTATGAATGCCTGTAGTGTATCATTAGAGATGACTCTTTTCAGACACTTCCTAATCATTTGGGATGAAGATAATGCTTACAAATTGTGAAAGGGAGCTGTAACTAATGGTAACAGCTTAGCAGCTGGCAGAGAACATTGGCTAAACTATCGGAATTAGGAATCTGAGGTACACTGAAAATGGAAAGCTTACAGTGAGACGTAAGGAGGAATCTGTGGAGCAGCCATGGAATAGATTTACAGGCAATGAGAGGAAAATTTATACTAGTGGACCTGGTAGTGTATTTATTTGAGGATAAACGTTGCTCTAGCAGCTTTTATACAACAATATGCCTATAGCGTTTAGATGTATTGCTTTGGGATTTTTTGAACTGAAGGAGAAACTAGAAAAGTAAATGCGACTTGTAAATATTTTTGACATGATTTTGACATGATTATAACATAATGCAGTGTATGTTCCAAGAGAACCCAGAGGTTAAATACATTTCAAAATGGTTTTGGAGGTGTATTTTCCACAATTCTTGATGTCAGAAAATAATTTTTTCCGGGGACTTTTTTCTCTCTTCTCTGAAAGGGAAAGTCAGTAGTTTCTGCTGTGTTTCTGTATAATATTATTTTATGGCTCACAGTCATTTCGCTTAAAAAAAGACTATTCAAGATGAATCTGTCCTATGCTGCAATCTAAACAAAATGGAATTTAAAACTAGTGAGGTAGTGCCTCTTGTTCAATTCTTCAATATCTTTTCTTTCTTCCACCCCTGACTTACCTGAAACATTTCCTAGACTAGCATAACTAGTTGATCTTCTGATGGCAAAACCAATGGTTTTTCTTTCTATAATTTGGGAATTACTAGAAAGAATATATACCCATTCTCATTTAAACAAACAATACTAGCTTGATTTACCTCTACTGATTAAAAAGGATTGAAATAATGGGCCAAATATCTGTTTGTGAGTAGAAAAACATATGAAGGAATACGGTCTCCTTCTGTACATACCAGGCTTTTAAATTTAAGAAAATGTAAAAAGTTGTGTATTGTATTGATTTTGTTGACCTGAGCTCACCTGCAGTGGTGGCACAGCGGCACTGTCGCTGGTGCTCAGGGCTGAGCCGAATGCACAATAGATGAAATGAGTTAAACAGGAGATCTGAAATGGGGAAAGCTGCTAGCCACCCTTTGAAGTCAACTTTAGAGAGCTATAAAACAAAGCATAGCTGACTGCAGAGCCGTTAAGATGATCGTGACTGAAATAGTGAAAATGGAAGCTCAACTAGCAATGCATAATTACCAAGAGATTCTTGATTTTTGTCACTAGTGTTTGCTCCTGAAGTTAGGCTTGCAGTGAGTTTATAAACAAATACAGAGGAAAGACCTCTGGTAAAGAGGACCAAATCTGCTCTTGATTGTGCAAGTGTCTCTGCAAGTGTGTGTGTGTGCAGGTATCACACGCCAGCCACAGGGCTCACCACAGCAGCGCCTTCACCGAGTTTCATTCAGTCCTTTGTTACAGCAATTTCATAAAATTCTATCAGTCCCAGCAAGTGCTATTAAAACCTAAGCCGGGCAGAGCAGTTCCTCGTCTTCAACATTCTTTTTCTAGGTAGGCAGGTAGTTTTAGGACTGCATCCCATGTAAATGGGATTTGTTCAGATTTCATGCTCAGCTTTTCTTCAGAATCGGGAGGGTTAAAAAACTCAATTTCTGAACCCAAAAATTGAAATGCTTGTGTAATATTTTGTCCTCAGGACCAGATGCCTTAGGCGTAGGCCTTTAATCCCTGTGCCCTAGTTACAGCAATTAAGGTTCATGAAATATAAATTTTGTTACATATGCATCTTGGTTTCTTCTTTTTTCTTCAGTTTCAAAATCAGTCTGAAATATTAATGATCATATTAAATGGACTCTGTTCTGTGAATTGCTGTTAATATTGCATTCTAGTTATCCTAACAGATGCAGTGAATGACATTTTCAAACATTTAGACTTAAATGCAAGTTCTCTTGCTGTAGGAAATCTTGACTTTAATAACAGTTTCTTGTAGATCTACCTCTTTATCTGCATTTAAGTAAAAAAGTTGCTGAAGGTATGCATCACTTTGGAAAACCACAGCTTATAATTGTTCATGATTTCTGGTGCTGCAGTGCAAATTAATCATTGTTGAACTGTGCTGGGGAGAATAGAAATGCCTAACAGCAATTGTGGTCCCTGCCTGAAAGAGCTTATGCTCCAACATCTGAGACATTAAACATGTCCTTCAAAGTCTCATGGTATTTTTTTTTTCACTGAAAGATTTCTCTCAACCTAAATCTATCATCCATTTCTGCCATCCTGTCTATGCAAATGGATTTCTGAAGATTGATTATAACAGTTTCTTTCTCCCCCCACACTGATGAAGAAACGGTCACTCATGTGAATGAAGTCCCCATCAGGGCAGGTTTTTTTGGGATCAGGGAACACACTGATAAGGGATGAGGGTACAGAGGTGGAAAAACAATTTCATTTAGCTAGTTCAATAAAAGAAGTGCTGTCTGCATAGCAACAGGTATGGCCATGCTAGATTATAATTCACTTATAGAGATAGTAGTCCCTTCAGTATAGATATGAAAGCTCTCAAATGAAAAATTCACAGCCTTCTGGGGGGTTTGTTTTTGTTTTTGAAGGCAGAGGCGTATGTCACTGTAAAACAACTATATGTACTTTAATGTGGCCAGAAAAGAGGCACTTAGCTGTTTCATGGCAAAAAGAATGAGTTAATAAACCCAGCACACAATCTGTCTCTGCTGTAGCTCTTGGCACACAACAGCTCTAATTGGTGGAAGCTATTGAGGCCTTAATTGCTGATTTTGCAGTACTGCCATGTTTACTGATAAGGTTTAATGCAAGCTAAAATTTGTTAACTAGAGAGAAACAGTCACACTTGCGTGAAGAGTGTGAGGACAAACAGCAGGCTTTTCTGAAGCACCAAGTGATGATGAGGTGTTTCAGCACGTGGCATCATTAGATTTCTCCTTTGAGACTATTGAAAGGCCTTTCTTTGAGCAGAAGGGCAAGAAAAACTTTTCTGTCATGTGGCTAGTGCTGAAATAAGCTTACAGTTGAAGTAGTAATGTTCACCTCCCTGATTTACATGATGTTGCTCTGTGCTGAATGGATGAAGGACCATTGTATTTAAACATTAGGACCTTTAGTTCTTGAACTGGGATATCCTCACATTTTATTTTTAACATTACTTTTATACTATAATGCAATAGCTGCCTGAGCTACTAACCTGCTGTTTCAGTTCTGAACTATTAAGTTAAAAATCATTGTTACTTGTATTAGAGTTTATGTAGTAGTAATAAAAAATACCAAGTGATGATGTTATATGGCTGTTTATGTCCAAAAATCTAAAAGAGAAAATAAATGGAAAGGTGTTTTTACTTGGCATAATGCTCTGGAAGTGCCATTATTTTGTGTCTTAGCATGTTTTTCATATACTATATGCAAACTTAGAGCAGAGGAAAATGTAAGATGCTAGCTGAGTAAAAAAACAGATGCTGCTGTGAGTTCCTAATGAGTTTTTTTCTTCATGTTTGAAAAATGTGACAGTTTTCAAATAGATTTTGTGCTTGCATATGATTAAGACCTATTTAATATTGTTACTGGACATACTGTATCTAGAATATATTCTTCAGGCATCTCACACAGTTCATAAATGTGCATCTGCATGTGTATAAAAGAGCAGATAGTTGAAGTACCTTAACACAGTGTTTTAATCCAATATTTATTAGTGTTCAGGAAATGAGAAACATCATGTTCATCAAGTGTACTGAGAAAACTAATAGTAATTAGCATTATATGATTTTTTTCTGTAGCTTAAATGGAAACTATGTCAAATATACATTAATTATGATTGTAAATTTTCTCTACTCCTTAGACCAATTTTGTTCCAAACTGTATTCAATTAAGTAAGTTGTAACTCCATGTGGATCTATGACAGTATAAAATATTAAATTTTGCATTACAAAGTGTTTTAGATACACGACAGCTTTACAGAAAAGCCGTTGGTTTTGAGTTTCCTCAGGGCTCTGCACTTCTCTAGTAGTCCTTGTTGGCTCAGTAGTTTTAGTCTTGAAAGGCTAAACAAAACAAACTCTCATCAATGAGGCCATGGTTAATACTTATCTGTGTAGATGTAAGAGGCACTCTCAAGTCCAAGTCAAAAAGGGTTGTATCTTTCTGCTTCTACAAATCTTGGGGGTTTGCAAGTCTGGCTCGCAAGAACGACCTTCTTGCCAGGCTCTTTGGCAGGCTTGTGTGGATATTCATGGAATGGATAGCACTTTGTTCTTTAAGCAATCTGATTTAGAATCTGCTAATGTCTACTGACGTTCTGTTACCCACAGATGCAGCAAAATGTATCTAAATCCTGTTAATTTTACTAAAACAGCAAAATATTTCCAAGAAGAACTGTGGAAAATGCAAAATAATTTGCAGTACCATAGATCCATGGTCTCTTTAACTCCAAAGCTGTATGCTTCCTTGTGGGGCTAAAAAAATCCAAACCAAACCAAAACAAAAAAACCCTCCTTAAAACCAAAGGGAAAGGAAAAAGGATGTCACATACTTTCCTTCCTGTTGCCAAGAAACAGTTACCAAAATGTCTCTATCTACTCCCTTAACATAGGAAAGGGTCTTCTGTCAAATAGCAGCAGCAGCAAATCATGAGCTTTCCTCTACCTTTTCCTTTCACTCCACTGAAGTGTGAAACAAAAAAAAAGAGATAGTAAGTTTTCAATAAGATAAAATGGGAAATAAACTAATACATTATCAAACTAGGTAACATTTTAGAAATATTAACTCTTGCATTTAATCTGGATGTGAGGCTTCACAATATTATGTTATAGTTCTACATTAAATTTTCTAAAAGTAGTTTTGAAGTCACATTTCCTGCATGAACTTTATTAAGAAAATCACACTTGTACTGACTCTTGTATAGTGCTTTACTCTTAATGGTCATGTAAGTTTTTGTCTTATCTCCTATTCCAATTCTTTTTATGGATACTTTCTTCCCCTTATAAATTGTGATGCAGAATTAAAATGTGGAGGGCAAAGTTTTAGAAGAACAAAATGTGACTTGTTTTTATCTTTCTATAGTATTACCACGAACATGAAGGTATTTTTTCTGCCTGCTGCTATGCTGACAGAGATAGTAATTCCAATATTCTATATAAATAGCAAATCAAAGTTATGAAGCATAAAGTTTGTAGCTTAATGCACATTAAAATTGTGTGTTAATGCACATTATTATTTGCTTTACATTTCACAATAATAATTCCACAGTTTGATCTGTTATTAGGGTTTAGTTGTCCAGAACTTTTCTTTGCTTTTCCCGAAGTAAACAGATTTCAAATAGAAAATTGCCTTTGTCAGTAATTATATGATACTTATATATTTTCCTAATCTGAAATCAATGGTGAAATAAATAGTTTGTTATTATTCCTTTCCTCCTTGTTATCAGTAGAGGGCTTTACCAAGCCAGTCAGATTCTGGTCGTCATAGTTGCATTTAATGGAGAGCATTTCAGAAAAACATTCATTTGAGTAAGTAGTTAAGATGTTTGCAGATGAAGGAGGTTCTTCATAACCTTTTTTTTTTTTTTTTAATCATTTTCATGTAAATTAGGAAGAAAACTCATTGATAACACATACAATGTAGGTATTTCAGGTACACTTAAGTGCTGCACTCCTGTGATCGACAAAGTCATATCCTGGGGCACCTTGTACTCATTAACTTTGAATATATGTTTCAACAAAACACCTTGGACTAGGGAGAATTTGCTACTTTAAAAAGCAGTGGACTAAATAGTTTAATTAGAATATAATAGTAATAATAATAATAAATATTTATTAAGAATTAAATAATTGATATTTTCATGCCTCTAATTCAGTTGGATTCCTTAATTCCTTTAAAAATTTTTCCTATTCTTTTATTTACTGTTGTCATTTGTATAAGGCAATCAGAATCAATAATAACTTATATTCTTTTCTATCATGTCTGGTTTTAGGGAAGACATCTTATCTGATTTAAGCCAATAGAAATTCTACTACTCCAAGGGAATTTCTGCAAACTTTCTGTGGACAAAGGAATGCAATCCAGGAGGAAAAAAAATTTAAAAAGAGAAAGAAAAATAGGCTGAAATGAAGAAACAGTTTGTTTCCATAGTTGCATTTTCCCCTTACAACTCTTTAAGGCATCATAAATGTAGCAAGCATAGCTATTAACTTGATTCACTCTCTTTCAAAATACAACGTGGCTGCTCTGGAGAGAGATTTCAGACAGTGCTGGACAAGCAGAAAATAGACGTGGTGGAACAAGTAAGCTTGTTGGAATGAGCAAATGAAGGAAACTTTAGAAAAAGCCAATATAATGTATGAAAAACATTTTCTAAATGAGGAACAAAAGAATATAAGTTTTGTAGCTAAAATTGCAGCTTATAGTTTCTAGCATTGTTGCACTTGTTATAATGGTAGTCTTGGTGCAGGAGATTCCTTACCGTGGGGCTGTTTTAACTGCACATTAATATAATGGCATGTACTAACATGATAATATATAAGATGCACACATGTTGCAATACAGTCATTAAGTTTTAAATGTTTGGCTAGATCTGCCTTTTGAATTTACTTTCTTGTGACTGCAGTGGTTAATAATGTATTCTAGATGTAACTGGGAAAAAACCCTGTAAAATTCAGGCTCTTGACTGGTCACATTTGAAAACATGGCTAAATATATGATGTCAGATATCGTTTTCAAAGATAAAGCAAGCCTGGGATCATCCAGTTCAGTAATGCTAATCATATATGGTTGGAATAAACCTAAGAGGGAAAAATTAGGGAAGATAGGTTCATGTTTTAGTTCCAGGCTTCAGTTGGCCCTGTGCTACCTACATTAAGGCAATTCAACAGTCCTCTATAATGAATAATAGAAAATAAGCAGCTACAATTTGTGTTTTATTCTCTCAAACTCTCTGAACCTTTTTCTTCTACGCATCTGCTGCCAGTGCTGTTGAGTCAGCAGCTTATTTCAATTCCAGTAATCAAAACTCTGAAAAATTTCTTTCCTGCTTTTGTTTGCCCCACAAAAGCAGCTCCTATCAACATAATCTCCTTTCATTTTATAGAATCTTAGAATCATTAAGGTTGGAAAAGACCTACAAGATCATCAAATCCAACCTTTTACTAAACACTATGATGTGAACTAACCCGTAGCAACAAGTGCCATGTCCAGTTTGTTCTAACACACCCAGGAATAGTGACCCTACTACTTCCCTGTGCAGCCTATTCCAGGGCTTGACAATGCTTTCTGTGGAGAAATTCTTCCTAATGTCCCACCTGAACCTTTCTTGGCACAGCTTGAGGCCATTCCTTCTTGCCCTGTCCCTACTTACCTCTGTTCTTCATCTTTTCTCTCATAGAAATCAACCCCGTTGTCTGCAAAGGTTTAATTTCTGTCCAAGGTCACGGGACTTTGCACTTACCAAGCTTTATTGGCAGCTGGAAAAATTAAATTTTGGCAATATGACCATTTTCTTTGGAGCTCAATGAATGCCAGCACACTGCTCAAGCTTTGCTGTTAGTTAATATCTTCTCTACTGGATGCCTTGAAAACTGCAGACAATTAAGATAATGTTTCTCTTGGTTTCATCGCTGCAAACAGCCATCATACTCTGTCAGCGTTGTAAATTCCCTTTTCCATATTAGAAGTAGTAGTTGAGATGATACACAAATCACAACCAGTATTACTTTAGGATGCCTTTTATTCAGGAAGGCAGTGTGGCTGTGTACTGTCTGCCCAGAAACAGGGGACTGTGCAGGTGTACCTGGAGGGGTTTCTAGTCATGTATTGAGGAGGAGCTTCAAGGGGCTGTTCACTTACCAGGTCTGCAAATGATGTCATAGCCTTTGTCTGTGTGTATCAGAAACTGCTTTCTTGGGTGGCACGAGCTGTACAACATCTTGCTGATGTTTGTGTGTGCCCATGGCCTTGTCCTTCTAATGAGCTCGTCAGCGTCATGAGTGTAGCAGCTCTTGCAGTCTCAGTGGGACACTTGGTCTCCAGAGCTTATCAGCCCTTGGGAAAATTTCCCATGCTGCTTTCTCAGCAGTGTTAGAGTTCAAATGTGTTTCTTCTCTTTGGACAGTTTTTGCTAACTAGTTCCTCCAATCAGACATTTAAGAGCCTTGATGGCACCAGGAAGTCCCGTGGTTTGATTTGCTGCTATGTGATTCTTGTCTCATCAGTGATGAGAGTAATCTTTTTCAAGCTCTATTTTCATATTTCACACTCCCTTTTCTGCCTGTCATCTTAGTAATAATCATCAGTATTAGATTATATCTGAATAAGAAGCTTCCAGCAAGTGGAACTGATGCAAAACTAAATGCTGAGTGAGAAGACAACCCATGCAGAGTGAAAGAATGCCAAGGTCTTTATTTGTAAAGTGCAGAAACATGTGATAAGAGTAACAGTCTTATTTATGGAATTGAGATTCGGTGTCATCTCATGTAGCTAATGTGGCTGCTCAGCAAAATTCAGTCTTCTTTTTTTCTGTGGGTTTGTTTTTTGTTTTTGTTATTTTTTTTGATTGTGTGTTTATGCAATGGTGCTACACTGATGGAAAAGCAAGCAGGAGGTTGATTGAACACAACATTAAAAGCCCAGCTCGTTTTCTGAAGGTTTGTAACTGCAGATATCCTCAAATCATACACTATATTCATACCAATTCAAACACTCAGTAAGTCTTATTATACTTGTAGTCCTCCCGCTTAGATTTCATGATACCTTAATTTAGGGTGAATTAGCTGAATATTTCTCTTTACTGGTAACATTGTTGGAAGGGTTGTTGCATAACTGAACGTGCATTTACACTAGTGAATATAAAAGTTATTTTATCCTTTTACCTTATAGTCTGTGGCCCTTCATACCTGAATGAAAGGATGATTTTTTAAATTAATACTTCTTTCAATTGTTTTATGTAATTTCTAACAAAAGCATAAATAATTGTAGCAATTAAAGGACAATGTTTGACATTTACAACTCCTTGTTGCAGTTCAGTTAAACAAAAATAATAATTTCTTGTTGCAAAATAGACAAAAGACAAATTAACTGTGTGAATAATAGTTTCATTAGAAAGAGTTGTTACCTGACATTTTTGTCTTAACTCCATATATATACTATACTCTATAGTATATGCTTACTGTAATAACTATACATCTGATCATGAAAGAGATGACAAAAGAGCAGGAATTAAGTAAAGGAATATATTTAATTTCACCAAAATTACTTTAAATAAATTATCAAATGCCATTTAATTGATTTGAAAATTTCTCCAAGGTGTGTCTCTGCAACTCTGCTTAGAGGGCCATGTAGAAGCCACATAGTGAGATCTTCACCTATCTAAAGCATTTCTGAATTGTCAGTCAGTGAATAGCAAGGTATCATACTGATTTGCAGTTATTATAATCTGAATTATGACAGAAGCTTCTTCCTCCATGCGTGTTTCTGTAGTATTTCTCAGAACTTCTATTGAAGGACCTCTGGAATGATAGGAATGAAAGTATTGGTAGCTTAGATTCAGATTCCAATATAAAAGAAAAATCTTGATTTCAGTCTGTGGGATTTTAAGCTATTTTTATCTTACATGAGATAGGATTTTCCTTCCTTATGTTATGCGGTCTTTAATCTTCCCATCAAAAATGGGAACATGTGTGGTTATCTTCTCACAGAAACCTGAATCTAAGAATTTACGAAATAACACTCTGAGAAATTGAATTATGTGGGTTTAAGACTGACTGAAGTATGTTAATATGTGCTGTACACTTGTAGGCCTGGATTCAATATTTTCCTGCATTTACTTGAGGAGTATCGAGACCTCAGGCATTTCCTGGCCTTTAGATAAACCAGCTTCACAAGTTTATGTCTGAAAGGCCTTTAAGCAATTTCTATGCAGTATTGGCCTGCAACTCTCTTGTTTTATCAATGCTTTAAATTCTTAGAAGACAAGTCCTCCTGAAATCTCTGTCTCCTATATGCAATTGTTTTGTGGGTATTTTCCTTGAAGCTTATGAAATTATGCAGTACAATTTTATGTCAGGCTCTGGTTTTATACACTATTACAGGTTGCATATACTGTTTCACTATCCTTTTCTTAAAAATACGTCAGTCTGTGTCTTGGTTTGAATGACAGATGTCTGATAAGGAAGGCAGGAGCCTCCCTTGGAATGGAGAATGCAAACCCCTTCCCTCTGAATTGTTATAATTTTGAAATTAAGGGGCTGTCAGGCAATAGGAATAGCAATTCGTTATTAGGAGAATTTAAGAAAAAAATTCAGTATTACTATAAAACAAGTCCACTGACAGAGTCAGAATACAACCTGTCACCCTGTGGATCAGGGTGCTGGTAACTGTCCAGTTAAATGGTGGCTGCAGTCCTGGAGTGGCAGATGTGGCTCTGTTGAAGCAGTGATCCTGTAGAAGGGTGTAGGTTTCCTCTGAAGGTCCAGTGGTGGTATAGATGGGCCTGGTCTTTCTCTGGGAATCCAGTGGAGAGAAGGAGGCCTTGGTGTTCCAAATCTCAGGTTTTTATCCTGGTAGGAATGCTTGGCTCCTCCCCCTGGGTGAAGCATCTCACAATGGGATGATGTAACTTTTACCAGTCAGTGTGACTCAATGGCCCATTAGCAGAAGATCTCTCCCTGGATGGAGGATCTTCTTCATGGAAGAGATGAAGAAACTGCCCCACCTATTTTTTTAACAACTGACTCATTAACAGAGGGTTACCCCACCCCAATTTCAACAGATGGTGATAGAATACACACTTTTGGTTATATCTTGCATTTCAACCCAAGACAGTCTAACATGCTGAAGTTAAAGGAGACCTGAGCTGATTTCAGTATGTATCCAAGCTCATAGGTAGCAAAGCACTGAGAAGACAAAGGTATCTTTTGTTTTACATATGATGCAATAAAGAGGTTGACTCTCAATGTAGAATTGCAGGCCACTATTAGTGGTCCTGCAGAAGCCTTACAAGAAGGGATAGATAGAGGTTATTTTTCTGTACAATTGATTTAATGACCATGAGGCTGCATGAAGAATTTTGCACAGGATAACTAAAAGTCTTCCTAGTTTGAAAGAGCTTGGCCATCCCTTCTTTTCAAACACTGATTTGAAGGTCTTACAGCAGTGGCATTCAAAGACTACTTGCACAAACTGTTATGCTGGAAAACATTTTACATATCGGTTGTACGTGTTTGTGTGTAACACAGAGTGGCTCAGTGACAAGTCATGCAGTAAATAACCTCTTTTTGTGTCTATATGCTAAAAGCTTTGCCTTAGCACTGGGCAGGTTGTCCTGCAAGGAGAATGGCAGTCAGATGGGGTAAAGCCCATTTTTGGGAAACATTTTTGTCTGTGTGTTTGCTGTTACACCATCACTTTCATAAGGCATCATTTCACATTTCTTCATACCTGAGACTGCACAGAGTGAGGCCCATTCTCCTCAAGGCATCAGGCTGTGAACTGGGCAGGGAGGTCTGTGCTGAGGGTGCCAGTGGGTGCTTATGTGTAATGATGAGTTTATCTGCCAGACATAATTGCTAAGCATGCACATATCATGTTTCAAAAAACTGACAATCCTCTGCACTGCTTTCAACGAGGATGGCTGAGCCTAGACATACAAAGCGTTTGAGATTTCGTGTTCTTTTGAGTTAAATCTCAATTTTTCTTCAGGCTTTTCAGGAAGATCTAATCCAAATCCTAAGATCTATAGGATGTGTTTGCTCAGAACCTTTTAAAACCTGTTTTTATGTAAAAAGCACAGCTGTATGAAACAAGTCTTCAAGTGTTGCAACTCTTTTCCTTCCTTCACACCCATAATGAAATGTCCTGCCATTTCCTGAGATCTTTTAGAGCAGAGAAACCAATTTGTATAATATAAATTGGTTTCATTTTGTGATGTCTTGTTACTATTCAATAACAAGATTAAAATAATTTAGCACCTATTTTTAGCTTGGTTAGCATTCATAGGGCTGTTTTAATCAACTTGACTTCAGAAAGATTCCATTATGTTAAGCTTATCCCTGGCTGCAGATGAAATAATTCTGGATTAATGTCATCAAGGTGTGCTTTGAAGGTGGGAGAGTTGGCCTTACATTGATAGCAATCGTATTAATAGCACAACGTATAATTTTTCTTGCAAAAATGGGAGAAATTTTTCTTTGGTTATGCATTCACATGAGACTGAATCTTTTTTCAGCATGGGTAAGGTGCCCTGAGAAGAGTAAGGATGCTGACAGAAGAATTGGAATCAAAGCATCATCTTCACACTAGAGATTCAATACTACTATTTCATATGAAATTAGTTGCCTCAATATAATAAAAGAGTGACATTTTAAGGGTGATTTTTTATGAGAGTTGTGTAGAACTTCTCTAGCATATCTGACTTAACTTCCTGACTTTTTTCTTCCTTTTATCCTGACTTCCCAGTGATGCTTTAACTGATTTCATACCTTCTTCACCAGAACTGTATATTTTATCTCTGTTTTCCTCTATAATTACTGCAGAAGTCACCCTGAAGCCCGTGTGGTCTATGTTATGCCTTGCTTGTGATGTTTAAAACCAGCAGAGTTCACCTTTCTATTTTACTGTTCATTGGTAAAATGGAGATGATGTCAGCTAAAAAAGACATAACCTGCCTTTTGTCTTTAACAAAATTAGGACTTCTATTTACAGTATGAACCTTCTATCAAAAATTGAGTGCCTGGCACACTTAAACCCTCTGCAGATCTTTCAGTAGAAGTGTAGATTTTCATGTCAAAACTTAAGCACATAAAATTCAGTGAATAAATGTACTATAATAAGGGAAACTCAATCCCTTTTAATGAACAGGTTCACATGCTAATCAGTAATATATGTTGGATTTTTTGAATTTTGCAATGAAATTCCTTCATTCCTTCATTCATGTCTCTTGAGGACTCTGGTCCACTACTCACCTTTGGGAATGGACATCTACCAGTCTATAGTGCTTTTGTAGCTACAAATTGTTTTCTACAACTTCTTGTACTGACAAAAAATGCAATTAAAATTTATCCTCCTGGGGAGAAAAATCTTCTTAGGATATTATACCACTTATGTCATGGTTAGACAAAGTATTTCAGTCCTGTTTAATGGCTTATTGTAGTAATTATTAGGACAATAAAATTTCAGGTGTGCTAAATACTAAGTATTTATACATTTTCACATTATAAATGTGGTTTTCCCTTTAGAAAATACAGTCTAGGTTTTTTACAAAGCTTAGGTCTTAAGTTATACTTTTCTGTAGTATGTAGAAATCCAGCTATGCATACAGTGATATGCATTATGACTCTAATTATTTCATTTTAGTGATCTAATTATTTCATGATGTAATATTTTATCTATAAGCCCAAAGCAGAATTTCTATTTTAAACTCCTGGAGTTTAGTAATTTCTCATAATTTGCAATTTATACTTGTTCTGGACAATAGATATGTTACTCAACAAAGCAAACTTTTCCATGCCTTTTCCTTCCTGTTGGAGGGCAACTGACAAATAGTAGCAGAAATGTGTTTGCAGAAGTCAAAGAGGTTACAGGAAGACAATAACTGATAGTAACAAAATATTTAATAATAGTATTGATGAAAGATTTCAAATGCAAGTCTATGATGGGTTACAAAGTTCACAGTTGAAATATTATACATGTTATGGATTTTTCTCCATAGTGTTTAGGAGCTAGAGTGAATAAGCTACAAGGCACTGTATGTGTATGGAAAGGGAAAATACTGTTTGCCTAAGGACAGAGAATTCTACTATTAATATTGTTATAAAAAGTTACCCAAAAAATAAAAAAAATAAATTCTGAAATTGTGCTTGGGAACACTCTGTACTTCAGTTTCTGCTGAATTCTATACAGACAGATTATAAAATAACTTTTGTGGCGATGTTTTTGTTATTCCATATCTCTTTTAAGGTAGCATAAAATTAACAAGTTTCTGGTGTTGGGAAAAAACAAACACAAAAATAAGATCTCTAGGATGTGGTAAGGTTAAAAGTAAATTATTTTAACAGAAATACCTAATGTTGGTTTGATTAACTGCAATACATCAGAGAAAGTAAAAATTAAAGCTAGGAATAAAAACACTTGTCAAATATCTAGGCACAAACTTCAGACAATTCCATAATTTTAAACAGTACACAAACATAATTACCTTATTTGCAGTCTTTGTATTAGTGGAAGGAACTTCAGTCAGATTTTTTTGTTCTGCTTTTAACTAGGGATCCATCTTATACTGTGTCTTTAAAACTTTAAAAACTTTCCAATTAATTACAGAATAAAAAAAAATACAAACAAACATTTACAGCAAGCCTAACACCTGTTCAACCTTATTAACAACTGGTTTCTGTGATTATGTAACCGTATTCTACCTCAAATTAATGTTTCCAAATAAAGTACTGTGGTCAGAAAACCAAGACTCTTGATTTGTATGTAAGTGACAATTAAAGTCCTAAAATTCTTGTTTTGAAAATAAAATAACTTGTTTTAAAGTATATGCTTAACTTTCATGTTTATCATATGGCTGTCTATAAATGTTGAAACCTGAATGAATTGATTTTGAGAGGAAAATATGTTAGAATTGGAGAATATAAACAATGCAGACAAACATTTGAATAATTCTGCAGGGTTTGATTCAGTAAGTTCACTTGCATGTGCTAGGGAAACATGTTATTCAAAAAATGCTCTTTTTAGTCAGACTACTTTTTAGATAACTGCCTGAAATTCATAAAATAAGGAAGAACATTTATGAAATATTAAGATATCATCGTGACAGTTGAAATGCAGTGCTACAGGGCTCACTGCATAAAAATTATATCATTCTGCTGGCTTTGAAATGCTTTATGGTACTTCTTGAGAGCCTCGCAACATTAATTTTAAATCAAAAACTTATTCAAAAAATAAGTGGAATAGCATGTCTTTCCAAATGGCAAAATGAACTGTTAGAAAAGGAATGGAGCCATAAGAACTCAAATCCTTTTGAATTCCCTGGTGTAGTCAATAATGCTGATCAATATACTACTATCAGCGTGTAAGGTTCTTCTTCATTTTAAACCAGGACTTCCTTTACAGGAGAAATTAGGAATGCCATTGCAGCTCAATATTAAGTATTTCCCATTCTTAATGATCAATGAAAAATACTTATATAGAAGTCTTTCAAGATAAAATGCTGTCACATTTCCCAATTCCTTTTCTCTCTTCCATTTATTTTCTTCAAAAGTATCCCTCCTGAACAAGTTGCTAGGGAAAAGATGTGGCGTAGCAGCAATGGGTGTCTGAGAGTGCCTTTAAGAAGCACAAAATTGATGGGCTTGTTATGAATCAGGGGATGACTGTAAGAAAAACTAATTTTTTTTTTTCTGAAGCACAGCTTGCCCTTTCATTATGATTCATAGGTATAAGGGTAATGTCTTCTTTCAGTTGATGGGGGGCTTGAATGATTCTTCCTGTATGGCAGACTGGTCTTAATGTGACCGTCACGTTGAGATAGACAGCACCAGCATTGCTTCTCTCCTAGCACCACCGTGTCAGGGATGAATCGTAGCATTCCTTATCCTTCCTTTGCACTGGTAAGTACAGTAATCATTCATTTCTGATCTTCACTTTACTCAGGACTGTAAAGCTGGGCAGAGAAAAAGCAAGCTGTCATCATTAGCAAAACAGCAGGTTCACGAGTAAAAACAATTCTTTCTGATTTGGAAGCGAGGTAGAATTGTTATCTCTTAGGTGAGGTTAAAGAGATTACTTCCCCCACACTCAATTTCATACTCAAAAAGTTTCATCCTAACTCCCCAGAAATCAATGCCTGCCTTAATGGACATTTTCTTGTGTCATAACTTTACGTCTTGAAAAATTTGATTGATTTTTTTAACCACCTTCAGTAAGTCTATAATCCTTCCTTCCTCATTTACCATAATACATCAGGCAGATTTGAGACAGGGGATATATCTTGCTTTCAATCATAAAATAGCCTCTTGTTTTACTTTATAGAAGCCTTATTCTGATATCTGTGTGGAGTAGATCCTACAAGTGCTTATTTCCTGAGTAGCTGGTAGCTGTGCAACCACTTATGTGGGATTCTGCGTAATATCACAGGGTGGCCCTAAATCCCACTCTGCTGGCGCTGCTTGTTGAGGCAGCAGCCGTCACTGATTTCACTGACCCATGCAGCAAATGGCATTGGGGGCACACAGAAACACTTCACACACAAGGGATGCAGGACTTTGAGTTTGGATGCTGGACCACCGTACATGGCATTTTTTTGCTGCTGACGTTCCGTATGAGATTTGGATATGTGATTGTAAGAATTTAGAGCCTCTACTTCTCAAAAACAGTTTTATAAAATTAGTGCCTGCTTTATTACTTGTTACTTGTGCCAAAGATATTTCTTAAAGTGTTTATTCAGTGTAGGATCTTAAATGATGGAAAGCCTTTCCTCCTCACAGCCTTGTTCAGTCATTTTTTTTATTCAAACACTGTGAATTGTCATGCCTATGTTTCAATATATTTGTGGAACATTTTATGCTAGGCATTAAATGATTAATCCTCAAAGATTATGAAGTCCTCAAATCTGTGTATAATTCAACAAATCCAGATTAAAAAGCTTTTAGGCATTGAAAATCATGGATCTCTTGGGGACCTGAACAATGATTTCATTTTTTTGCCAAGGAAACCAAGCCATTAAAAATCATGTGCTGTAAGTTCTCTGAAGCCAGAGGGTTGAGTGACACTATTGCCTGTTTTTCATTTGCTTGATCATTTATTTCTTTCCAGCTGGCTCCTTAGAAGCTGGTTTTGAAGAGCTCTTCCCACACCAAACATACTCATTCATATGAGAAATATACAACCAGTTTACTCAGATACCTAAACTTTGAGAACAGGATAATTTATCTTTCATTTGATTGCAATCCTTCTCTTCTCATATTTTTAAAGAACATCTGTTAGAATTAAAAATGTAGTTAACAACTTAAGCCAATTATTTGTAGCTTAGCAGCTGAAAAATGAATTTTAAAAACTATGTTTGGCCTAATCCAGAGATAACCATTTTCTATTTTGATATATGAATTCTGAATTATGGTAATTCTGATTAGGAAGGCCTTCAAAAGGTGGAAAGTTTCTAAAATTCAACTGATACTAATTTATCTAATTTGATATATGAGTTTTGTGCAAGTTAGATTCTTGTTACACAAATACTGACTGGTCCAATTTTTTTTTTTTTTTGATCATAACATGTATACAGTTCTATTTGAGTTTGCAAATTGATTATATCTCTCAATTAATCCCTCTCTATTTTAGAGGAGGCTTTTGAGCTTGGTGTTTTGTTTTGTCTTGTTTTTTTTCTTTTTGAAAGAAGTGTCTTCAAAACGGCTTACAGTAAGAATTGTGTTTAACACCAGTAGGCCTGGACCATGATTTAGTAATAACTTGGAATGAGAAACTGCTTTCTTTTACAGGCCACTTAAAGCCTTCCAGAGGAAGGAAAGGGACACTTTGATTATTAATCAGTTGTTTATCCTAGGTGATATATCATATGTATGATCACTGAAGAAACTTGGAATTATACTAACAGACTAAAGTGAGGGTTTTTTTGGTCTTAAGGCAGACACATTTTTGTTGGCTGTTTGTTGCCATAAGGGTTTCTTGTAAAATTGTAAGTTCTATTTATGATCCCTGGAGACATAGAATGATATATGGTTGCCCAGGTTTGGGCTGAACAAATCTGAATATTCAGTCCTCCATTCTTCCCACTGAACTACTTGCACGTAGTTGAGGTGGGTAAATTACCTGTCAGGAACTCGGGTAAATTTGGAAATTTGCAGTCAAGAACTAGAGATGGATAGCTCTAAATACGACACCCCAGGTGCCATAGAGATGTGGGTCAGTTCTGAGATGCTCCTCTGCAGGAATTGCATAGGAAACCCCAGGCAGAAATCAAGGATGCAGAAGATAATATTGGGTGATCGTGAAATCCTAGATGAAATATTGGTAATAAGACTGTGAGACAGAAAGTAAACATAGTAAGGAAAGAAAAAGTATTGTTCAAAACTTCTGCTTTTTAGAACTTTGTGCTTCTCTGGTTCACACATCATACTTGGCTGAGTGCTACCTTATTTCTCTTCTGCATGTTTCTTGTTACAGTAATAATTAAAGGTTGTTCATTCTCCACATTATCAGCAATTCTAATGGTTTTACCGAGGAGAAAATTTGCCAAGAACAATACCCTTTGAATTACTTAAAGATAATTGGCTTTTTTTTTTCCATTCTCTTCTTGAGACTTTTTTTTCACACTGTAGGCATTTAGAAGAATAAAGGATTTTTGGCATTAAGGGACTAAAGGACATTTTAGGATAAATTCAATAGTGGGCTAAGTATTTCTTGTGAAATTTTGCACTTTTTAAAGTATATAGTACAGTATATGTCCTTCTATCTGCAGGATTTCAAACTAAAAATAAATTTATCATCATCATCATCCAAAGTTTATAATTTTTCCACTCAGGTATGATGCCTGACCCTAAGCACATCACAGTTTACTTATTCATCACCAAAATATTTCAGTAGCAGAAAGCAACAGTAATGGCAGAAATGTTATTTACTCACTTAGAAGACAGAAAACATACTGGAAACTGTTTTCAAACCATTGTGGACATTTTCCTGGACCACATATACTGAGTATATCTTCTATATTATCACTTCATATTTTCTTTCATCTTGTCCCTGTTGATTTGTTCTTACATTTCTCCAAGACTCCAGAAGATTTATTACATGGAATTGAAATATGTTTTTAAAAAAGCTAAAATTCTCCTGAGATTGTAGGTTTATATGAGCTTTACTTTTTGTGTGGTAATTGTACAAAGAATTTAGAGGCTGACTCAGTCCAGGGTTGCTTCTTTGCTTACACAACATCTTCTCTGCTGGAACACTCATGAGGATGACAGTACAGGCATGTGAGCGGGTTTAAGTCAGTGGGTTAAGTATTAACAGAGGGATGCTCTCATTACAAGTATTAACTGGTTCAAGGAAAGAATGTAGTAATTTATATCATAGAAACAAGACAGCAAATAAAAAATACTCATTTTTCTTACACAATTAAATTGAATTCAATTGAATTCATAATGAAGGTCATTGTTGATGGCTGAGTGAAAGGCCATTCCAATTCACAATGCAAAATCAGAATAAGATAATTAATTCAGGAAGATTTAGTGCCTCTTCTTCCTCTAGTATTTCTCTTGGAAAGGAGCTATGAAAGCTTCTTAGCCTGTATTACATAGCAACCAAACTATGGGTACAGTCAAGATGGTGTCAATTTTCTGATGTCTGTAGTGTCTTCTGCTTTTTCACATTTTAGTTACTATTCTCCATGATTTCTGTGCTCTCAAGACAACAGCATGATATGAAAAGGTTAAAAATTTAAGCTAAACATGTTAAAAGCCGTTCCTGGAAGTTTATTCATCATTCTTTACCTATTCCAAAGTGTGTTCTGACTCATGGGTGGCCTGGAGAAATCTCTTGCTGAGTCCCCCAGAACATGCAGCTGCTTTGCCTTCAGAGATGTTCTAAATCCTTGGGTTTGAAAGGGAACCTTTGATGAGACTACCTACCATGTCACACTTTATTCCTGAGTTTGACTTCTGCCTTCTTCAAAAGGACATGGTTGTTCTTTTTTCAAATTCTAGCACCATCTCTACTTTTTCTACAAGTGCACTGAATTTGTGAATGAAGAGACAAAAAACCTCAATGATTGGTTCATTCTTGACCACATATGTCAGACTCAGTCCTGAGGATGAAGTTCAGTGCTGTGGGGTTTTGAGGTGTAGCGTGTCTCAGAAAACTGCAGTTTCTCTTGCTTTTGTGTCTAGATGGTCTCCTTGTGAATTTCCTTTGTCTGAGGCCATTCCCATCTCCGGGTACTTTGATGTATATTCTTTCTTCGGTGGCTTAGCTGATTTTGCATTGCTATTTATGGTTTGTCTTGGTTCATGGGTTACTAGAAATCTATAGGAATTTTGAATGAGAACGCTGATTTGACGTTCTGTTTATGTGACTAATCTATTAATAGCAAGTCTACTGACTTCAAGCACACAAATATAGAAATAGTCACTAAAATTTGCCCATATAAAGTATATTTTTCTAGATTGTTAATTTTTATTTCTTTAAGGAAAGTGGCATGCCTTTGTTAAGTACTTTAAATACATCTAGCCTTTTCTTTTAAGGGCCTGCATTCTCACAAGGGAACCACTCAGTGCTGTGATTGGATTAATGCAAATTGGATGGGAAGATTGGGCTGGGGTAGGAGCAATTGAATTTGGAAAGTTTATGAGAGCTGCTAGTTCAGGGTGAATAATAAAATAAAGACAGCAGTTTTGCTATTTTGAAAAGCTCTGTGCTATGTAATAGACTATAATTTAATTCTGAGAGACTTTTTTATTAGATTTTTTCCCAAGTAAAATCACAATTCCTATTGTTCCTTATCATATGTCTCATTACTGCTGCAAGTATTATCCTCTTTATATGATTAAAGTGATTCATATTTAGCTCTCTTCGTTGTTTTGTACGCAATTTCAGGTAAATAATGGAAGCAATTTGATGCTTCTGAATAAACCAATAGGTGCTTTGGGTTTTTTCCGAAACAGGGATGTATATTTTAGCAAAGGAGTAATGATAAGCCTTGCATTGAGATCATCAACAGATGCATACTTCTGATGGAATGTCTCAGCATTGGTCAGAGCAATAAGCCCGTGCCAAGCAGTGGTTCCAAGGTTCACAATGAACATGTATGAACTTTGTCATCATTTACACTCATAATTCTTTGTAGATACTTCTGGAAAATATCTTATTATCATTTGTATATTTGAACTTAAAACGGTCGTAAGAATGTGCCTAACAAACAAAATAATCACTCTTTGAGGGAAGTTGCCTCTGTGAGAGAAGGAACACTTTTCATGCTCTGCTGCGTATTTCCAAAACCAGACCAAAAAAAAAAACAAAAAACAAACAAGCCCAAGAGAATTGTAACAGTGAGGTTTCAGTCCGCTACCTTGTGGAATTGAAGGGGCTTCATTGGTTGGGCAGACAAAAGCTCTCAGTTCCAGTTCCTAAAGAAACAATGGTTTAAGAAATCCAAACCCAGGGCAGTGATGACTTACAAAATGTGTTATTGGTGAAACTGTTTGATGAATTGAGACTTCTTTCTTACTCTTGCACAGAGTTGTGTGTAGCTATAAATTCAGCAGAGTGACAGTGTCTGAAGTCGTCTTAGTATTGATTGCCTGGTTATTTTTTACTTCAAAAATTTTAATTAATGTTTACCTGGGGTAAGATCCTGCATTTTGGCTTCTGCATTTTTCTTGTGGATCAGAGCACAAGTTTAAATTCTGCTCAAAAAGTATAGTTAAACTTTTGCAAAATGGATCAAAGAATATTGGGTATTACTTTTTGCCTGCCTTAGGGCATCTCAAGAAATTTGGTTTAGTTACTGCATACCCACTTTAATTATTGTGTGGTAGTGCCAGAACATTTTTTATTTATTAGCTTTTCTACCTCTTGAATTTTCAGTTTTAGACTGATGATTAAAACTACTAGAGCTACTGACTCATATTTTTACATTTCTCTCCCTATCTACCTTCTCCTTTTCCCCTTTGGATTCAGATAGTAATTAAGGCAGTAGATGTCATTCAAACTAAAAGGAAAATCAGTTTTATACTGGGAAATGTTCTAGACTCAGTTATAAATAGTATAATTAAAATATTGACAAATAACTGAGAAACTGAATTGTAAAATAAAGGACAAATCCTACCTACATTTTTTTTGTGATTATACTAATTTTAATTTTTGGGGTATGCAAATAATTTCTAGTGATTCATTGGTCTAAATATCTTGAGAAACAAAATATTAAATTTCTTCTTTAGAAGTCAGTGTTATCTCCTTCATCGTGAAATGGACCAAATGCCTGAATCTGCCAGACAGGTTTCTACTGTTAGTTCTATTCACTAGGTCCTGAAAGAAGCCCACCAATTCAGCATCAATAATTTTTGCAAAAGTCTGTTAAAGAACTAATTCTCCTTCACCTTGGATTGTTTTTTGGTTTTTTTTTTTATTTTACTGTTATTAGACATGTAGTCAACCAACAACATGTACAAATAAACAAGCATGTACACGTATTATACTTGTTCTGAAAAATTTAGATGCTATTTGATTTTTAAAATCTGGACTACTTTCCAAGGTAGAGGTAGAACAAGGTAATTGGGGCTTTTTTATGCTTTGTGAAGCATAAGACTCAGACACTGTTGTTTGTGACAGTTTTTCCTCCATATCTGCGAACATATGCTTTAAAATTCAAAACAAAAACTGTGGTGAAATTTTGGTGGAAATAAAAGGAGACAGTAACAAAGGGAAGATGATAGTTCCAGTGAAAGAAGCAAGATTTTGAGTATATAGGTTCAAGGTGCTATTCTTCTGGATGCAAATAATAATGCATGAAAAATACATTACTCTCTAACTATTAATTTAATTTATTGTATTATGGTAATTTGACTTCATTTATTGTGAAGAACCTTCCAGGGACATTTTTCAGAATATATTATCATAATTTTTAGGTTTTAGTATTGCTTCATATTAAAATAAATATTAGTTATTTTTATTGACCTGGGAAATAAATTTTAGTAGCAATAATAGACTCTAATACTGGAAATAATACCTGTCAGAAACTTAGGGATCACCCTTTAACATTTGTGTGATGTTGGTTAAATGAATGTGAAAACCATGGATTGGTAAGAATGTGGTGGCATTTCTCCAAGTGGGAGTAATCTTTAAGAGCTTGTCCAAAAATGCTTACAGATGTTTTAAGTGGCATTTAATTATTTTAGCAAGTTTTATTGATGTTTCTGTTAGATTTTATTAGCATTTTCACTT
The DNA here is from genome assembly GCA_013397245.1 of Thryothorus ludovicianus. Lineage (NCBI taxonomy): Eukaryota > Metazoa > Chordata > Aves > Passeriformes > Certhiidae > Thryothorus > Thryothorus ludovicianus. The sequence goes on from VZTB01002329.1 coordinate 53,863, forward strand.
TTGGACTGTGGCTTTTCTTCAAACCCAAGATGTCATGATTTCATGATGTCTGTGTTTATGAGACTGCCACCTGTTGCTTTGGACATTACTAGAAAGTCATAAATAGAAGGCCTGCTTCTGTATGAGGCTTTGCTCTTTTTGCTTCCCCTTATTTATAAATTTATTTAACTATACAGCTACTACAAATATTCACTATTATTCAGGATACAATTATGGAAGTATCTGTGCTAAAAGTGCTAGTGATAGCCAGATGTTTTAAGAAAAGTCTGGAATAATCAATAGGAATTTGGTATCCCTTTTCAACATGAATCCTGATGTTAAGAACAGTTGGGTTAATGTGTGCATTACAAATGGCTTTTGATTTGTAGCAGTTATATTACTTCTACTTGTAAGTGCTTTTCGTCTGACTGTTTCTAAGCTTTCTTTCCCCAAAACATTAATTAAATTAATGTTCTGATGTACAGTAGGTTAACACAATTTTCGTTTTACAGATGAAGAAACTATATCTAAAAAGGTCACACGTCATGTCAATGACAGATGGAGGTACACAGTACTCTTCTGCATTAGCCACTGAGAAAAAAACACCTTTCTTTAATCTGTACATTTGCAACTATTGCGATAACCAAACATAAATGCACAGAAACTGAACTTTTCACTCTAAGACCACATATTTCCATCAGGTGAAGGAGGGGAGATGGTAATGAAAGCTTTAGGAGGTAGCCAAAGCAGAGGAATAGTGTCATTCAGGTGGATCAGTCACTAGTAGATGTTAGACCAAAATCTGTACTTATCATATGTGTTTATGTGAATAGATAGGAGTGTATGTGTTTATGATTTGCATATACTTAATGTATTTTTAAGCTAATTTTCAAAGAGCTGTGGCAAATATTTCAGGAGATTTTCAGTCTGATTTTTTCTTGAGGGGTATATCGGAAAGGATCAGACTTTCCAGAGATGTCTATTTCCCCAGAGTTTGAAAAGAAAGTGCTTCTCAGTACTCCAAACCAGAAACTAATAGGGAAAAAAAAAAAAAAAAATCTGTAGTGGAAGGAGCAGCTGGCATTTTCTGCAGAATTGAAATTCTAAAAGTTTATTTATAGAAAAAAATGTTTCCTTTCAAACTTATGAGTAGGCTTTTGGGACCCTCTCCTTGAAAATCCTACACATTCTTAAATCCAAGCTTCTGGGAGTTTTATTTAAAGAGCATCTTGGTCAAATTGAAGATCTGGTATCTAGATTTCCCAGGATTTCTAGGTTGTTCCTGAGGTTTTGAGATGTCTGAATGTATTTCTAGGTTGAATTTGAAAGCTTTAATATCTATGTCTTCTCACCAGGCTAGTTCTAGACTGAAAGGACTGAAAAACCTGTTAATTTTGGCTTCAGGATGGTTTTGGATGCAGGAAGGATGTTTTTAGGTGACTTGGAACAGTTTTCTAAAAGAAAACTTACAATTTTTTATGAAAACTGAAACTTTCCATTGAAAATTTCCATTGTAGAATATACATTTTCTACCCAAGTCATTGACAAAAGAGAATGTTCCAGATGAGAACCTCAGCCAGTTTCCAGTAGGGTTATTAATGATTACTGAAGACACTAGAGATGTAAGCAAAGAAAACTAGCTTTTGTAATTGAATATAGCAGAGTATTTTCATATTGTGAGTAATTTGATTACCTAGAAATGAGTTAGGTACATATTTATCCAAATTTAATTTTTTTGCATGACCCTGAGATAACTACCATTGCTTGTAATTTTTTCTCTCTATCCTGAGTGAATGGCACTACACTATAACATCTGAATAACTTCATCCTCATGACCACACTCTGTATTGAAGCACTCTGTTTTGGTTGCACTTAACATTTCAGTGTTCACCAAATAGGTGCATAGGATTCTGTCCCAATCCTACTTCCATTTATGTTGCCAGGGAAGCAAGCTGTGGGGAGGAACTTTTGAGCAGCACATGTACAGAACATTACAAGTCTCTCCTCTCCTGTACCCGGTCTTAGACTCTTTACCTATGCTGTAGATGAGCCCTAGAACCTCCATTTCCCCACTTGCAGCCCTTGGACCTATGAGTCCCTGACATTCATGGTCCCACTTGAGTTTCTGGCACTCTGACCTCATCCTGTGCTTGCAGACTAGTCCAGCTCTTAGTTCACTGGCTCCCACATGTGCATGCTCAGAGCTGAATGTACCCACACGTAAGAAAGGCTTTAGTCAGGAGATAGGGTGGGCTGGGGTCTAGCGCAAGGTTCAGGCAGGCAAGCATGCTGAGCAACCTCTTTACACACAACTAACCACTGTCCTTTTTTATTTTCCCACATTTATCCCTCCCAGATCCATCTTAATCCCTCGTTTTACGTATCTTTGGTCCTTTCCCTAAACTTCTCTTTTGAAGTGTTACAGGGGATCAAATATTTTCTTTGTTTTATTCCCAAATTCTTTCGTAAAAAGTCCTACCCCTGATGACCTTGTTTAATGAGCATGGCTTCCTGGTGAGAGTTTCCTAGTTTACTTGCTTCAGTGGATGTCTTCAACAGGGGCAACCATCTCTTTGTTTTCCTTCTATGGCCTTTGGAATGGCCATTGGTGCGCTCCATTTCTCTTTTGTAGGTTGCTGAGGGTCCTACACCTATCACCTCTTTTCTGTATTTATGCTTGTCAGCTGTTTTTCAGAAAACCTAGCATTTGCCATAACAAAAAACATCACTGTTAATTATGTTAGTCTGGAGGCTACATAAAATTACCTCACATTCCTAAAGCAGAGGTTGTGTAGGACTAAGGGTCTGTCCTCATGCAAAACTGTGATTTTACACTACCCCTTTTCACAGCTGCTTTGTGTGAATTCTCATTCTCTCTTATGTCCAGTAGAACTTTAGTCCAAAGGTTTCAGAAATTAAAATTGCTTCCATTTTTACCTTGGGAAAGCTAGATTTATGAGACATGCTCAGGTCACTTTTATTAGATTGAAGCAGAAGTTGCCAGTTTCTTTTTGTAGCATAGCCACTGCTCTATATATACATCCTGGCCTAAAGCAGTACTTCAGGAAATTAGTGCAGTTCAGATCTAGGTACAACTAACATCACCTGAAAGTTGCCTAACACACAGAGGAAGTGGATTTAAAGAAAAGTTAATCTCTTTTGTTTTTCTGCAAGATGTGATCTGCAAGACATTTCTGCAATATGATCAGGTAGCTTCTTGTGTAATAATAACTTGGTTTAGGTTTCTTCTGTACAGAAAATATATTTATAAGATTGTAACCTTCCCCCTAATTTTCTAGATAAATGGGTCTTTTAGTTCGGACAATTATTTTTTTGTGGGATCAAATATCTTAAAAATAGGAAACAACAGATAGTCAGAACATCCAAGGAGTTTATTTCTTTATGGAAATAAAGGCAAAAGGGCATAATCTAAGTTATGGTTTGAAATAAATTTAATGACAATCATTGCTGTCATCTGAGAAAAAATATAGGTAAACATAGAAAAACAGATTTTCAGCAACTACAGCTTTAAAGGCAATAATATATATATATTTAATATTTTTGTGTCCTTTTTTAGCTGGAGTTTTTTTTGGAGAGTAGTGAACTCCTGGAACAGTTGCTTTTCCCCAGAAATTATTTTATTCATAAAAGAAATGGTATTGTTTGGTGAATTTGCTCAATGAAGCTTTATTGGCATTAAAGCAGTCATCTGTTGTACTCTATTGGTTAAACTGAACTACATTTCAAGACAAGAAGTTCAAGCTCCTTTTGGAAAACTATACTGAAATCTACAGTGCCTCCTCTGCCTTCCCTTCAGAGTAAATTTTGTATTTTATTAATTTTTAAAAAACATACGGAAAAGTAACAGCAGAGCGATTTTTACTGTTAGATGTACAGTTAATGACAGAGATTTAAGGGGACATGTGCCTCAGGTCAATTATTGAGAGCTTTGTTTTGGTTTAAATATTGATGTTTACTGATTTTCTAGAGTTTGTACTATATCATGCCTCACTGGTTTTTGTGATGTTTCTTCCCTTTGGAGCTTAGGAATTCATTTTTCATTTTCTTTTGAATTTCTCTTAGCCAATTTCTATTGATGTTCTTATTAATGTGTTTTTCATTTTGTGTTGTTTTCTTGTATTGCACTTTTCTTCAGAAGCATTTTGCTCGTCAGGGTAAAATGTAGCCTGGTGTCCTGGGCTCACTCTTGCAGAAGTCTAATGTCTTGCCTGTTTCCAAATGATGCAGGCATTCCAAATATATGGTAATGAAACCTCTGTGTCTTATGATACTGAAATTTTGGTCTGTGTTCTTTGAAGTCACATACAAGAGTAATTATAGTGTCAGATGAGATGGTAGCATAGAAAAAAACGCCATTCAACAAACAAACACAAAAGAACAGCTGATAATCATCTGGTTACTGTAAACTTCAATTTTGTGACACTTACTGAGCAGCTAACGCCATTCACTGATGTGGTTTTTAAAGATATGGTGTTTATCTTGTCCATGTAATATGTTACTGAGAGAAGGAAGGGCTGATGTGCTTTAATGATATCATTGAGGGAAGGCGAGGTGACAGAGTTCTTAAGAAATGATTTGGCAGTCGTTACTAATATCCTTGAATATCAAAAGCTCCGTGCTGTTGGTTGCATTTAAATTTGTATTGTACAATTGTTATGTGATTTTCAGCTCTGTTCTGCAAACAGAGTATGGTAAGAACTATGTAAAAGAGTAGGGCACATCACAGTGGGCTCTGTGGAGTAGCATAAGGTTCTCTTAAAAAGGTTCTGATGTTTTACTGTTTGAATTGAAAGCTACATTTACATAGCCTTGGCCCTAACCAGCAACCAGGTATCCACACAGCCACTCACTCACTCACTCTCCCCACTCAACAGGTTGGGGGAAAGAATAAGAAAAGTGAAACTGAAAAGTACATTCCTTGGATAAAGGCAAATGAAAAGGTGACAGAAAGGAGGAAACCAATTCAAAGAAATTGACTCCTACAAGCAGACTGTTCTCCAGCTGTTGACCAAGCATCAGCCACATTTGGAGGCAATCCCTCGTGCCTTCCTTCCTCTATCTCAGTTCTTATTGCTGAACATTATGTTATATGAAATGGCTAATTTGGGTCAGCTGTTCCAGGCTGTTTTCCCTCCCAGCTTCTTGCCATCCCATGCTGGGGACAGTGTCAAAGTAGTAAGAACAGGAAACCTTGATTCTGTGCAAATACTGTTCCAAGAATGGCCACAACATTGCTGTGTTACTAATATGTTTGGCTAGAAATCCAGAGCACTGCAGGCTGCAGTGAGGAAAATTAACTTCATCCCAGACAGACGAAGCACACTTTGTTAGAAGAACTAATAAATGGAATATCATGTCCCATTTTTGGAATCATATCTGAAATGAAGAGAATTTACAGCAGTAGATAGTAAGTAACACATTTGGATGGTGTGAGCAGAGATGTACATGATGTAGAAGTGATGGTGGTTAGAGGTATATGAAACAGTTGCAACCCTGCTTTTTTTCTGTAGATATCTTTGCTCATTCTGCCCTGTTTTCCATTATTTCTGTTTGAAGTATTTGCTATCGGTTGTTCATGGCAGTTTACAATGAATGGTTTCATTTGTTTCTCAGTACAGCCAGGCATTAGATCTTGCTGACCTTCAGCAATGCAGTGTTAGTCAGCACAGTCATGTTTTTAAGTCAGGATTGAGTAAGGCCAAAAGTAATTGGCTTTATATGTTCGTTTTTTTTTTTCGTCTAATTCATGCTTAATCTCTTTGAAAACTTTTAATTCACTGTATTAGAACTATTCATTCTTTTGCTTACAAAGGGAGATAAAAATGCAAAGATTAAGAAAAGGTGAAATGAAGTACATAGTGAATATGAGATAGTTGTGTTGTTCAACAGAGAGGGAAGAAATTAATTTTATTGCAAAGATTTGAGCTCTGTATTTTATTTTATTCCAATCTGCATCATTATAATAATTTTACTTTTTTGCCCAGCACATTGCTAAGCAGTATTAAGCCAGTAATTATTTTGTACATAAGCATACTTGAGATTTGAAAAAGTCCATTGTATTCTTGAAATAACAAGTTTTATAAGTCATTTAAAATGGACTTTTTTTTATAAATCACCTCCCAAAAACTTCAAGACACAAACTCCTAAATTTCAACATTTACCACTATAAAAAAGAGAACTGCCAATAAATATTCATGTCTAAGAACATGAAGTAACTGAGGACATACATTGTGTATTTTCAGTGTAACTGGTAAGTTGGAAGGGGATTAAGGTAAACTAAATCCTGAGGAACTGGCAAGGCGTACTGCAGGTCTGTGTGGATCTTCCTGTGTTTTTGCAAAAATTAGCTTCACCAAAGTATTTGCTTGGTGGTATCTTCAGTTACAGATACTTTGTTAATCCTTGAAATGTAGCCTGAAAAATTCCAGTCCTCGTTTTTAGATTTTTCTTTTACCTTCCTGTTGAATATTTTCTCTAAATGCAGCCTTTATTTTTTCTACCAAAAGTCTTACATAAATACACATTTTTAAGAAGATATTCAAATGTCCATCTGTTCCCTGAATCTAAATCTATAAAAAGCTGACAGTAGACACGTTTTTAAACAAATTTCAGATTCAATTCAGAATTTATATTTATAACTGATTTAATAGGAAGGTTAGAGAAGTCCACTTGAGATTTCATATTAACCACACTATTCTTTAAAAAATTTTTCTTTAAATAAAAGCCTATGCTTGTCTGTTAATAAGAGAAATGTAGTATTTTCCTATATTTTTGTCTTCTAGGGAGGAGTCGACTCTGTGAAAAATAACTGGGTTTACCAGTGGACAAAAAAGTAGGGAGTTACCAATTTGTAATGCAAAATCTGAATAAAAATATATTGACTTCTTTGTGAGACATCTACAGGTCTTAAACCAAATTTATGACTTGTATGTATAGTTAATTATTTATAATAACATATATAGAGAGAGTCTGAATCAGAACTATTGGGGTTCGGTCCAATAAAGAACATAAATTCTGACTTCACAATGAAGCTTAGCTTTATTTCAGTTATTAGTTTTTTATCCGGTTATATATGCATATATATCAAATTATATTTTTGCTATATTAGAAATGTACACTGTGTTGCACTTAATGCATTCTTAGCATGTAATAACACATACTATCAAGTTCAGTACTAGAAAAATTGAAAAAATGTCATTGTTTGAGTAGCACAGTAAAGAAAGTGTTGTTTTCTAAATAACCAATCTTACCCAAAACTACTATCTGTTCTTAAAAATGTCTTGGACATATGGACTAAATAGTTGATAGCAATGAAAGAATCTTTGTGTATGAGTGTGTAGGAGTGTAGGAGAAGGAAGGAGAAGTAGGTGTTAAACATGACAGCAAGGTGGGAACAAGTGACAATGGAGGAATGAGAATGTAATGCAGAAACGTGTCTTGTGCAAGTAATCCTTGACACTTATGTAATTTTGTGTATGACTGTATCTACAAGCTATATCTGATTCAATACCTCTGTGCCCTGACTCTGCTGTGTGAGGCAGCTTATTCCTATGTATTTAAAGGCAATTTTTATATGTAATTTTTTATGCATTTTCTTTCAAATGAAATTTGATTACTTTCTTATATGTCTTACCAGGATGCTGGTACCATTGGAATAAGTTGCTTTTCGTAAAAGACACATAAGACTCTTTAGTTGTGGTTTGGAGGTCCCTGAGTACATATAGTAAAAATTTGATGTCATAAAGTGTATCTTTACTTGACAGAATTCATAGATACTGAAAAGGTGACAGATTTTGGATTTGTAAGGAAAAAATTATATTTATCATGTACCTGATACTTTCTCTTTTCAGGTTACATTCCAATCAAGTGTTCATACAGTAATTGAAAATAATAGTTTTTTATATAATAAAATAAATTTATTTATAATATATAGAATGTGGAATATAAGAAAGAAATTATTGACTCTTCTTAGGTTTGGGAAAAAGTTTTCTAGCCTTTAACAGCTAATTAATTTAGTTGCTGAGTGATTAAAAGAGCAGTGGATTATATTAAGAAGTTAACAACTGTCAGTAATGACCTGTTCCCCATTGGTATGCCTCTAACTTTATTACCTCTTGTGATAATTAAATAAAAACAGACCTGTGTAAGCTCCCAGGAAACACAACAAATGCTAAGTTATGATCTATCGTCTTTGTGTCATGCTGTTTTTTGTTGCATATTTTATGGTTTTGTTTTCCCTCTGATTGATCACAACAGGTTTTCTTCATTACAAGTGTGTGTACTAGCATGTGGTAGGGGTTTGCATATGGAAGAACTAAAGATGAAAGATAGAAATGCTGTGTCAGAAGCTCATTGTCATAAAATAAACTTGACAAGGGATTAAGTTTAGTTTTATCAATAACATAAGATTTTAAAAAATTGCTGTTGTGGCTTATTGACAGTTTACAGTGTTTCAATCAATGGTTTGCTCTTCATCATATTGACAAAAAGAGGCAACTAAAATGATCAAGCTCAAACTTTTGTATAGATAAGAAAGGATATTTCAGTGTTTTGTAGGAAATACAGGTTGTCTTTATCTCAAAATATGTCTCCTTTAATACTCCTATTTCTTCAGGCCAGTCTTTAAAATGTGACATTTTCAGTCCCATGGCACATTCCTCGTGCTGATAACCGCGTACAGGAGCGGCACAGTGAGGGACTCCACCGTCTGACTCATAAAGAGTGACCTCATAAAGTGAGCTCACCCACCTGAAAGAGCTGGGAGAGCCTGTCACCGAGAGCACCAAAGCATCCTCTGTAGGTTCCTAGGTCCTTTTATTCAGGGCATGTGCATCCTCCCATAGCTCATTCAATTGTCTGACAACCACGCAAAAAGGAATTAGACTTTTTAATGTATATTAATATTTTTTCAGTTGTTTTTAGGTTCCAGAAGAAGCATGAGTAAAGAATTACAATGTTTAGAAGAGAAAATGGTGACAAGTTCATTCCTTTTTGTATCCCAGAGTTATTTCCAGACTTGTATCATACTTGTTCTGATGAACCCCTTCTTTCAGCAACTTATATATATTTATATTATGTATATACCTACATAGATTATCCATTATGTGTGAGAAATAAACCTCTGGACCTTGATCTTTTCTCTCACTGCTTTATATATTCCCTTGGTGTCCAACACCTAACCATTTATGAACTTGTAGATGAGAAAAAAGACTTTTATTCCTGTAAGGAGCCAGTGTGGGGATGTGATATATTTTCAGTTTCTTGTATTTCTGAGTATGCTCCTTGCTCTCTTGTGCAAGTGTTATATATTCCTGAGTGTCGGTGGCTTCATGCCCAGATGTGTTGCATTTCTGGAGCTAGGAGGCAGGAAAGTATACATTATATGGTCTCTGTCTATAATCTGCTATGATGAAAGTAATTGTCTCAGCCAGCTGGGATAATAGAACACCTTCTTTATATAAAGTATAAACTATCATTGTTCAGTATCCCAAATTCAGGAGTGGTTCTATATTGTAGTCTATGTCAAACAGTTTATAAACATAATATTTTAAACAAAGGAGATAACATTATAGATAAAATCTCAACATATTTTCCTTTGCCAAATACAAGCAAATGGACTTTATTCCAAGCTGTTATCAGCCAAATATTCATATAGACAAAATATTTAACTGTAGTGGAGGTTTTTTTGGGTCAATTTGTTTATGCAAAGAGGTTCTGCAATCGTATATACATAACTTGAATATGTAAAGCAATACTTTCTTATCTGATAGACAAGAGAGAGCTCTTAGTTTAAGCACTAGTGTGCTCACCACTCCTGTCTTTGTTGACCTTTCAGGCAGCATTTTGGAAATCCCTGGAAAAGGTCTTTTTGTCTCCTATGTGTCTTTCCTATATCATCTGATGTGGATGACAATGGATATAAAACCCTACTATGTTGACATTTACTTCCTTAACCCTTGATCTACTAATAATTAATAACCCTTTAACTGGAGCTAAATTCAGTCAGCTGTTTTCATATCTTGCATCCTTGGTATGCAACCAGGGGTTTGGAGTGAGGGTTGGCTAGGGTGTGGGAGGACTGTAGCTGGGTCTGGAGAAAGAAAAGGCAACAAGTTATAGACTGTGGTTAACTATCCTTTGTATGTGTGTATATTTTTTGTGCATCATGCCGATGTAATTTTTCAGACCTTACAGCTCAATTCACATGTTCCTCTTAGAATAAGGGTGGTTGCTTGAGGATTCTGAAGTTGAAGAAATTTTAGCCTAGGCGATGATCCCTAGCAGAAAATTTCTGGCTTTTTGCTCAGAGTATTTATATACATTCAGTAAATTTCTCTGCCACTGTCACCAGTTGAAGTAAGAGTGTCACAGAGCAGTACAGGACAATTAAAATTAATGATACCCTCCAGCCAATGACAGCAAAGGACCACTAAAAGTCATCCAGTTCTGCAGACTGCCCTGAACCTGCATTATGCCCATCTAAAACTGTGAGCAGGCCTGAAGAACAGGACTTGGTAGATGAGAAGCTGGACATGGGCTGGCAATGTGCACTCACAGCGCAGAAAACCAGCTGTGTCCTGGGCTGCATCAGACCATGATCAGCAGGGTGAGGGAGGGGATTCTGCCCCTCTGCTCTGCTCTTGGAGACCCACCTGGAGTGCTGCATCCAGCTCTGGGGCCTCCGACACAGGAAGGACATGGACCAGCTGGAGCAGGTCCAGAGGATAGCCAGAAAGACAACTGGGGGGATTGTAGCTCCTGTTCTGTAAAAACCAAGTCTGACAGCATTGGAATTGTTCAGTCTGGAGAAGAGAAGCTTCAGGAAGACCTCATAGCAGCCTTTTTGTACCTAAAAGGAGATTTCAATAGGGATTCATGCAGCATAACGTCTATTTTAGGTCGTGTGTCTCCGTTTGTATTAGTTCTTCACAAGGCCTAGCAAAGAAAGAGTTAGTCTGTGGTTCCTAGGGTTCAGCTGGCCAAAGTGTGTAATAGGAAAATAATTACTGTTGAGAAAATGGTTTAATGTTTAGGGTGAAGTTCATCTGTTTTTGTTTTATGGAATCTGACCCTAGATATTAAGGGAAGACTTTGAAATCTGTGAAGAATTGCAGTGTCCTTCCAGCAATAAATATGAAATAGCAGTATCTCAATAGTAAATCAGAAGATATATATTTTTATATGTCTAAGAAAAATATAGCAGATTTTAGAGGCAATCAAAAGATAACATAAAATAGTATAGTGGCCTTTGGAGATACAGTTTCCTCTGTTGTAAGCATATTAAACTGGTATCTGCTATTCATATTTTCTGGCTTCAACAGAAAAGGCAAAACTATCATGTTTTTACAACTCTAATGCCTTTTCAGTGTTTTAAGCTTTTATTTCTCAGTTATTATTTACATTGTAAGTTTTTAAATTTATTAGTCATGCAAAAATCAACTTTCAGTAATAGCCTGATCTTTTCTGCTTTTACAGTCATTACACTATAGCACTGATTAATTTACTTTACCAATGACAATGAAGTGATGTTGCAGCAAACGAGGCTTAACTTCAATTAGAAAGTGTAATTTTAGCTAAGTCCATATCCCAAACTCAAGTGCAAAGATAAAAGTACTCTCATGTGGAGGGATAGGATATTTTGCTACCCAGAAGAAATGTATCATCTACTCATTAAGAGCTTCTAAGGTAATCTTTAAGGAGCATATTAGTATATTGTTTTACCTCAGGTACTGCTACAGGAGAACAAATAAACAATATATGTTATTCAGCTTGTGTTTAATACAAGTCTCTGCTCCTTCATAAAAGGAAAACATAGTATCAATTTCTGGAAGTTTTGCAGTTTATGGTTTATAGAAGGTCAAATGAAATGAGATCCTTTTCAAATTCTAAACATTTATAAAAGGAGTTTCAAGGACGATGCCTGAGATATTGAACAGTTACTGCTTTTGCATGGTTATGTTTATACAGTAAGATAATATTTTTTACTTCAAAAGGATCAGTTCCTTTCAAACATTTTTCTTTTTTTTCCTTTTCTTTCTTTTTGTTAGAATTTCAGTACCTATAAATAGAAGCTCTTGACATTTTGCATCATTTTCTACCCTTGCTCTTTATATAGAACTCTCATTGATTTCTGTTCTATATATTGAATTAGACTAGGGTGGATAGCTTTTCATTTGTAAAGGATGGGGACAGTATTAACCTCTGTGCTCACAGAAAGTCTGTTAAATCTCCTTTAATTACAAAATGCTTTAAATAACATCTCAGGATTAAATTTTAAAATTTCTAGGCCTTCACAAATTGAGAATACAATGAGTTCTGAATAACTTTCTTTAAATTCACTGTTACAAAAGTTGTGTGAAATTCTGGTTGTTTTGTTTCTGCAATGGACATTTGGAGTTATTGTGACATCTGATGTCCATATAAGAGTATTTCAAATTACAAAAGTATTATAATTTACCTCTGTAGACTCACAAGGACGTGTTTGCATTGACTTCCCTCAGAAGCTTTCCCACAATATTACCATGGAGAGGAAAACAATTATCCATGCAGTTTTGTCTGTCACAGAAAGGGTCAATGAATTTCTGTCAATCCAAAATTGCTGCTACTGATCTGTGCTCTAGACTAATTTAAAGATGACTTGAACTGTGAAGTCTTCCTAGGCATTGATGTTCCCTGAGATTTGTCTTAAGAGGAAAGTGACAATGAAAGAAAAAAAGGACATGGAAATATTTAATATTTTGAAGTGTGATATTGTTCCTTTTTTGTTTACTTCTCTTTAAAGAGCTTTTTCATAGTCAAGTAAAACTGTCTATGGTATTGTTGGACTGCTGCAAACATGATCCTTGAAACTGAAGGTACAAGATGGTGAAATTTTTGACTTGGGAAATGAAGGATGAGAGTGGAATGGGAAAAAGCCCATGAAATTCCAATAAAATTAGTTAATTGTTGAGAAATAAAGGGGATTAATTTCTCTAATACTCGTTGCTTCTGTGTTTACTAAATCTCAGAAGATATCAAGGCAATATATTTTATGCCCAAGCTGTTTGTTATATCCAAGTTGGAAATACAATTTAATTCCCCTAACATACGTAAGCCAAGTCCTTACAATGCCTCAGTGGGCAAATACCATGTTTATAAATAAAAAGACACTATTGAGGGTGGTTTTTATTACATATCGAACTTCTGATAACAAAGGTATTAAATTGCTTTTCTGTTGTTTGAGTGGATACTGGATGTGCCACATGGACTCTACAAGCAGTAAAAAGAATATATGAGTCAAAATAACTTATACACAGACCACAGAAATTGTCATTTCCATTATGTTTGAGTCTCCAAGTTCTGCAAAAGGCAAAGTGACTTGAATGCAACCCTTCTCCCATATGGTAAAATTTACCCAGCTTTAAAACAAAGCATAACATCCTTTTTACTATTTTGCTGTTGGTTTTCCTGTTTTATATTCAGCAAGTGGAAAGATATAGCTAGCATCTCTGAAAGCATTGTCTTGAAAGGAGTGCATGTGGTTGTAAATGAAACATTTTCCTCTAGTAAAAAAAAGGGCTGTTGTGAATACGTTTGAGGGATAATGCACAGTACTCCTTCTGAATAGTTATTTAATGTTCCAAGCCTTGATTTTAAAGCTTTGAGTAGCTACAAAATGCTGAAGACCTCTTCTGCCTTAAAAACCTATTCTTTAGGAACAGCTCAGTTTTTAGAAACTCTGTTCTTTAGCTACAAACGAAACTGTGTTTTCCCTACAAGAGTAATCCAGAATTTTAAAGGGAGAAAGTTGAAAATGCTTAATACCAGATACCCATTAAATGAGGGCCTATATTTGATGCATCCATGTTTCCTTTTGAAAGGTTGTTGGTTTTTTAAACTACAAAACTTTTAAAAGTTTCTGTATTAGTTCTTTGTTTGAATAGTTTTGTTTTTTTTAATTGCCTTGAGAGCTTTGCATCTTTTAAAATTCCTTCCTTCAGATATTTCTGTAAAGCAAATAGATTTATTCCTTGTTACTAGAAAACAAAGTAATAGAATTTTGCATCAAAATACTCATTGAGATTAGTGTTACTAGGAGGAAATCTAACAAGTATACTGTTTAGTAGAGAGATGTCTATTAATTGCATGTGCTATTAAGTCTTTGATATATTTTTCAAAAAGAGTTTTACAATTAAAAGTGTAACAGTAAAAGGTCTTGTAAAAGGAGTGCCTTTGGTAGGTGGATTTTTTTGTTATTCCTGTGAACTGAAATTATGCAAAAAAAAAACAAAAAGGAAATTAATAAAGTTATTAAAATAACTTAACCTTATACTCAAAGTGATTTTAAAAATGGTGACAGATAATTAATCTTTAATTCCTTGTATTAGTTTAAGAGATAAATACTTTGGCTACTCCATTATTTGGCTATTCCATTACTTCCTCGACATTATGGTTAAACAGTTATGGAGTCAGAATAAAATTTGAGGTTTGTATTGGTGGAAAAGGAAAGATGTGCTATATCTTTCCATGCAGGGAGACAGGAAGTCAGGGTATCATTTAATTTAGAAAAGTAGGAAATATCGATCTCAAGTACATAACGCTTGAATTCATAAACTTTCTTGGTTCATTATTTTATCCAGGCTTTTGCTTCAGGCTTACACTATATTTGCTCCATTTTGTCAGGAGAGTACAGACTGACACCTGACTACCTACTATCTGATGTGTGAATATATGTTTTTAGGAAACAGTTGAGCCTGTCTTGAGCATGAGGACATATGAAACATTGGCCAAAGAAGGCAAAACAATCCAGCATTTTAGGATCCATCTGTTAAAAATGTATTGCAAAGCTGTTTTCTCCACTGCTGAAGGAAAGTAATCTAGCCCAGTGTGTAGTTTATATATTTATACTTACTTCAATTTATTATAATTTCTTGAATACATGCTTTTGCCTTGGGAAAGAAAGAGAAATTGTTTAGTTTAATCAAAGACTTATCAAGAAATTCAGAAGAGATTGCATGTGATTGGAATTAAATCTGTGTTGTTAAAGGACAGATATAAATATTAATTCAATTTTATTTTTAATTTATCTAGGCCTGTAGTAAGAATTTTCTTTAAAGAGAAATAAACCTTACAAACCCCTACAAATACAAATACAAATATGCAGACAAGTGATTACAGAATTATTAACAGCAAAGCAGTAGCTATGTTGGCTCTGACTGAGTTAAGCAACACCATTTACCCAACCTTTTTAGCAGAATCAAAAACTGGGGGCAAATATATGATTTTTCTTCTCAAGCAAAGCCTTCCTTGCAGTCAGTGACAGAATATTTTGCAAAGGACCAATTTGGTCCAAGTAGCTGGAAAGAGGATGCTGAAAAATAAATAAAGTGTGAGAATCAATAAATTAAGTCAATTAACACCTGTAAAGATGTATCAGAACATTGTATTATATAGATATCTATTTTTTTTCATATATTTTTGTGATATTGGTTAGTCTAGAATTTCCCCCTTATTTTGAATTACTTTTTTTGACATTTTTGGTTCAGCCTTTTCAATGCATTGTTGAAGGAAAAACTTATTCAGCTCCATTAAAACAAAGAAACTGTCATAGGTTACTGAGGAGATGTGTCCAAGGTTAATAATATGAGAAACTCTTTTGGCTTCATATTTGTAGGTGTACATTTGCTACTGGAAGCATTTCTGACAGAAGTGCAGAGAGCGCGTAGGTGGACAATCTGAAGTTTGTATGAGCTTGAAACAAGGAGATGGAGTGATGAAACAGGAGCCTGAAGAGGAATGTGAGCAAGAGGGGTTCTGGAAAGAAGAATAACAAACAGAAAGAAATTGCAGGAATAATAAAAAAAAAGACTGGGATGCTTTCCCAATTGAGAGATAAGCATTGGTGTGTAGTGAGCCTTGCTTTGTACTTTGAAGGCTTTAGGAATAGGTTAAATAAACAAGAAGAATGGTAGT
Source organism: Thryothorus ludovicianus (assembly GCA_013397245.1). Taxonomy (NCBI): domain Eukaryota; kingdom Metazoa; phylum Chordata; class Aves; order Passeriformes; family Certhiidae; genus Thryothorus; species Thryothorus ludovicianus. The sequence continues at coordinate 69,814 of VZTB01002329.1, forward strand.
GTGACAATAACCAGGGAGGTTGAAATTTCAGAGTAGAACACAAAGCAGTGTAAACCTTTTTTATGATATGTATGCACTAGGATAGAAGATTAATATTTCACATGCAGTTTTATTTCTATATAATTACCTAATTTTTGTTTGTTTTTTAAGGGTGGGACAGTATGCCTAAAAGAAATATATGAGTTTAAAGCAGCAGGGAAAAAGAAAATGGTTTTCCTCTGCATGGTGTCATACAGATGCCCACTTTGTCGATCAAATAGATTTAAAATTATGGATTCATGTCATGGGGTGCTGCTATTCTATAAATTCATTAATGACAATAGTTAATTGACATTTACTTATGACAGAATCACTCTTCTGCCATAATTTAGAAAGCAAGTGTGGATTTAAGGAGCAGTAAGTTATCTTCTGTATTTTCAAGGCAATGTTTCTTAGAGATTTTGTATCTGAAAAGATCATGTGGTATTTATTTGGATGGTTTTCTTTCTCTATTTCTCTTTTATTTCCTTTCTTGAGGTTGGAAAATTTCTAGTGGCACAAATATTCTATGTAGCCTTTTTATTGCGATAACTATTGCTATGAATACAGGCATTAAAAGAAGAAGCAATCTAAAAACATATGGAAGACCGAATATTGCAATACTCATAATTGACATACATCAATTTGTTAGATGATTTTATCTTAGGAAGTTACAGTCCTGTGGCTATGGTATTTTGTGAGAAAAGAAAGAAATTCAAGAACTATTCAGAACTATTCAGGAAAATAGTGGGGGCAAAAGTATAATTTGGTTTGAATATTTTTAGAAGATTAACAAGATTTTCTATGCATGGTTATTTTCTAAAGTTTAGATAGTTTCAACCATGTAAGTGAATTCTAATCTCCATAAAACTGTCGAACTTAACTGGTATTTGTGAAAAAATAATTGTAATACCTATTCCTTCTGCTATTCAGTCTATAGAGGTGGGGGATCCTTGGCATAGTTTGAGCTGAGTATCCTTTCATTGCTGTGTGAATATTCTTTCAAATACAATATTATGTATTAAATACAGTAACTCGGTTTCATCTGCAGTGTTTGAGCTCCCTTGCATAAACTATTCTATTTTTATTATAAGTCCTGTTATAATCATCTTTGAAAGCTAAATCACATTTGAATGATACCTCACAGCCCAGAACTTTCTCTGAATAATAGTTGAAAATTATGCATAATAATCATACTCATCTGAACATACTTTTTTCATCTTTATTGTAATATGCTACACTTTGATTATGAAGAGCTGAGGTTATGAGACAAACATTGTTTCATTGACTCTGCTTTTATCTTTTTGAAGCTAAGGTGGTCTTGCTATCAGACTTTAGGTTGATTTGGTGCACTATTCTCACTAGTTACTCTGTCTGGTTTAATAAGGTATGAGTAAAATAAAATATGCTGCAAAATGAAATTGGAATTGCCAGAAATGCAACAAGAGAACTGCTGATATGGAAGAAATGCTCAGTTAATTCATTTTATTATATAAATAAGTTATACTTTCTGGGAGAAATCTAGCTATGTTTGCTGCTGTAGTTGCATGATACTGCAGATCATTAGCATATTTTCAGAAGGAGCATTCTCTCCCTTCACCATTATAAATATTTATGAATTATATTCTGATTTGTTTTAGAATATGCTTTTATGAAAAATATTTGGATATAACTAAGTGTATTGCATCCAAGTTACAACCAAGGTTGGGGTACCAGACACAAGCAGTTATATGCAGATATATATATAATGATAATAAGTTAAAACTTACTGTACCTATGTATCAGTTCAGGATATTAGAGTGATCAGCTCTCTATAACTGATTCTGAAGGTTTCTTTGTAACTAGATGAGTTTTTTTTTAGCTTTATGCAATCTAAAGGCATTTCTGTTTAGGCTGTCAATCATGAGCAGCTGCACTAGCTTGCTACACAGTTCTGTACATGCTTTAGTTATACCTTAAATAACCTTTCTTTGCACTTCTCAGTAGCTCATCTTTTATAATTTGCATTGATGCCATTAGGCATTATACTTTCAAGGTTTCTCCTATCTTGTGTTACTATTTTGTATCCTTTGATGAAATTTCTGGTTTTTTCTTCAGAAGCCTGTGAGATATAACCTTACTGATAGCATTAAATGTGTTATTACTGTGCCATTATGATATTTCTTTATTATTCTACAGTTAATCTAAGGTCATTGAGTCTACAGATGCAATAGCATCATTAAGAAACTTCTTATAAATGGAAACAAAGTACATTCGTAACTACTTGTTACTAATATCTGTTCTCATATTATCTGTAGTTCTTTATCAAAATTTTGTTGTTTCAATGATAGTGACACAGTTCTTGTGTTGGTGGGTGCTGCTATTGTACCAGAAGTAGCTGATTAGACTTTCCCAATGCTTTTGATACTGTCTCATAAGTGAGGAAAACTTACAGAATCCTACAATCATAAAATGCCAAGTCCACCTCTGAAACACATCCCTGAGCACCACATCTAGTTGTCTTTTAAATACCTCCATGGATGATGACTCAGCTGCTTCCCTGGGCAGCTGGTTCCAGTGCTTCCCAACTCTTTTAATGAAGATTTTTTTCCTAATATCCAATTTAAACCTTGTCTGACATAATTTGGGGCCATCTCCTCTTCTCTTATTGCTTATTACTTGGGAAAAGGGACTGATTCCCACCTTGCTTTCAGATAGCTGTAGAGCAATAAGTCTCCCCTGATCCTCCTTTCTTCCAAGCTGAATAACCCCAATTTTCCCTGCTGTTCTGCACAGGGCTTGTGCTCCAGACCCTTCCCCAGCCTTATTGCCCTCCACTGGATACACTCCAGCACCTCAATGTCTTTCTTGTAGGAAGGGGCCTGAACACAGCATTCAAGCTGCAAATGAAGGCAAAATAGTTCAGGGAACTAAATTATTAAAATAGTGTGATTCAGGGAATATGTAACAAAGGAATAGTCCTTGGAATTGTTATGGATCCAAACTCCCAAAGAAGGTCACTGGTGACCTAAATGAAGTAGAAAACATGCATATTAGACTTGCAATGCAGTGTGCTACTGCAAGTACCTTGAAATGTATGATTAGAATTTGATAAAATTTTGTTAAACTGAAGAGATATTTAAACAAATAAGAAGAACTGTAATAGGAGCAAGTGTACAAAAAAATTGTGTGCAAATTTACTTTGAAAGAACTGAAGAAAGCAAATACAATTTGATGGCCCTTAACAAAGATTTATAATGTAGTCTTTTTAAACCACTGTAAAATCTCTCAGTGTACATTCTGGCATGAATCTGAATGGGAACTTCCCACTGACCTGGGCTGCTAAACCGCAGTGATGACTGAAAAACTTTACAGCAGTAAATTTCACTGTCAATTCATAGTATCTTAGGGATTTTGAGAGTAAACCACAAATTTTATCAAGATATAGTTTTTTTACATATTTTATGCTACAAAGATTTGACAAAACTTTAAAATTGCAGTAACGTAGAGCTGAGACCAGCACTTTGGAGTGGGAAGCACAAAAAACCTTTGGGCATTGTGAATTGAGGAATGATGCATGTTTACTATATTTAACAAAACTTTATTTAAATAGATATATGTGAAAGCTGAATTCTGCCTAGAATTAGAATGGTTTGTGATCTCGTGAAATTGCCCATATGCAGGGAGACAGCCGAGCTCTTCAAACAGCTTTTTCAAAGAGGATGGTGACATTTCATGTGATTAAATGTGTAGCTGTTTGCCCCTAGGGCTAGGAATGTGGACACTCAGCAAAAATACATGGCAATATTCAAGAGCTGGAATGCCACTTGATAACAAAGGGAAGAGGGGATTTGTCACTAAATAGATGTCTTTCTCTTTCTTGTTTCAACGTTGAAATTTGTACCTCAGAACACATTCAACCAGTGGGCTGAAGTTGGGTGCCTCTGAAGTATTAGATGAATATTGGCTCTAGTCAACTTGGAAACATCCCAGAATACTTTCGGTCTGGCCTACTGTTCTGGCTTCAAGAGTGTTTTATTTGCATAGTTTTGGTGCACAGTACAAAGGCAACATCAGTCCAACTTTTCTGTGTCATAGGAAACTGTGTACATAGATTACTTTTCAATAAAGAGTCCAAATTCAGACTGTATTTTTATCATTTCTAAGCAATATAATTCTTCCTTTTTAGCATAAAAATTACTGAATTGAGGAAAAAAATTTAGGACAGAGAGACTGATATAGTGTGTACTGCCAGCACATCTGGAAGACAGTTATTCTCTAATTACCCAAGAGACAGAAGAGAAAACTGGCAGCTTTGCTGCTGTTATAAATCCCATCACTTCTAAAGGAGTTAATGGCTGCCCAGCTAATCAGTCTTTGTTATCTTGTAACATTCAGAGACAAAATAAAGGCCATGAAAATAAAAAGCAAAGAAAACTGACTGGTCTATTACATTAAAATGTGTGATTTTGTCTTTCCAATGCAATCCCAACATGTGTGTCTTACAGTGTTTAATTTGGTTTTAAAATGTGCAAGCATTTAGTTTTTTTGGATGAAAATTGGTTCTGTAGATGGAATGGCTGATGTAGTTACTAACTTACCATCTTTCATTTCATCTTTTGAGCTATGTGCCTGACCTATGCTTAAAATGCCTCTATCAATTTTGCCACCAGCTGCAGAGCAGGTCTGCTTGTTACTTTTATTCTAAATTTGACTGTAAAAGAAAAGAGAACATCATGTGAAACCCCAGAGTATTTATCTCCCTTTTCTTTGATAGCAAGAGCCACAAATTACTTACCTGTCAGTAGAACTAAATGAAAAAAAAATCAAATTCTATTAGTGCACAGTACTCTCACCGGAACAGATAAGCTGAAAGATAAATTTGCTTAATGACATTAATAACAACCCAATTTGGAAAGGGTCCTGAATAACATAGGTGACATTTTAACATTGCCAGAATTTTGCCAAAGTTCACTAAGAGTATGGAGAGAACTTCATATCTCACAAGAAAATTCTACTTATATCATTTTCTCAATCATAGAGTGCTTAGAAAATAAATTAAAAAAATATATAGTACTTACAACACATTCCTCTCTTACTGATGGATGGAATGAAAAATAATGTTAGATGGACGTGATCAGTGGGATTCCCTTCTGAAGGTGATAAAACTGAATTATGTCTCACCAGGTCTGAGACACATTACTGTATACCATACTTCATAAAAAGGCCACTAGTTCTTCTCTTCAGTGGCCACTGAAGAGCTTTCTTCAGGGGTCCCTACATCCTGAGCAGTAATGGGTCACAGTAAAATTCTACTAGCCATCTGAATTTTTTCATGTATGAAAAAGATCTGATGTAAGTAGATGTGGTCACACATCCAGAGCTTAAGGAGAAGCAACTGATTATCTCTTGGTAAACTTCAGTGCCATACCATTAGCTGAAAGCTCTTCTTCCTTGGAGCTTAGGATTTTGGACACCTAGCTCCAAACACATGCATTTCAAGTTGTAAGGCAATAGTGTAATGTTTTATTATGTATAGAATCTCCTGCTCTGAATTTCACATTCTCAGAATTCACGGGTGGGTGTTGTATTGTACTAATGTATCACCCAACTTGTATCACATGGTTTGCTCCATGTACCCACTGTAATAGTTGGTTTTCCCTTCACCTTCTCAGGTTAAAGTCCCTCCCCTCCCCTTACCTGTCCCATCAAGGGTCTCTCATTGGCCCTTGGCCACTTTCCTCTGTCTCCCCTTCCCCTGGGTTTAAAAGTATCCCACACAAGGCATTTGGTCCCTTTTCCTTCCTGGCTCCCTTCCCCTCTTTGCTTTCCTGCTTCCTCCTTGCCCCTCCTTCCTCTACACCTTGTGGCTTTCTTCTCCCCCCCATTCTCCCTGTTCCCCTAGGATTCATTTGCCATTAAACTCTTTGGATCCTCGCTGCCAGGAAAGAATTGAGCTGTTCTTCATTCTAGCTACCTTGTGTCCTGTTGGTTTGCCTGGGGATCCGAGCTAGCCGAGCTTAACTCCACCCAGGGCAAACACATCACGTGAGTGCAGCCCTGTGCTGAAAAATTCCCAATGGTTTGCTATAGTTCTTATACTGGGATTGTGCTTTTTTTTTCCTAAACATGTTTTAGCTGACATATAGGAGTCACCTGTTTTAAGATGACAGCTATACTTGGCTTGGACTAAGAATACCCATCCTACAGCAAGATACTTCTCAGTAATAAATTTTCTGTGTTTGGATACAGCAATGTGTCTTTCTTCTGAGTGGCCTTGCTGCTCTGTTCTGGTGTTTTCCTGGCAAGGTGGGGCTGTCAGAGCACAGTGGAAGAAAGCAGCGTGACTGGGACCATAACAGATCTGCAAGTGCAGCTGAGGTTTGTCTCCCCTGTTCGCTCCTCACAGGAGTGGGATGTGAGTAATAGCCTCATGCTGCTCTGAGTCATAGCAGGAAACTTCATCAAAACAGAAAACTGCCAGGGTGTTTTCTATGGTGTACCTTGTCATCCCACCTTGTTACTGTCTCGTGGGAGAGCTGGTCTGTGAATAGATGCTTTTTGCTTGTACCCTAAAGAGGTAGGAAACAGCTCTAGAAGACTCTTCCAAAAAAGCTGACTGATTTTCAGTTGATCATAAACATAAAACCAGTTAATACTACCCATCCCCACTCAAAAATAGCTAGACAAAATGGTCCAATTGTATTTCTCTCTGCCTTGCTGTCATGGAATGCTTTTTAGTTGAATTGTTTCAGGGAACCACATGGGGAGATTTGTCAAACTTCCATTTAGTGAGTGTGGCCAGACTGATTTTGAATGTTCTGTTTTCCATTTTGCAGCATTTTTGTAGTCTCCAAATCAGATTTTTTAACAAGTACTATTTATGGCCAACACATGACAAAAAGAAAGGCTTATGTTATTTGAGTTTGTAGTAGGAAGCAACTTGAGGAGAAAACAAAGGATCTAACATTTCTTTTTTGTCTCATGCTTAGATCAGGGACTAGCTAGGTAATTTCTTGAAGTCTTAATTCATGCTAAACACTCTCAATGCCAAAAAGAATTAGACTTGTCTTTGGGTTGCATTGATTGACTTCAAGAATGATTTTCCCAGATTTGTCTGTCTTAAAAATTCAGGAGTCTCCTCTCACATCTGGTTTACTAATCTGGGATATTATCACCATTGAATTCTTAATAGTTTAAATGCCTTTGGGAAGGAGAAACAGAAAGAGTTGCAATTATTTTTTCTTAATCCACACTATGTTCCTGTAAGGGTTTCGCATGGCAGACAGTACACAGAAAAAATACTGCCAAAGAAAAGATAATTTTTACATGTAATCTAGAATACCCCTGAGAATTTCAGTTTCTCTCTGTCCTGTTTCTACTGCTATGATCATTAAAATCAAGGTGTCATAACACTATCCCTGTTTTCCTCTATTAAATACAATTCACAAAATCAGAGGCCAGACTGATCGCAATGGAAGAGGTATTTATGAACTTTATAAAGTTCCTGCTTCTGATTCTGAATCACATAAAAGCTTCGTTTTCTACAGATTTGTAAAAGAACCATTTCTTTATAGTGTCTTCCTTTTAAGCCTTTTGTTTTATGGCTTGCTATTATGCAAATGCACTCTGAACTTTTTTCACACATTACTTCAGAAAAAAAGTAAATTAAGTGTTCATTTTAGCAGTAATATTTTTTTTAAGATGGTCACCCCATACATATTTTTGAATTCTAAAACAACAGAATAGACATATTTGTTAATAAGACCCCTGTATACTCTGTCACTGTGAAATAGTCTTCAATACCATGCAAAAGGAAGGGAGATGACTGGGAGGGAGCTGATACAGTTGGTAATTAAATGGCTGTGCAGGATTCTGTGGCTGTGGATTGATGAAAGAAATGGGTCAGTACCTTGTTGATTTTGGTCAGAAAGCCGCCCTGATTGTATACTTTCCCTGTATTTTCCTCCCCAACCATTTGGTTGTGCCACCTGAGAGACAGCTGAGGGAACTAATCCTGCTTTAGCAATACATAAATAATAAATAAGTACAGTAGCCCTCTACTTCCTCTCACCAGCCAAAGTGATTTATTATAAGGCTTTAAATCTGGTTTTACAAACAAATATTCTTGTATTCTGGCACCAGCTGCACACTGAGGTAGAGGTCACAAATAAATGGTTGGAGCTAGGGGCACCTAAAACTAGTTTTGTTGCCAAGGGCACCTTAGCATAAAAACACAGCCTTAGAATAATATTAGGAACAGAAATATTTATACTCCCTGCAGGGAGTTGGATCTGTTTTCTCTTGTGTTTGGTTAAAGTAAATTTAAAAATAGAAAAATGTATGAAACCATCAATGATTTTTTCCATTTGAAACTAATGAGAGAGAAAGGAAAACACAATTTCATCACAGTGTTTGCAGATTTGAGGCTTGAATCCCAAAGATATGTTTTTTCTCAGTTTTAATGTTTATTAGGATTTTCATTTGAATATTTAAGATTTTGACATCTGAAGTAACTATTTGCTTTGTTAAGACTTTTGTGCTTTACACCCATTCCAAGGTGACCACTGGCCATACTAGAACTGTGGACAAAAGCAAGTGACATGCCTTCTTGAAAGTAAATTTCTTTTCTATAAGAAGAGCAGAGCATCCAATTTTTGTGACACTAAGTATTACATTTTTTTGGCGCCTGATGTGAGTAGAGTAGGACATTTTATTAGGTATTATCTCTAGGAATCACAATATTATCGAATCTGACCAGATTTAAAAAAGAAAAAACAACAAAATAGCCAAACCACCCAAACAAAACAAAAACAAACAAAAAAACAAATGAAAAAGAAAACCTCAAACAATAAAAAACAGAACTGATGTGATTTTTTTCAGATAGTTTGCTTATGGAAGGTTTACTTCGTGCCAGCATAGATGCTTAAAGGATTTAAAATATTTTCCTCAGATATAGCATTTTAATCCACAGATGTTTATACTCAGGCTATATTAAAAGAACATTATTGACCAGTCAAAGGAATAAAGTCATGGCTTTTTCTTCATATATTCCACAGGAAAGGAAAGAGCTTCCAACGAAATGCTAGGTCATGCTTTCTAGAAATGCTTCTCTGTCTAGCTGTCTTTCACCTCATGAAGGCTTCAAAAGGGACAGAGTGTGAATCACACTCAGTACTTGAAATGAAGATGAAGTTTTGCTTCCACATTGTGAAACTGAGTCCTCATTCAGAATTTATCCTTTCTGGCCGTATTTCTGGATTCGTGAACCCTTAGTATTACCTCTGGTTTCAAGCACAATACTTGTGAAGGCTAACTGATCTCTTTTATTCATATGATCCAACAGTTGAGTGTAGGAAAATGTTGGCAGAAAATTTTAGCGTAGACATTTGAGCATGAGATTAAAAACCCCAGCTTCAATGGTTTCTTTTTATTCAGATTTTCTACTCAAAATTTCATATAAGAGCACAATCAGATTCCAGACTCAAAATCCTTAAGAAGTCAGTGAAGACATTTAAAATTAATATAATGTATTAATGTATTAGAAATAGCTAAATAAAGAACAGAAATGGCAAAGGAAATGGATGGGGAGGGAGGAGGGGGCTATTCTGAAATGTGCTTTCAGTAATGGCCATACTGTCTCGCCTACTCAAGTGTCCAGTGAAATTAGTATAGGACTGCTATACTATCAGCAGTAAAATATTAGAGCAAATCCAGAGTGATACTTCTTTCCTTAGATTGTGACATTCCGTGTTTTCTGACCTAAGGAATTAATTAGTAGTGTTTTAAGTGCTATTCCCTTGTAAGCATTTCCTTTCTGAGTTCGTCTGCATTTACATATGGTACTTATTGCTAGAGCAGTAAGTTCCACAAAACTATTTTTAAGGATATGAAGGGTACCTTCTTTATTATTTTATTTACTGAAAAATGTTTCCTCTCATGCTGTAATTTTTTGCATCATGAAACAGTGAGCATTTATTCTCTGTCCATCTTTGCCATGGCAGTCATGATTATATGTGCTTGCACAATCTCCTCAGGCATGCCTTTTCCAGACTGAGGCATCTCCATTGTTTTAGTCAATCCTATTACAGAATCTGTTATATACTTTTGGTATCTAGTCTTGTGTTTCTCCATACATTTCTACTGCACCATGCCTTTTCTGAGAAGCAGCAATCCTGGTTCCAAAAGCTAGGTTGGCATTTCGCAGTTTTACAATACTTATTCCTTTCGTACTCAGTCTGTTTCTTCTTTTGTTTTTGATTAATTTGGGTGGTGTTGCAGCCAGGCTTATTGCTCTGTATTTCCACAGTCCATATCCAGTCTCTTAGAAAAACATTTTTTTGGTCACATTTCCTACTGATTGCACTAGTAATAGGGCCAGTTTAAGGGCTAATTCACTTTACTTAATGTTTGGAATTTGCATTTGAGTTATTCAGCTCTTGTATAACTGCTGTTGTGTTGTAGTAATCTTTTTTTATTCATTTTATTGCTTATTTTCCAAAGCCTCTTACTAATGCTTTCACTGAGACAGCCACTTATTTGATGCCAGGGAAAACCCAACCAAAACCAAAACAGTGGTTTGGATGTCACTCAAGCTCCTTGGTAGATTGATGCAAAGAATTAATTTAATTGCTTGTTTTATTTTTTTCTCTTACAGCCTTATGTTATTTGAGCATTTCTTTTACATACTGATAATATTTTGGCCCCGCAGGCCCCCACTGGCATGAGATATTCTTATGTCTCAAGATTTTTATGCCTCAAAATGTTCTTTGGCCTGACTTTGCATTTAACATGTTAAAATTTATGGTCATCTCTATTTTCTTTAGTTGTATACAGCTTTCACTTTTTAAAGAATGCATTGTAAAAATTATTTCTGCCACATTTTGATTGTTGTAAAAATTATTTCTGCCAGTTTTTGATTGTAAAAATGCCAACTTTCTTTTGGTCCTTCGTGTGTAATATGTATTCAAACTTATGTTTTATGATAGTGTTTATGAAAATTTAAATCATGCTTTAAAAGACTTTAAACATCTCCATTTAATTTCAGTTTACTAGTTTAGAAACATGTATAGCTGTTCTCTTTCAAGTGAATGCTATTGTGTTGTTTTAATTTAACCTCAGTTATCTTATTTCTTCATTAAAACACCATAGTTTCACCTCCTATGTATTTTTTTTATTTCTATACTAGAATGTATTCAACTAATTATTTTTAACACAATTTCCAAGTTGCCTAATGTGCCAGTGTCCTCACTTGTAATGACTTAATTAATTTGAATTGTTTTTAATGCTGTCACCTCAGAGGTGTCATGTTGAAAGTCTTTGTTTCCAAAAATAAAAAACAATTATTTTTTACCGAGAAGAGAGATTGCCTGTGATAGGTAAATGTGCTTTTTTCCTCTTTCCATTGAGACATTGAAAACCCATCAGAGATTGTTGCTCAAATTCCTCTTTTTCAGAAAACTTGTGATTCTGTTTGCTCACAGAAGGATTTCCGGTTCCTTAAAACCCAAACACATTAATTATTCTTTTAATCTTTTTTTTCATTATCTTTTTCCTCTATCTCCCTTTTTTGCTTTTTACTGTAGACTGAGATCCTACATCTATGTTTTTGCTTTTATTTCTGTTACCCTTAATTCACCCTTAAAAGAAATACAAATTCCTGCTCATAGGAAATGCAGGTTGAATACATGGAGATTTCCTAACCTGGACACACCAAGATCAGAGGGAGAAACCTAGTTCCTGATTTTATTCTGGCTTTTGTATATCATCCAATCAATTGCCTCAATATCATTAAGTTATAACTACAGCAAATAGGAGGATGAGAGACTAATTTGGAGCAAGGTATAATTCCATAGGCATGAATTCCTCTCTTCTAATGTGGAGTAAGGAATCTTGAAAAATAGAGGTATATAAACACTAAAGAAATAATTTAGCGTTAAATAAGCATGCAAATACATGCTTAGTTTCTGAACTATTTATCAGAATGCCAAAGGAACCTCTGACACATTTTTGGCATTTAATCTTCCTCCTTTGTACCCTGTGAAAATTATTAAGGTTTGCTGGCCAAGCCAAGGCAAGCCAAGTCGTCTCCCCCACTGTTGCTGTACTTTCTGTGTCTCATAAATAGCCAAAACTCACAACATTAGGTTAACAAGCACATTGTTATGTAGACAGTAACTGTTTACCTGTACAGTATCTGGGCTTGTTTGCTAAAAATAGCCTTAATTGCAGTGAATTTTGTTATATGAACATATATATTCATTTATCTTACTGGATAATTTCAGCAAACTTGTCAAAATGTAGCATTTTGTCTTCATTAGTTGAGAGAAACTATACATAGCATCTCTTATATTTGGAAACAGTTGTGGTATTTTTTCCTTTTTTNTGTTGTTCCCCAAGAAAGATTTTTTCATTTCTAATGACTTTGTTATTGTGAGTTTTTATTTGTTTTAGATGGTCACTATTTTGTTTATGCACTCAGTGATAACATTCTCAACCTAGAAGAAATAGATAGCAAAGTGTCAGCTTCCTTGCATGAACATTCCCTCATAATATATATGTTGCAAATAAAATATTCTTTCTCAAAAGTCTTGAAATTTCAAATTTGCATGAATCAACACAGTTTTGCTTTCCAGAAAACAAAAAACACATTATAAAAAATTGAAAATGTAATTTTTGCTGGGTTTTTTTTTTCACTGTGGATATTTTTTAGGATTAATTTTTGGCAATTTTTATTTTAAGAAGATATACAACGTTTTTTTTCCTGTAATTTTCTCCCAAACTTAAAAAAAAAAATTAAAAAAACCCCTTTTTACTTTACTGTTTTCCAATCTGGTTTTTATTACCTTCATGTCACTGGAAAGAGGATTCTCTTTCAGGTTATTTTTTATATAACCAGTGTTTGAATACAACTTTTTTCATTAAATACAGTAACAGTAATGAGGTACTCTTTTCCTGTTTTCTCATGAGCTGTCAGCTCACAAATGTTTTATTCCGTGTGTTATTACTGCTATTTTTCAGGTTAGTATTGTTAATGGAAATTTGTGACTGGTCACTCATGCTTATCCTTAACTTTAGCTGTTAGTAATGAAAACTTTCTCAATCAATTCACAAACTGCAGTTTTGCTGATGCTGCTCATTTCGTGCTATGAATTTCTGCCAACGCTAAGCTTGTGAAGCCCTAAGCTAATTGACTTTCCAATTTCACAATTGAAGTAATATTGTGCCAAATTTCTTGGAACATTATTTTATAGAAGTTCGTGCACGAAATTGACCCACATGAGTTGTTTGCCATCTGTTAATAAAACCAGAGCAAACAAACCACAAACCATAAGTAAAAGAAAGTTACAATATCCTTCATGCAGGAGTTGACAAGTTGGCGTGCAAGAACACCATAGAAGCTTGCATTCAGAATCACAATTTTAATGACACTGTTGGCTAACAAAGAAAGAAAAATTTGTAGTAATGGCTAGAGAATAAAATATGCTATAGGGTGTTCTTCCTGCTGCACGCCTTTTCACCAAATCAAATATGTCCTGGGGTTTTGTTTTATGGAAGACATTGTACACATCCACAAAGGTTACAGTGGGTGTAGCAAAGTTTTATAAACTATTTCCAGCTGGAATAAAAATAGAGGATGCAGAGATATAATGTTTTATCTGTCAGAAACATAAATGCCAGTTTTTGGTTTTTTTTTTTTTAGTTTAAGTGGTCTGCTGAAGAAGAGTTTGCCACACAGGCAGGCTTACAGTTTTAATGTGCATAGTAACATTTACAATACAGTGATAATTAATAGCAAAAATAAGAATCAGATTATTTCCTTTGTTTTCCTGTAAAAAATATCCTGTCAATTCATTTTTATGTTGTCCTTTTTCCTTTGGTGTTTCCAACAAGCACTCAACACTGTTTTTATTTTTCTGATTTACAAGGAGGTTACAAGAAATGTGCCTTGCATCAGACTGTAGCAAGTTGGCATGTTTGAATTTGTGAATTAAGGTAAAAATTACTACTGTAGCATGTTTTTAAAGGCTAGGTCAGGAATTTTTGTGAACAATGGAAAAATAGCTTTTCAGCTCTGCTTCTGCAGTGAAAGGCCAGATTTTATTTTGTTTCATTGGCTTTCCCTTGAGGGCCTTGGATTGCTCAGACTGGGTTCCAAAATATGCTGACTGAGGAGTGGCCATAAGGGCTCAGAAGAGAAAATTGTAGCATAAGAATAGTCCTTGTCAATTGAAGGGTTATTCAAAAACATAGCTTAACAATTTTTAGTTGGAAAAAGCATTTAAAATCCTTTCTAAACAAAAATCAGCCTTTTCTCTTTTAAGAAAGTCTATAGCTAGGTTTTCTGTTACAGTATCCTAAAGAAAATATTTCTGTGAAGATCCAGTCATGAATCTCCTGTATCATAGGTCCCAACGTCTACACAATCAAATATAAGTATAGGAAAGCACAGTTCCTATATTTTGCTTTTCCTTAATTATAAGCAAGACAATGGTAGTTCTGTCCATAGAGTTGTTACTTATTTTCATATTGGAAACTGGAATAGCCCATGAGGGTTTGTGTTGCCCATATCCAGTGACTCTGTAGGATCAGGTGTTCCAAAGAATTCCCTAATGTTTCTCTAACTTGTTTAGAAACAGGCTTTTAGTCACTGTATTTCAGTACTTTATGATCAGTTTATTTCTTTTACAACTGGGAAGCTTACAGGATTTTTTAGGTCACCGTTGTGGATGTATGCATTCATAGCATTCAAGTTTTTTTGGCTAGGCACTAAGTACTTATTTGGATCTGCTTTTAATATTTTTTTTTCTAAATTGTATGTTTTTGTTCACTTATGTTGATGTTGCTGATGGTGTTTTCTTTTCTTTGTCATAGTGTGATTATACCTTTTATTTGCTATGCCTTCCATCTTGTTTTTAAAAGATATATGAATGGATCTATAAGGTGAGGCAGTGTCAGGAATAATATTTTACTTTTTGATGTCAGAAGAATTTATATACAAAGCTATTTACCTATAGGAATGTGATAAAGGGTTGTCACTGACTTTCTGTTGTGAGTGCACAGTATGCACAGTGGAATTCCCCAGCAACTTTAAAAAGGGAGGCTAGTCAGTGGAGAAATATACTTCTGCAGGCTTTGCATTCACTTCTTTCAATGTCATTGCCTTCAGTCTTGTCAAATTCTACAAAAGGTAGTAACATTTAGCACAAGAATGCATTTGAAGAAAAAAATGACTGCAGAAAATGGGATGTTGTTTCTTTTGAATAGTCATGGACAGAAAATTCAGCTACAGTTTTGTCAGGAGTTGTGCTACAAATCTTGACTAAATACAAAGCCTGAAGTTTCATTTTGTTTGAATATCCCGTTCAAGACTTTTGCCAAGACCAGAGAAGCAAGAGCTTGTGACTGACCCAGTTTATAAACAGAAGGAGTGTTACGGGTCATAAGAATAAAAAGTGCATCTAAATCAGTTGTTTTTCTACATCAGTGCTCATAAGCTGATACACAGTGAACAGTAAAAGCAAAACAAATTTATATGTTTTTCATAACTGGTGTCCCAGTTTCCAGTTGTTCCTCACCCATGAGCTTTCCATGCTTTCTCTGCTTGGTGATTCTTAACAGATCCCTCCTCCAGGGCCTGTCCAGCCTTTCCTTGAATCCACTGCTGTAATTGCATCTGCAATACTCTTTGCCAAAAATATACCTGTGGTGTCCTACCCACTGCCAAACAAACCATCTCCTGTGACTGGTTTGAATCTGAATCTTGCTCTCTTCATTTCGTACCCTTAGTTCCTCTATTAGAAGAGTTGGTTAATAATTTACCCCCAGCTCTCTCACACCCGTTGCTTTATGATCTAAGATGTCTGTCCTTCATTCACCTACTCTGCTGGCCTTTCCACCCCTTCTAGAGGCTGCAGTGGCCTTTTTGCTCCTCTGACATGAGCTGTTTCATAGGCTTTCCTCTCTGACCCTTCCTATTCTCCTTCTTTGAGATGAATGAAAGATAGGGTGAGCTCAAGTGTGGGTAAATCATGGTCATAGTGGCACAAAAATGCTCTCCATTTTTCTCTGTTGCTTTTGTGACCAACCTTAGCACTTGATTTACTCTTCTGACAGGTACTGAGGATCGAGCAGGTGTTTTTAGAGAGCTCTCTATACTGTGCTGAGGCTTGAAGCTCCTTTTTTCCTGAAATAGATGGTCCCGGTTTCCAGACTTGTGTTAGCTGATATGTTTTGGTGCTGCAATTCCCTCCTGTTTCCTTAATAACCAGCATCAAAAGTCTTTTGGAAACATAGATATGTATTAAAAATTAATTTAATATGGACAATTATACTTAGGTAAATTGCCCTTGTATTTTAGTGTGTATGTTATCTTCTCCCTGTATCATAACATGAAGCAGTAGTCATCCAGCATCTTTAGTCATGCACCTTGTTTCTTCTGAAATGCAGCTTCATTACAGAGACATTAAAATGCATTAATGACATGAGCTATATACCTATATCAAAGTTCAAACTTCTTAGTTCTATTAGAACTGGAAAAAATTGGCAGAAAACTTTACAATTCAGATAAATCTTTCTATTCTTTTTCAAGAGAATGGATTACTACTTCCTCCTCTAAGATCAATGAATTAATATGAGTTCAGTATAAATTTTATGCCCTTCTAGTCAAATGATATTTATCTGTTGTGTAAGAAATTAATGCACATTCAGTGTCTCAGGTAAAGATAGTAACCATAAATCTGTGGTTTAGATAGGCAGAATATTCATATTTTCTCTAAATGATGATATAATAAATTGATGCTCAACTATAACAAGTGTTAAAGTTGAGTGCTGAGAGTTTATTTCTGCTAAACAATAGCAAGACTACTCAAAGTTATTTTAAAAATTTCAGTGATGATAGATGTATGTAGTTTCTGGTTAAGTATTAACTTTCATTAAGCTGTTCTTGCAAGATTCAGTGTTGGAATTTAGCTTCCTTGTTTTTGTAGCATCCAAATTTACTAATGAGAATCTTGGTCCACAGTAAATTACAGCTAAAGGCAGCTAAATTGGATAAAGAATTTTTAAACATAAATTTTCTGAAATACATGATGCAGAACTTTTTTTATTCTGTCTTATATCTGCAAAAGGATTTGTGATTACATTAAAAAATTACATCTATTTTTTAAGTTCTTTGGGATTTTGGTTATGTTTTTTTGAGTAAATATTTAAATGGGGAAACAGTTTAAAAACAGGAATGTCCTAGATGTCTCTACTGAAAATAGAAGTACCTGGGACATTGTAGAAGACTTGAGATGCAGAATAGATACCTCACCTGAAGAAAATATGGAGGAATGAGTCACTTGGCTTATCTCTCTTGGAATTCAGGATGTTTCTTCCTTATTAGCTCAGCAAATATTGCACTAGTTTCCTTAAATCAAATCCTCAAAAAAAGGATCTTTCCTTGTGAAAGTGTTTACATGACTGAGGTCTGGAATAGAAAAAAGAAGAGAGAAAGCCATCTATGCATAGAGGAAACAACAGATAAGACACCAGAGGGATGGTAAGGCAGCTGAAAAAGTTATGTTTTTATATTAGTCTATTGTGTACTCTTTTCTTCAGATAAAAAAAGCAAGATTTTTTTTCGCCAAGCAGAAATGGTTTTTATAAGAGAAATAGTATGCAGGAATGTACATATTCAGCTATCTAATAATTGTTATATGAAATATCTATGTAATTCCATTAAAAGTTCCTTGAACTCCCAATTTCACTATTGCCATTCAAAATTTAAATTCAGGCACTGATGCCTACACATGAGAATATATTTTATGTATAAATAAACTAATTATAACAGATTGCTCAAAAGACAGGAATTTTGTCCCTATTTCTATTGTTCAGTGAAGCAATAAGCAGCAGCAGTCATGCTCTCAAGAAAGATAAAACGAGTAAAATCCTGTGTACCTTTAAAATAATTGGCTTTGTGTTTGTGCATGCACAGCAGCCAAGGACTTAATGAAAACTTTTAAATCCTTCATTCATACAGCCTCATAGAGTGTAAACAACCAGGTAGAAGACTTTGACAGACTGCCTCATTATAGTGGTGCCTGTGCCATTTAATCACAAAGCAAACGGCAAGCCAGTGGCCTCTTACAATGCAGAATGTAATTTTTCTATTTAAAAACTATTTTGCACAAACCAAACTCAATTGCTTTAAAAGCTGAGGCACCTCTTCCAACCTACTTATATTGACCCATCCATATTTTCCTTACAGCTCAGGATGGATATGCCTGGATGATAATCATAGCTGTCAAAATATTAGCATACTAAGTTTATTTATAAAAAAAATTAGCTTTGACTATTGAAGTTTTTAATAATTTCTCTCTCTTTCCTTTTTTATTTTATCATAATGAGCACAAACAAAATCTTTGGAGCAGCTGTTGGGATTTCTTTCATTTTCTACAACTCTGTATTTTTTCAAAATACAGGCCAAAATTCAGGTAAATATGTGTTAGAATCAGATGCAATTTAAAATTCTATATTAAACGTATTTGGGTTTTTATACAAACTGTTTTATCATCTGCATTTTAAGAATGAAGTCTATTTGAAGACAGTCAAATCCATTGTGTAATGCTGTCTTATCATAGACTTAAGTTTTTTCTTTTCAATCTTCATTTAAAAGTACCTTGTTTATAGCAATATTTGAATATTTGCTAACTACTAAATAATTTGTCTTCTTAATCATGAATGTGCTCTATCTTAATTATAATACTTCATCTTACCAGGATAATTAAACTGTAAGAAAATATGTAATTAAACCTTCCCTGATGGAATACAATTTATAATTGTCCTGGTTTAGCACCAGCCAGCAGCTAAACCACACACAACCACGCACACACTCTCCCTGGTGGGGCGAGGGAGAGAATCAGAAGGGTAAAAGTGCAGAAACCCGTGGATTGAGATAAAAATACTCTAATAGGCAAAGCAAAAGCTGTGAGGGCAAGCAAACCAAAACAAGGAATGGATTCACAGCACCCCATGGGCAGGCAGGTGTTCATCCATCCCCAGGAAACCAGGGACCCTTGACGCATAATGTTTACTGGGGAAGACAGAGACACTCCAAGCATCTCCCTGTTCCTCTTTCTTCTGCCAGATCTGTATGCTGAGCATGACACCATATGGTCTGGAGTGTCCCTTGGGTCAGTTGGGGTCACCTGTCCTGGCTGTGTTCTCTCCCAGCTCCTTGTGCACCCCAGCTGCCTCACTGGTGGGATGGGGAGAGGAGCAGAAGAGGCCATGGCTCTGTGTAAGTGATGCTCAGCAGCAATGAGAGCATCCCTATGTTATCAACTGTTGGCAGCACAAATCCAAAACACAGCAGCCCTACCAACATAAATCCATATCAGCAGCTGTGAAGAAAATTAACTCTGTTCCAGTCAAAACCAGTGCAGTAATATAATACTCAGCAGATGGAACTTAGCATTAAGTTCCACACAATTTTGTTAGTAATATAAGTTAAGTGTCTTCTACACATTTTTTTACCTTTTGGGGTTTTTTTGTTGTTAGTTTGGGTTTTTAAGAAGGATATAAATACTGGACTACAAAGTCTACAAAGTCTGTCAGGCATAAATAACTTTATACAAATGTATACAGTTCTTCAGACCAAGAGTGGAATTCTGTTCTATGAAGAATTGTAACGAAAGTCTGTGCAAGATCTTACATTCCAAAGAGCTTATCAAAGTGAGACCAAAGAGTCTTGAACTATCAGCTTTCTGCAAAGAGCTGGATTCTGCCCTACAATTACAGCAGGTTGAAGCATGAATTACTTCTGCCATGACATTTTCTTGCATTTTAGGTGAAAGTTTGAATCAGCAGATATTTTCACAGCTCTAGCTGCTTTTTTGCAATCAATCTTACTGAAGCTAAATGGAGCCTGCTTATGTCTGTCAAGAGATTCTGTATGCAAATGTATGTATATGAGAAGAATGAGGTAGCTAGATAGACTGAGCGATGATATTGACAGGGACCTTCTCTGTGGCTTCCTGAGTTCCATTGTCTGAGGTGAAATAGGAAATACAGATACTTTTTCAGATATTGAAACTGTTCAACATTATTACCTTGACACTTAATATATTGCTAACCATGTGTCAAAGGGAAGCAGAAAAATACACAGCAGAAGCCCTTTATGCGGTTACAGCAGGAGAAAGTGTGTCTGTGAACACAAAGTGCTGCTGGTGAGATAAACCTTCTCTTGTAGGGGTGATGTGTAAAATATGCAGAAGCTACTCCAGGTCAGAGTAAATCAAATTGCTAAAGTAATCAGGTTGTCTTCTCTACTTTTCATTTTGACTAATTAGATTCCTAACTAAAAACCACTACAATTTACATAGTCATTTTTCCTTGATGTTGTCTTTGTTTTGCTGATTCTTTAAAAAAGATGCCCAGTGAACTATAAATTCTTCCAAAAGGCTTGTCTGCTGTGAATAGATACTCAATGTTTTTATTTCATCTGGACCTAAGCTTTATAGGACAGAGTAATTTCAAAGTTACCAGCTCCTTTACTGTACTTTGCTTTCTACATTTATACATCATTGTTTTTAGTATTTACATTTTGTATTTTTTTTAATTATATTTTAAAAATATGTAGGAAACATGGTGCCAGTTTCTGGACTGGACTTTCACAGAACTTGGCACAGTCATTCTTTTTCCTGTCCTTAAAAATCTGCATTTTTCAGTTTTCAGTGGAGAGATTTGTGGCTTGTGTCATGATAAACCAGAGTCCTAATAGTTGTCATTTATCATCCAAAGAGGGACATGGATCTGAAGAACAGGATGACTCCCATTAATGGTTCAGAAAAAGGAAGCTTGGCTTTTCCTTTCTTTTCTTTAAGAAAGCACACTCATAAGCTCTGTAGACTAAAACTCTTGGAGGGCAACCTTTCTTAGAAGGTTTCAAGGTATCTCTGCCTACAAACAATGAGGTCTTGATTGTGTTCTTCTGGATTTAATGGAAGTTTTCCCATTTATTTAAATGCAGATCATGCAAAAAAAAAAAAAAAATACATCCTTATGCAAGAGACCAAAGGAAAATTTCTGAATAGTTTGAATGTTTAAAACCTATATGGAAACTCAAGAAAAGCTTCAAACTTAAACAAAAAATTTGACTTCAAATCTGGCTGTTTTTGTTTGCTTATTTCCAGAAAACTACTGAAATTAAATGCTTAAATTGAGACATTTATGGAACTGACTGATACAACAATTAGAGATCAGCTGGAAAGTTTCTCCTAATATTAGTTATAAAGAAATAGAATTCTTATAGGAATAATGTTTGTATAAGGAATTTTAAAATGGCTGTAAATTGATGTTGCTAATTAAAAATTCGATTTTTTAGTGTTGTTTTGTTAAACATGGAAAGAAATAATTAATTTATTTTTTTTTTATTCCTGTCCTGTACTTTCTTCCAAAATTCATCTGCCATAATATGAAGTTCAGTTTTACATATAGATACCTTTGTGGAGGAGTCACGCAACGGGCAATGTAAGATTCTGACCTGTGGAGGAAATGGTAGCAGCCTGGAACACAACTTAAATGTGGCAGAAGCAGCTCAGCACCACTGGGAATTGATTCTCTGCATTTAGAAAGTGAGAGATTTCCAGTTGTTTACTTCCAAACTATCTTTATATAACTTTAAAAACCCCCATTGTTATCTGTTTTGAAACTAAAACACTTTGCTAGTTTGCCCTTTGCATAAGCTAGTGGTTATTTCACAAAACATAGGTATATCTGCAATAACTAAGGTGACCAAAGGAAGCAGGCCTGTTCACCCAAAGGTTAGTAGTAAAAAATCTGGATAATTTCATTTTTAACTCTTCTTGTTATTGTCTTCCTTCTTATAGTGGTTACTTGTAGAGCTGCTCTAGGCATTATAGAAACTGCAATAATTTAAGATATGAAAGCATAAACTTTCAGTGTTAAAAAAATGATATTGCCATTTTACTTCCTTGGGATTTTTAGATTTATTGAAATTCAAGATTTAAAGTTTTATGCCGGCATGTAATCATCTATATTCAGTGATTTGGCAGAAGCACAGGGAAAAGTAGAGGTAATTCCACCATCCTGTCTCTTCTCAAAGTATGGCTTGGGTAGACTGCTTACACCAAATTACATAAACATCTTGTACTTTTTAAATCTTCTGCATCTTTGCTGACATTGCTTAAAGGTGTGCTAATTACTGTCAGTTGCTGTAATACTGGACACCTGTGAGCTTGGAACTGGGCAAAGACAGCCAATTCATTTTATGTAGGACACTGAACAGGGAGCAGATGGTAATAAGCTTCAGTCAACATCAAGCTGGGGAGGATTCACACCACCAAGCTAGATGTGGAGAACTCCAAATCCCTTGGCTAATCCCATGAGCCAGCCCTTCTCCCTAATTGTGCCTTTCCATAAGAAGATATACTTCACGTGTTCCAGTCTCAGCTGAATGAACAAACATGATTGAATGTACTGACTGTAGGATTTGACTAATCTATTTATTAGTTCCCCTTTCAAAGGAAGTTATAATGATGTGTTTTCACTTAAAGCAATTAGAATATATTTTTAACAGGGGAAATGGCTTAGATTATAATTACAGAGCATTATGCTGCACTTTTAATGATTTTACTCTTTAGAAAAATGAACAGTGAGAATCATTTTGCACAAGGTTATTACCTTACTCTAACAACCTAATACTAACTTCCTTCTCAGGCTATTGGGTGACCACAACTGTTAAATCAGGGGCCTATGTCTTAGACTAAAGTAAAAAAAAAGAAAATGAATGAACATTTACAATTACATCTGTAGCAGCGGAAATATTTGAGCCTTTATGTAGTTTTGAGGCACAACCAAAGCTAATTTGTGAAGGTTTTACTGCTGTTTTTTTTACATTTATAGTTCCCAGTGTTTAGTGTTTTAAAATAGAAAATTAAATCTAGTGCTATAGCAGCAACAAATCTATGAGACAGTAAAAGCAAGCATGCCTTGTCCTATATGTTCAACAGACAGCAAAGATAAAATAGAAGAAAGGACAAATGCAATTCTCCTCCTTTACCAAGAAAAAATTATATGACACATGGGCTTGGCAATGAGTATGTCTAGTCTCATGAGAAAAGTGGGCAATGACAAAATAATAGATACGGAGCATGGCAGGTAGGTCTTCAGCCTTCTTCATCCGGTGGTTTGCATGCATTTTGTGATGGGGAAAGTGGCAGCTGCTGTGGAGTCTGGATCAGTACCACAAGAAAATTTCATCCCTTTTCTTCTCAGCTGCAGTGTAGACTCTTCTCTAAGAAGGCTATTTGGCTGAACATTTTTTGCAGTGTTTTTTCTCAAAGTACATTAAGGAAGCTATCTACATTTTCCTAGACCTGAGTCTTTCAGCTGGCATAGAAATTACTGAAATAATTGATAGTCAATAAAAGAGAAGTCTCATGTTAGTGAGGTTATCTCAATCAATCCTCTGTACAGAGACCTTACTGAAATGTGAACCATTATTCTTCTCTTTAATTCTCTGAAATTACCTCAAATCAACAAACCTTGCTAGATTCCTTCCTGTGGAAGGCAATTTTCTAAAAACATGCAAATAAAAAACTGAAATGGCACTGTGTTGTAAAAGTGAAACAGAATATGAAAAGGTTAGAGATTATGGACTTACTGTCAAATGGTTGGAAATATTAGTCCTTTGACAGTATTGCTGTAATCTCTTGGGTAAATTCTTACACTTTTTAGAAATTTCACAGCACAGTATATATTAATAAAGGACTCTTTGGTGATTTGGGCAATCTTAAAGGAAGGAAATTCTTAGGTCTAGAAATTTCAAAATGGAGAGAGCTGCTCATTGTTTTCCTAGACATGAAATGAATTGGAAATAAGTGGGGATGGGCTGGTAAAGTTTGGACCTTGAATGCATGCCTGAAATATGGGCCTGAGTGCAATGACAACAAAAGTAATGGGATTGAACGAGTTCTCAGTGCATTGAAACTGGAAGAAATAGGAGGCTGAGATGGTGGGGAGAAAGTAGGGCTCAGCAGGTAAGAAGAATAGGAAGGATGCAGTAAACAAGTAGTTTCATAATACAATTCAGATCTCTTGCAGACGTGTTTCTGATAAGTTAAAAAAAGTAAAATTTAGCTTCGCGCATGGTTTTTGTTGAGGTTCCTTCACTATCAGATAAAACATGGGCTGTAAATTATGACCTATCTGCATCTCAAAATACTTTCAGCCATCACACAAGTTCTCTTTTTCTCCACACAGATAGATATTTCTCTTTTAAGATACCAGACACTGTGAATCAAAGAACTAAGGAGGAATTTGTATGATACATAATACTTGAAGATGATCTATGTTGTCCTTTAACCCTCTTCTGACTGACAGAAATATCTTAATTTGTTTATAGACCCATCTTACAACAAAGATTTTTCCTTTAGTCACAGCCATTTATGAAATCCTCTAGGTGTGGAATGGCTGTTTAAGGTGAACTGGCTGGGTGCCACTAGAAGCATTTGGGTCTTGTAAAAGTGTGTCAATAATCAACATTTTTGTTGTGAATCCCTGAAAGGGTTAAAGGATTTGAGAAAAAAACTGACTCTGGCTCTTGGGGTATGTGGGTGAGCTGGAATTTTAAAGATGTGAGTAAAGAACAAGGAAAGCATGGAGGGTTGATTCAGAGCAGTTCTGTCAAAGATAGGGAGACTCTGGAAGACAAAGCATGTGTTCAATGTGTTATTAATTTTTCCTCCTTTTGCTTTTTACTTTCTTATCACAGGGCTGCTATTATGTAGGCAGCTTGTCAATGTACAATATATTTGAAATTCTGTGATAGGAGCAGAGTGACTAATTGGCTTGGCTGTATTGAAGGCGTAACAATTTGTAGACAAATGACTTCTTTTGTCAGCTTTAAGATCTGTTCTGAGAAATATACTCTATAGGGCAGTCTTGGGGAGAAAATGTTCTAAAATTTCATCAGAGTTCTGATATCTTGCTAGAAAAGACTCTATGAAGTGCTTTGTTGTTTGTTTTCTCTTCATGAATTATGATCTTTTTTAATGTGGTAGCTTTATTCCAGAGCTTTTTTGTTTGTTAACCAATAGTGAAACCTATGCTGTTGTGAATATCAATTTACCATTAGTGTTGTTTAGTAAGTAATAAATGGTGGCAGTAGGCAAAAAAATTTAAATCAACTTCATGCCTAAAACATAGTGTACATTGTATTCTTCTGTTCTGTAAGGGCTTTATATTAAGTACTGCTGTGGTAAGGCATGTGAAAAACTCATCCTTTATTTAGATAATTTGCGTTTTCATACAAATGGTATAAGGAAAGGGAATGGACAATAAAATCAAGCGTCTATTTTAGATTATACATCCATTCAGTGTTTGATATTTACTGGAAGTAACTAAGGAACTTTGATGTTATGATAGATTTAAAAAAAAGACCAAAACAGCACGAACCACAACAAAAAACCCAAACATTTCTTGGTTGGTTTATAAGTATTTGTGTTAGTGTTCTAGCTGAAGATAGTTTGATTCAGTTTAAGAGGATACTTGAAACTAGCTCCATGTTTAAATGCTTGACAAACATTTCTTCAGCCTTGCTTTTCTCTAAGCCTTCAGTAAGAGCAGAAGCCATGACAGTACTTGGGAAATTGGTGTGTTGCTATGGAAATACATGTAATACCACCAGTTTATGCTTCATTGCCAGATCCAATGCAAAGATATAAATGAGGGAGAAATCTCTAGGAGATTGTTTCTGTACAGGGAAAAAATTTAAATTCACCAAAGTTTAATTATGAGTTAATTTAGGTGTTTTTAATACACCATGACATCCAGATTGATCTGATCTATAGTTGATCCATAAAGCACTTGTCCAAATTTTGAGAACTTCAGGTTCTGTGCCTGATTCAAACTGGTTGGACACAAACCTATTTCAACTTAGGAAATAGGAAGCTCAATATAGAAGTCAAATTACAGCAGACCTTACATAAATACTCTGTTTTTCTACTGTCCTGGTTTCATCTGGGATAGAGATAATTTTCTTCCTAGTAGCTGGTACAGTGCTGCTTTTTAGATTTAGAATTCTGAGAACAATGTTAATAACGCACAGATGTTTTGGGTTTCATTAAGCAATGTTTACCCAACGTTAAGGCCTTTGTTCCTCACCCCACCCCACCAGCAAGGAGGGTGGGAGTGCACAAGAATTTGTGAGGGGTACAGCCAGGAGAGCTGACCCCATGAGACCAGAGGGATATTCCATATTTTATGGCATCATGCTGGGTGTATAAGGCAGGGATAAAGCTGGCTGGGGACTGCTGCTTGGGAACTGGCTGGACATGGGCTGATGGATGGTAGGTGAGCAATTGCATTGAGCATCACTTGTTTAGTGTACTCAAACTAATTTCTCAAATTGTTGTTCCTGTTGTTGTTTTCTCTTCCATTTCTATCCTATTAAACTGTTGTTATCTAAACTCACAGATTTTAATTTTTTCCCCCCAGTTTTCTCCCCCAGACTGCTGGCAGGGATAGTGAGTGAGCGAGCAGCTGTGGGGTGTTTAGCTGCCTGCTGGGTTAAACTGTGGCAGCTGCATTTTCAGTTCCCATGAAACAGGATTATTGCCCTCTAGTAAGCTGTAAGCAAAGTCTCTTTACTAAATTCTAGAGATTATTAATGTAATTGATGAAGGAACTGCCAGCAATCGTGTTGAAGTTTCTGGTTGGGTATCTGTGTGTACATGCAGGGGGAAAGGTTCTGTCAGACATTTATTTTGCTTGGTTTGGAAGGATTAAGTGAAAAAATTGATGATGGGGTGGGGCAAGTCCACAAGGGGAAAGAGATGCTAATTTCTGAGACTTTCATACTCTGCTTGTTTTACTGCAAATCAAGAAATATCTGTTCTGTGGGTCTGAACAGGATCATCCATGTGTGAGATAAGTGATTTTTAGAGTCTGTCCTTTCTTGGACCTATGTCTTCCATGTTTTAGTCATTGCTGCTTGAATAGGTGCAAAGTCTCAGGTGCAAAGGTGAAATTCTTGCTCATCAGTGACACAACTGAAGTGTCAGCTTTCAAATCACAGCTGCCATTTTGACTATCCAGGAGTCTTCTCTGGAGGCTAAATGCTAATTGTTTAATTCTGTCTGAAAAAATGGTTCTTCAGTGACATGAGATAGAAATTTACTTCTCCTTTCCTTCCAATTCTCAGAAATCAAATTATTTTTTCCAGTTTGTATTTAGCTGTGAATAGTTGCTCCCCTGGAGTGTGGTGAATACCACAGCAAGAGAAAAGAAGCAGGGTAACATGAAAGGAAGGATAGTAAATTTCACTTTATTTATATATTTACCATTATCATATTTTCTTCAAGAAATCTACTATTGGGATTTGAAAATGGAATAATTTTTTATAATTTTTTTATTGCTTCTGGTGTATCTGACTACATGTCAGTATGTTGAAGCAACTTGTTCTGTCTTCAGCAGTACTTGTAGTTGTTTAGATAAGAAGTGAAAGACATAAGTTTTTCATCCTAGGTGTTATCATAAAGAAGTTTTTGCCCTGTTCATTCAGCCAGTGTTAATTGCAGATGATGTGCAGAAAATCATATTTTTGGAATGCTTAGGAGTAAATTATATTTTCTATTTTTTTATATCTGTGGAGTTACACCAGTCTTAGACACTTAGGACTCCTGGATTGGTAATGAAAATGTCTAAAATTTAACACAAGAAGATTTTAAGATCAATGAAATTTCAATAATGTCCCTTGTAGTTTACAAGGTGTTAAATATGTGTTTGAAATTGTCAGAAATTGAATTTGTTTGAGCCTGTGGTCCCTCTAGCCTAGGCTATGATGTAATTTCACGATGAACGTTGCCATCAAATGATCACTGCAGTGGCAGGACTTAAAACCTGATGTGGAAAAGAGCAGCCGAGTGCCATTACAGAAAATAACTCACCCTAATTTAAAATCCTGTATGTTGGCCATATACTATTTCTTCTCTAAAATTTAACGAAATTATCATACTTAATCTGTGCAAGATACTGGTTATTCTAGACTGGTAGTAAAATGTACAAATTCTGAATTTTCCCAAAAATGTCTTGGTACAAATGTCTTGATGATGTGATCAAAACTTCAGAAACTTGTGAACAAAGAGTACATTGTATAGTGGGAAGTAAAAGCATACGTTTTTATAATAGTGTGATCACAGATACGGAGTTATTTCTGTCCCTTCATAATTTCAGAAGAATGAAAACCACCATTCCAGTGTTTGCAGTCTAATTTCTATTCAGCTTTTGTTCAGAGCCTGACATCTGCATGCATGTTTTGATCTGTGCTATGTTTCGACTGAAGAGATGAGGGCAGAGAATTATGCAACTTGGAGGCATAAGGCCTGATGGATTAGAAGAAAATGCATGTTCTTACTCTTGACAAAGAAATACTAAAATTTTCTCTAGAAATTACTGTACCTTAACCCTGAGACATTGTAATTATATTTTACCTCTATATAGTGGGCCAAAACCATTCTTAAAAGACCCTGGCTTTCACTAAAGTTAACAATACATAAGCTTTTTAGGAATTCCTTTATTCGGAAGGGAGAAAGTTGAGTTTCAGCTTGGGAGGAGAAGGAGCTCCCATCCTGAATTACTCTTTTAAAAATGTGATGAAAGTTTTGTTGCTGTGAAGAATGTAGCAATATGAAAATTGGGGAGAGGAAAAGGGAAAAGAAGACAAAGGAAGTGGAAATAGAAAATTAAGGGAAAAATACACTGTATTAATGCTTTCTAGAGTTAGAGAAGTAGTCCTTGATAGACAATTGCCTGTGCTTGAGAATCCTGCTTTCAGGGTGTACAAGTAAAAAAATCTTGTAGGCCCTGTGGACCAATTTTTCTTCAGCTCATTGCATTCCAGTTTTAAAGAAAACGGAGGGCAGAACTGAGAAGAATAAAAAGACTTAGAGAAAGAGATCTCCACAATTTTTTATCTCAGAAATTCCTTGCAGGGAAAATTGTAACTCTAAGAGAAAATTTGAGAATTTGAGGTAGAATTTAGTCACTAGTTCACTTATTCATAGGATCATGGAGGTCAGCTAGTCCAACACCCCAGAGTGGGACTGTTAACTACTGATATAGGATTTTAAAATAATTTCAGCCATCATATCAAGCTTTTGCTGTTCACAGTTTGCAGACATTCTCTGCAGCAGTAATGAAAAGGATACTAAAATAGATTTCTTAATATAAACACTCTCCTAAAACACATGCACCATCTCTTTTGACAGTTCTAAGAAATCCTAATCACCTGTAGCAAAATCGAGGAGTACTGCTCTAGATATTAAGAACTTCAGCCAGCAATGCTTGCAAGTGCTTATTTTTTAATAACATATACTTTATTTAAATTCTCTGTGCTAATTAATTTTCCTCTTGAAGTACTTCTAAATGAGTTTGATTAGTTGAATTTTGACATCTGTACTTTCATTTTGAGGATGTACATTCCCCCCAGTAAAGCTTCTGAGTAAAGGTATACACTCACACACCCTGAGACATTTAATCGTGGGTGTAGTTTTAGAACAAACACCCACTTATATAATTGACTGGGATCTCTGGAGAAGTGGTGTAGTGTTGTTAAAAAGATAAGTGACAAGTAGAATGACACAACATGCACGACCTTAAAGGAATTAAATATATGTTGTATTGTTTTACTGAATTAGCTTTTGGTCACTGAGGGATTTTGTTTTGGTTTTTTTTTTTGCCTTTCCTGAAAAAAAAATCAAAGACCTCTATTTCAATAAATTAAACTATTCTTTTCTCTTTATCGGCATGGGAGAGAGAGCTTAAAACTTCTCTTTTAAAATAATCCTATTGTAAATAAGCAGTAAGACTCACAAAACTAAGCTGAGAACATAGTCCAAAGTTTGTGCTAGACAAAAAAATTGTTATCCTAACCAATATCCTAAATAGTCCTAGGGAAAATTATTTAGTTATTCCTAGGCAGAATTATATAGCTTCCATTTTAATTGAAAGTGATTTAAAGACTTATAGAACTAAATATTAAAATAAAAAATAAGTGGCCTCACGATTTCTGGAGGCTGAAGACACAGAAAGACAAGCTGAATATTAGTGGACTACTTAGTGTAAATTCTTTCAGGGTAATTCCAATGTTTCTAAAATATTAATAATACTGTGCCTTTAGAAAGAATTTGTCCCAAAGATCAGCTCCAGTATAGGTATATCTTGTAAAAACATTTTTTCATAATTTTCTACTATGTTTTGATTGTGAATTTTTTGTTAGCAGTGATCAAAAAAGAAAAATATGGGAAGAAACCAGGAGAATATTTATGTAGACCTGTTAAGAGTAATTCTGGCAATCCAACTGAATGACAATATTTTAAAGCCCAGCTTTGCTCACCTTTGTGAAATAGACCATTGCTCTCTTTTCTTTTGATTTCTGCCTGTGGTCAGTAATACTGCTCTCACTCCCTTTTGAGCAAGGCCTTCATCTGCAAAAGATGTCTGGAAAAGTTTCATATAAATAAGACATGAAAACCACATAGTGAACTCTGCTATTACTTTCCACAAAGACCAAGTTTTGAAAAAATGAAAACCCCCATAGACATCCTGTCTTCCAATGCTTGTATCATTGAAAACTATATTTTAGTTTCTGCAGCCTTCAGAAACAAGGATAAGAGCATCAAAGAGATCTACAAAATGTTTTAAAGTGTGTTACATCAAAGCAAATATTGTAGGATGATGTTTGTTAATGATTAAAAATAGGAAACTTCGGCTGTGTATGTAGAAAGAATCACACAGACTCCTCTATGGCATTGCACAGTGTATCTGGTGGAACACATCCTGTGAGACAATTACGAATGCTAATAATATTCTTCAGTTGCTGTGATGCTAATAATAATAGAACGGGGACAGTTCATAGAAGAAAGGAATTCCTGTTGTATGCAACAATAGAAATAGCAGCACGTAACCATAGAGAGAGGTAGAATTCTGTGAACAAAAAAAGCTAAAAAAAACACCACTGTAAATAGGGCTGATCTTCCATTATAAACCTTCTCCATTTATGTACTGTTTTATTAATTTGTGAAGTCTTAGAGCTTAAATCTATCATAAACCAAGACTGAACTAATTGAAAGTGATTATTGAAAGATATTTAAAAGTCTAGCAGGGCAGACTTAAGGAGACCATAGGGAAAACTGTAGGAACCAGGGGCTTGTTAATTTGAAAGGTAGATGAGCCAAAGGAGGAATTACATATTGTGTGCTGAGAAGAATAGAGCTAGATCTTTCTAAAGAAAAATAGAACAAAAGCCCCTGCCATCAAAAAGTAAGATGGTGCAGCGTCCTCAACTGCTGAATGTCACGGTGGCTGTCTTGCTGTGACCTGATGCTTTGAGTTCACTGGTGAATGCTGCATTGAATTAGCACGTCTTCACCTGAACAGCTCTCTGCTGATAGATTCCTTATAGTACATGTTAAAAATACAAAAGCCGGTCATGGAATGTACTATAACAAGTGATTTTGAGTAAAAGTAAAAATCCTTTCATTCAGATGTTAGCTGCAAGAATTAGAATTTGCTCTGGGACAAGGCTCATAAATTAAATCACTAAAATTGAAAACTCTCTCCAAAGCACGGTGGCTATGTATTAGCCACAGAGCACCTTTGAAAAAGAACCATGAATGTGAAATGTCCAGTATTTTCTCTGACTGTGGCTCCTCAGAAAGGAAATTATTTCAATCCTAGTGATTCAATATCATAAGAACAAGAAGAAAAACTGTCACAGTTCAGATATCTCCTTAGATATAAATTGTATAATGGGTACGGAAGGAGTAGCAGGCACCTATTGCATGGCTCTCTGCAGCTGAAGGAGGCAAAGCTCAGTGACTTGCACATTTTCTCTCATTCATCTATGCCCAACTCTTACCTAACTCTCTTTCAGTTCATGTGAAAGCTGGGTCATTTAAGTGCACACTTTAAAGCAAAAAGGAATGTGTAGCAATTGCTGCTCTGCAGTGCTGGACTTAGACCCGTTTGCATCGAGGCAAGAGTTTTAATGACCACCTATGAAGAGTTGCTTGGATTAATTTCTGAGATACTGGAAATATATCCGTGATTTTAAAAACCTATTTATGATATACAACTATAGGGGAATGGCCCTAGCATGTGTTGATTAACATGAAGAGACAGAATTTATCTGCTGCTGTCAGCATGTATTATCTGATACATAGATAATGTAAATTTATACCTAATATAAAACACCTTTCAAACTCTGAATTGTTCAGTGAGGATGACGGAGATTTCCAGCATTCTTTTATTCAATTTTACACAGAAAACTTCCTTTTCTCTCCTACCTACCTCACCTCCAGAATCAGAAACTTTAATTCTAAGGTATTGAAAATAATTTGGGAGTTCTCACATGACTTTGTTCTAAAAGTTCCTGTGTTCTCTTGATGTGTAAGACAACTGTAATGACCTAGTCAAAAGGAACCACAGACATAAGTTCTTGAAGATGCTAAGGGTTGGTCCTAATACTTTGCTTATTTAGCTGTTCTAATATAAAAAATATTATAGCTGTTAGTCCATTCTCTCACAGTATCTGAATTTACAGAATTCTGTATCATACAGAATTTGGCAATTTTTTTGTAGTTCATGATTCATAGAATGTTCTTACTCAGAGTGATTATTAATAAAGGTAATCATTCTATTAAACCTACTGAGTATTTTCCATAAAATCTGCATGTTTTATATTGTAACCATAGTTTTCTGCTGACTTTTTACATGGAAAGGTTGCTTAACAAGAAACTGACTTGCTGTGGTTTGGGAGTTTGCTCGCTGCTGTCACTATATAATAAAGCTGTATCTGTAACAGCTACCTATGTTTTCAATCTTAAACTCTAAGTCTTCACAACAAAGATAGAAATTATTACTGCAAAACCAGATGTTGCTTCTAGTAGAATTAATACTTGTGAGCTCACAGCATTACCACCCTGCTTCCCTTTTATATTAGACTGCACATTACAGCTTCATATCTTGTATCAGCGACCATCTCAGCAGCGCCAGGAAGTGAGAAGGGAGCAACACAACTTTCTGCTGTTGTCCTACATGCACTTTTAATACTGCAAGTGAGAAAAGGTACTTGTGTTAACTGCCCTTGAATAAATGTGCTAGGTGTTTGTACTCTGTTGAATTTCACCAGAAACGCTACAACAATTTTTTTTTTTCTCTTCTTCCACCCTCAGGTGGTTCCCAGAGCATAGAAAATCAATGTGCTTTCTATTTCTAAGTGGCTGATGAGACTATAAAAATAAATAGCATCGGTTGGGTAGACTAATAATTTTCTTCTGCCCATGGGAAATAGTTGGAGAAGGACATTCTTAGCTCCTGGAGGTTCTGGAATGCTGGTGATAATCAGTGAAAGTAGGGGGAGGGGTGGGAAATTTGTTTTGAGAGGATTTTTTTCCTCTTAGATACTATTATCTTAGTGAGGTGACCATAACCCCTTTGACAAAGAAATTCATGTTTGACCTCTGAGGCCTTAAGTTTTACAGATTGTGTCTGAGCCAAAGCACATAGAAGCATGGCTTCTGTGGATTCACCTGAATTCATTTCAGGTGAATCTCAAACAATTCAGGGCCAATTTTTTGGAGACCTTTCACAGGTACAGAGCAGGGAATTCAGAGTAGTCTTTTGGACTTAGGAAGTTTGGGTTTGGAAACCATCTGCTTTTCCTCTGCTTTATTTCTCTGGGGTTGTAAGAGCGTGGTTCTTAATCCCCTGTAGTAGCTATTTCCCCACAGGACATACTGTCTGGGAATGTAACATAACAGCTGCATTTGTGTTCCGAGGGAAGCTATTTCATGCTATTTTTCTTTGAATAAAAGCTGTCTTTATCTGTTAAAAATTTGCTGTTGCAACAAAAGCTGAACAGGACTAGTGTTGGTAGTTACAAGAGCTAAGGGCTATAGCTTTTTCTTCCAAATCCTCTTAGTTTTGTGTAAAAGCATTTGTTTTCTCGTCCTTTTCTTGCTTTTGATTATGGCTTTATTCGTTACGATATTGATGCATTGTAATAGCAGATTGGTAACATCTTCAAGCAGAGATTTTCCAGAAATACAATAAAATAAGTAACACAAGAGTGGCAGAAAGCAAATCACTTATACAAATGAAGCAGAGTTTGAAATATGTATCTTTCTGTCTGCATTCGTCTGAAAGTTACAACACCCAGAGCAAGTGCTGGTTGAGATCTTTTAGGTGTTTGGTTTGATTTTTTTATTTGTTTTGGGGTTTTTTTGTTTGTTTTTTTTTACTTCAAGGTAATTCTGTGCATAAATATTGCAGAAAATTTCAGTGAATTACTTCATTTTAGTATCCATTTAATTTCTATGGCAGAGGATTCTTGCTAAGTCTGAGCTTTTAACTACTTTCATTTACCACAAGATGTGAATTTACCTTTTTCTCCTTCAGCTAATTTAAATGTAAGAAGTAATGAATGTCTTGGGGCATGATGACACCATCTCTTACAACTATGATTCTTTGTCAGGAGGAGATTTAACCTATAGGTTACAATAATGCAGGGAATCAAACGTGAAAAACAGTGCTGAAGTTAGACATCCTCTTGAACATTACAGTTTGTAGGGTCTTGCTCAAACCCTGTTGCAGCCTTCATTTTGCAGAACACCTTATTTTTCTATGTAAGATTAATTTCTCCATAAAATCTAGAGGCCATGTCATAGTCCTTGAAGGGGGTTCAAAACAGAATATCTAACTACATCAAAGAAAAAAAAATAAAAGAGAAAAAAGGATTAATTTGGTTTGTAGGAAACCAACACAATTGAGTCATGCAACCTGATATTTCAGGGCTTTATTGAATATACCATAGATAAATGCAATTTTTAAAATCTGTTCCTATTCTGTGGTATAGTGTATCAAAACACGTTTGAAGAGTTTTTCTTCTACACTGGCATTTGTATATTCTTTAGTCTCACTGTATAAACATGATTCATATGCTTCAGGCATGCCTGTGTGCCAGGGAGAGTGACCAGGCCTTTAACAGAATCACTTACAGATTACAGTGGGCTTTACCCATTTACATCAGTGTGGCTGGGTTTGCAAGGTTTTCTAAATATATGCTGAAATGACAAAATGTGTCAAAGGCCCTAACTTTCCTATTCTACTCTGAGAATCAATTGCTGTTAGAAATTATACTCCTACATAAATATACAGTGCCACTTACAGTCAGCTCTCATTGTTCCTGCTTTACAAAAAGTGCTTTAGACTTAGTGCTGTGCTCAGCTATGTTAAATCCTATCAAAAACAAACTTTTCTCTTATTTTATCTGTCAAAAAACTAGCATCCTGAGGACTTTGATGCCTTCGCTAAGATGAGTTTCTCTGTGATAACGTAGAAAAAAGATAAATGGTGAGAGAACTGGAGCATCCTCCTATGAAGATAGGCTGAGAGTTCAGGTTATTCAGCCTGAAGTAGAGAGGGCTCTGGGGGGACCTTAGAGAACATTCCAGTACCTAAAGAGGGCAAGAGGGCCTTCAAGAGAGATGGACCAGGACTTCTTACAAGGACATGTAATGGTAGGACAAGGGGGAGTGGCTTTAAACTGAAAGAGAGTAGGTTTAGATTAAATATTAGGGAGAAATTCTTTACTGTGAGGATGATGAGGCACAGGGATAGAAAAGTTGTGGTTGCCCCATCCCTGGAAGTGTTCAAGGCCAGGTTGTATGGTACTTTGAGAAAGCTGGTCTGGTTGGAGAGGTCCCTGCCCAAAAGGGGGTGTGTGTGGGGAGTGGGCTGGGACTAGATGATCTTTAAGGTCCCTTCCTACCCAAACTGCTCTGTGATTCCATGATATGTTAGAAAATCTAGCTGGTGTAAACCTGGGGAATGATTTTGGATTCTGAAGATTAATTTGAGCTTGTAATCCTCTAAATTGGAGCTGTAAAAATTATTTGAGTTTTTTTCCCCTTGGTAATACAGAACAGATGTCTGTGATTACTGTTTTGTTCTGAATCTCTGCTTCATTTTTAGGTGCTCTCTTGCATGTGCTTGATTTTTTAACACTTACTTTCACAAATCCCTTCCTTCCTAACAGAAAGTACTGAGGAGCTGAGCTGATCGATACCATCTTTCAGTGTGTGTTATTTCAGCTTGAGTGTAAGAGTCTGAATTTTGTTTTCTAGAGACATAAATAAGAATTCTATCTCAATAACTTGTTTGTTTCTCAGCATTAGGTTCCCTGTAGGTACAATAAATACCTTTAATATTTTCAAGAAGTGATGACTTTTATGCATATAAATATGCATAAAAGATACCATGTTTCATCTTAATAAGCTCATCTGTGGAAGAAACATAGTGGTATTTCCATTATTTGTATGTGTATTTATTGTATTAAAAATAAAGGAGTCCTAGTTTTCTTCTCTAAATATTGCTTTCATTGCAGTATATCAAACCATCCTCTGTGGTTTTTCAAATTCAAGTGGACTATGTTTACTTGTAACTAATTAGGGAAAATATTTTTTTAAAAGTTGATTTTCCACTCAGAAAAACCCTTCAGATGAGTTAAGTAAGGTAACTACTCCAGTTCAGTTTGAGAACTTACTCAAATTTAATATTAAAATATTGCAAAACCATAACTTTCTCTGCTGGCATTTTTTTCTGATTACATTGAGAAAAGTATGTGTAGGAGGAGATATCAACATGCATGAGTACATAATTATTCTTAAGTAGGTGCTGCACATTCAGCTTAAGCTCAGTGAAATGCTTGAGATTTCTTGAGTACAATAACTTCTTAAAAAAATATTGCAAGCTCTGGGATTTTTCTGCTGGATGTGTGCTCCAACTGTTGAGACCAAATTTTTCTTCTGGATTCGAGGGAGTTTTTTTGTCATCAACTCTGAGGCCAGACATGAAGTGAGCAGTATTAGTTTTCATCCAAAAGGATCACTGCAGTTAGTCTTGCCAAAACTGAGTCAGAGATGCAGAAAGCCAAAAGAAATATGGCTACTGGAACTGATTTTTTTAAATAACCGTAAGATCGATTCAGATGCAAGTTATAAATTCTGCAGACCTGCAGACTGCTGTGGAGTCAGAGTGTCCTATTTGTGTAGGCTGTCCTTCTGCCCTTGAACTGTCCTGATGGTACTTCTAAACAAAGCAACAATGGTGAGCCTTTAAACTGTGGATGCTTAAGGATTGACGAGGTCATATAATACTTCTCACATGAATACAGGGTGCAGATCTGTTCAGATGCGTATCCTCTGTTCTCTTTTAAACACATGAAAATGAAAAGCCTTCAGATTCCATAACTAAAGTGTTTGTGTGATGCAGAGTAGTTTAGCTAGTAGAGGAATAGTTGGAAAATTGCTATGGTGTACTTTGATTTCACATAAATCCCTAATAATAAAATAAATCCTTTTATGGATTACATGTATAGCCTGTGACTGTAACACCATAAATTATAGTATATTATAAGCATCTATATGAATCTATAATGGCATGTTATGGCAGCAAAAAGATGACGTGTGTATACTATAACTGGGTGAATTGTCCCTAATCATCTCTCTCTAACCATCCTAATTGTCAGACTGCAATCAAGCCTACAAGGATTGATCTAATCTTAGATGAAACAGTTTGTGGCAGATGTTTCTTTATTTCTTCTTAATTTCTATTCCTAACTTTAAATGCTAGCAGATTTGCAATGTGCAAAATATTAGTAATAAAAAAATGCTGTCAGAAATTTTAGGATTTGAACTATGATGCTAAAATGATCTAACACCTAATTGTATTGTTGCAGAAGGTCATGCTCCAAGCTCTGTAAACTGGAAGTTTAACCTTGCTCCCTAATTTGGATGATGAAAGGAAGCTCAAGGGTACATGCAAGGTTACTATATATGAGGAATGTTTCCCTGCTGGTTAACATTCACAGCATACCTTCAGACAATATTTCTCATTAAAGACACTACTAGTAGTTTTTTTGGTACATATTTGTGGGATTTCTTTAACCCTGACTTTACAGCTTAAACAGCTTTGCTTTTATTGTGGTTGCTTTGTGGTAGTTAGTTTGGTAACATATGAAGAAAATATTTTGAAGAAGGCAAGAGCAGGTGGAAACTTAGAATCAATTTAAAAAAAATTGAAACTAGCCAGGCTTATTGTATCTTGTGGCAAAGTCTCAGTCCCACATCCTAGAGCTGCTAACAGGAGCAGGTAAGCTCTTGCTTCTGAGCAGGGCTACGGATTCATGTTGCCTCTCCTGTTTGGATGTTGGATATGAGATGGCTGTGGAGTATCTCTGCCCTGCTGCTGGGACATAGGTGAGTTGCCAGCAGTGTGGTAAATGAGCAGGAGCTGGCCTCAATTCCCTGTCACTCTGCACCCTTTGTGCTGATTTGGGAGCTCAGGGCTGTGCAGCAGTGCTCCACCTCTCTTGCTTCTCCGTCATGAATCCAAATTTGCCACCCAGAATGTGCCCAATTAGTGCAGAGGGAGCTGTGTTTCATTTCTATTGTCAAAAAGGTAGACAATAAAATCAGAGCTGTTCAAGTGTTTGTAGCTCAGGTAAGTGGATTGCAATAATGAGATATTTTGGTTTGTAGTTTGGACTTGTTTTTTCTGTTGAATTGACTCAGCAGTAGCTTAGATCCTGTAATTTGCTCTTTAGGCTGAGATGTGGATCCCCATTTTCCTCCTGGGCCTTTTTACAGATAATAACTGTGCTTCAATTTCTCCTAAGTTTTACTTGTATGTGTGACAAATGTGGTTTTAGTGAAGAAGTGTCATCTCTTGTTTCTTCTCCCTCAGCCAAATTATGCACAGAATCAAAAAATGGGAGGTGTCAAAACAATGGTTAAATATGACTTTACTGTGACAATTATTTTTATTTTTTTGTCATTATGAATGCTATATTTTTTAAGTTATGACTACATTTTTTAATCTCACAACAAACTACATTCCTCTCACATACTACATAGAAATATCCATTTTTAATGGAGATAGCTAGTGAAGTAAACTTGAAGACATTCATATTTTAGTGTTTTTAATGCATATTCTGCAGATGTTGTCTTGTCAAACAGGATAGAAATTCACATGGCAAGTTAGGGATGAGAAATCAACTAGCCTTTCCTGCAGATAATGAGATGTAAATGCAGAACTGAATAATATTATGTCGTTGTCTTCCTGGGAGAAAATGTGATGGGTTATATTAGCAAAAAGCTCCATGAGTGATGCCTCAGTGCCTGTCCTGGTCAGTGATGGTTTCTGTTAGTAATTAGGAGCTGACTCATTGCTGTTTCTCTCAAGAGACAAATGTTTCTACAGCTAGTGGCAGAAAATTAGATGGTTTTCCAATATACCCAAGAAAGCTGCCATTTGTACTGTCTTTTGGATAGATGCAGGGAGATTTCAGAGCATCTAAAGGGATTTTGAAAAAAAGCTTATAGTGTTGTAACTTTATTAAAAAAAAAAGCATGGGGCTTTTTTTTTGTTTTGATTTCTATTGGGTTGTTTGAGTGTGAAATTTCTAGAGTAATGTGTAGAAACTTGTCAATAAAAATCCCTTCTCTAAATATTAGTGATGACTGGGAAATCTTTATTTGCTACAGCTGTGGATAAAAAGAAATGTGAATTTCAAAAGCATTTATTGTAAATGACTTGGAAAAGGCCTTAGAAATATCTGGAAAATGGAAAATCATATACAAGATTTCCACTGTAAACCAATTATTTAGAATTATTTTATAAAAGGGGAAAATATTTTCTTCTTTCTAAAAGAAAATAAAACAATAAGGCTAGACAGTGGATTTCCTGCAATATGCATTTTAATGGATTTGTTATGAACAGCCATGGCAACAATAAAACAGAATTATATGATGTGAGCATGAAAAGTAATGGGCCATTCAAAGGCCAAATTTTTGAATATATTAGTCAAGAATATTAAAAAATATGATCATGATGGAAATGTGAGCTGAGCAGTGTACTATATTAAGCAGAAGAAAAAGTATCAAAATAAAATTATGCAGAGATTTTATAATGAATTGATCTGTTGCAGTGTTTCAAGTAAAATATAAAAGAAAGGGTCTCTGAGGATTTATAGACTTGTAATCAGCATTAGAAGTCACATTTCTGACTGGATTTTAGAAATCATTTGGGGGATGATAAGGTTGTATTGTTCCAGGTTCTGGAATCTTCTCAGTAACAAGATGAGGCTGCTCAGGGTCCATCTTGAGGGAAGAGGCTTCTCTGCCCCACAAACTCCTACATGGTAATCGAAATCATTCCCATATGCTCTCACACGGGGCAACTTAATCAGTTCTCACCAGACCACCAGTGTGCTGAGTTATTGCCATGGCTTACTGGTTCATAATGGCACAACATCCTGGGTAATGGAATCTGGAGGAATATATTTTTTTGTGCTTTGCCAATCTTGTAAAACTGAGATAGGAAGGGTGTTGTTTAAGAGGTTCTGCTATGCCTAAGGCTCTGCAGGTAATTTCAATAGAATCCTTTTCAAGATTGTAATGAACAAGTTTTTGTCCTCCTAATTGATACAGTAATAAAAGAAAACCTAAACCCAGCGTGTGTTTAATGCCATCCTCCTGAATTTCTCCATTAAAAAATGCAATGACATGGAGTAGAGTTTGTGTTGTTTGCCCTTGATACAAAATTTTAAAATCATATTTGTTGAACAGTGAGTGCTCATCCAAGAATGTAGCCCTGATTAAATGATCAAATATTTCGCATTTCTTCAACTAAGCACCTGCGGAAAACAGTCTCAGAGGAAATACTAAGTATTATGGAGACAACACAGTGAGTGGTTCTAATTCTCTCAGTTCTGAAAGGGCTGATGCTGATTTCTCTCACAATGGCTTCCCCAATTATCTGAGGACTTTAGAAGTCTTTCAGAAGTTTTGATTACAGCCAATGGCATCCTAAAGTAGGCCAGGGATAAAAGAGTATCTCACAGTTCGTGAATAATTGAGTAGGCTTCTGTATAACAATGAGGTGCTTTATGAAAGGCAAATGTTTGTTTGCCGTGTGCTCACATCTGCACCTATTTATTCATATTTATAGGTAAATTCATATGCTAATGCTTTTTCAAACACTAAGATACAAAGTGTTTGTTGGCATAATAAGGTAAAATGCTGCTGAAATGCGATGGAACTGTATATGTTTATACCGGCTTTAAAATTAGGTTGCAAAAGATAAAATCCAAATGTAAGGATGTATCTTGGCATATGTACATAGAATATCAGGAGTCCTCTTTGGGCCATTTCATTCTTCAGATCTCTTCTCTTCTTAAAGGTCTGGAAAAAACAGATGCCAATAAATTGAAGCAGTTACAGTCTAACTTATGTTTGTC
This sequence comes from Thryothorus ludovicianus, assembly GCA_013397245.1. Classification (NCBI taxonomy): domain Eukaryota; kingdom Metazoa; phylum Chordata; class Aves; order Passeriformes; family Certhiidae; genus Thryothorus; species Thryothorus ludovicianus. The sequence continues at coordinate 111,176 of VZTB01002329.1, forward strand.
TCCTCTTGCTATTCAGTGTTCTTTAAAAGAAAAGGCTGTTCATTCCTGCAGTCTGCGTGCTGAAGCCTTTGAATTCATCTCAGTTCTGAAATGTGTGAGAAGGCCTGATGAGGAGCATCCTTAAAGATAACTAGCATCGAGCCCTGGTATTTGATAGTAGTTCCCAGTAATAAAGGAGGTCAAACTCTTCCTCTAGAATTTCATCAGCTTATCTGCAAAACCTCAAACTCACTTTCACACTGACCCAAATTGGTACCCAGTGAAAAAAAGACTGAAGCCATCATTTTCTGAACCTGCTCATTTGTCACTAAAGGAAGTGCTTTGGAGTATGCATTAGATGTCCTTTGATCTAGAAAATGTTTTCATCCTCACAGAGGGAGATCTATCTCCATGACTGTGATGTCTAGTTTGCCTTTTTTTTAGGGATTTTTCTAATGTACTGGATCTGATACTTCTCATTGCAACAAAATTTGACTGTCAATATACACATATTAAAAAATTATTTTTAAAACAAAAAACAAACAAAGAAAAGCCCAGAAAAACCCCTCCACCAGCCTTTGAAAAACTTCTGTTAATTAACACAAATTATCAGTTTCATTACCACCAGCTGTCAAAAATTCAGGTCATCTGTAAAATGCAGATTCTATGGCTGTGCTAAAACCCACCACCACCACCAATGATGATTTGAGTTGGTCTGTCTTTCCTAAAGAGAATTTTTTGAGGACTGTATGATATTAAAGGCACATAATGAAAATAAGGAAATTGAAAAAACATTTGAAATTAAGATAGTGTTTTTTATCTTGATAAAGAACATCCTAGGAAAAGACTTTCCTTAGAGGAAAGACTTTCTTCAGAGGAAGAGAAACTAATTGAAACTACACATAGACTAAAAAAAACACCCAAGATCCCAAAAGAGCCAGGAGTATTATTAAAAGTGACACTTTAATTAAATGAATAAATATGTCCCTTTCAGACAGTTGGTACTGCTATTTTTTAACAAGATTAAAATAGTGTGATTATTCTATATCTTTATGTGTAGAGCTTTTGATGCTACAAAATTGTTTAGAATTAATATGTTTAATCAAGAAATAACTGTGGGAGCAGTGATGTTGTTTTGGTAAAGTCAAGTTGCAACACTGCCAAGATGTTATTTGAAGAAAGTATTATCTAATAAAGATGGTTTATGATGTCCCAAAGTGTAATGTCATTTTTTTTTTCAGGAAATGTGATATTGTCTTTGCTTTCCCTCAGGATAGGTGAAGTAATTTCTGAGATAGAAAGAATGGTTGTACAGTTGCCACTTTACAACCTTAGTAGAAAAAGCCTAAAAGTTGTACACTTTGTAAGTATACTTGCAGAGGATTTAATTACCTACCATGTTTTCTTCTAAAATCTTCATAATTAAACATATTGATACTGTAGTCCAATGGTAGGGCTTTAAAAGAAAACACTTTCTTTGACTGATAACATTCATCTTAGATAGTGGCAACAGGATAGTGTCAGTAGTGTTATATCATCATGTGGTTAACTAAGCTTAATTATATTATGACACTACATTTTCTGCTTGTACTCAATTTAGACAGCAGACTGAGGAGAAAATTCTGCCTGCTCTAATTTCCTTGTTTTTTTTAATTATTTAGTTTTTTGGTAATGGGAGGTATGATAGACCCAAATTTAATAGTACTGTATTTCTTGTGCTGTGTTATTAAATTTTGTAGACTTTGTACTAAATTAAGGCTCTTCCCATATGGCCAGTGAAATCATTAAGACGTATTGAGTTTGGGAATTTATCAATGTATCCTTGAATTAATAACATAAAATTGCATATGATATTGTTTATAGAGCAGTCCAAGTGCTGGAGAGAAGAAGGAAGTAAACTGCTGTCATAGATTATAAAATTAGATTGATATCTAATCTCTTACTTGCATAATATAGTCTAGAGGATTATCATTAATCAGCTTCTCTTTGAACTGCAAATGTATGATTATTTGATAATTCAATTCTTGTTTTGAAATTCTGATTATAGCAATATGATCAGAATGCCTGGTAGGTAGTGTAATAAAATCCTTTTGTTGTTTAAAAAAGCTTTCTAAGCAAAATCTAGTGTGCTTCTCGTTAAAATTTTATTTTAACTTTATTTTTCACTATATGTTCCCAAAGTTTACTAATCTGCATACTTTTTCCTTAGAAAGTTTGTCATTGAACTGAGAGAACGAGATGCTGTTGTCCACATTAGTTCTTACTTCAGCCTTGTGTTTTCTTTTCTATGTACACAATGATGTTAAAGGTTACTGTGTTCTGTTAAAAGCTGCAATGAATGTTTTTCAGTGGTATTAATCTTCTCATAGGAAAAGAGGACAGACAAATGTGAAAGCTAGAAATGCGTGGAGTGATTTCTGAAAGAACGTTCTCTAATGACTGTATCACAATGCTTTTCATATTCAAAGTTCATAGACATACTTGCATCTCAGGAATTGTCCATTTTGGCAGTAATGACAGAAATTGAAGCAACAAAGTTTACAAAGGATTGGAAATCAATATGTATAAATTGACAAATTGGTATTCTTGTATAGAAATAATGGAGCTCCCAGGATTTTCCAGACTCTTAAAGTAAAATACTGTCATTTTAAAATTTCTTCCTAAGTCAGTTCTGTAATTGAATACATTTGTAATACTGTCCACCTTTAAAGAAAAACTAATAGAATCCATTGATTTTGTTCACAGATTTTTAGACGTTGTTGGTTGGTTTTCAAGAAGGCTTCCAGTAAAGGACCCAGGAGGCTAGAAAAATTTCCAGATGAGAAGGCAGCATATTTCAGGAACTTTCACAAGGTAAGTCATGCTTTTCTCATGAACTGAAGCATTGCCTGTTTACTACTCTTCCTTGGCAAGTTCTTGCTATGTGTGATTTGCAAACAATAAAGTGAAAACCTTCTGGAAAATTTAATCCTGGCAATAAAAGCAGAGTAAAACATCCATAAGTCTCAGCAATGTGGGTGAGATATCACTTTTTTTTCCAGATGAGAACAAAACCCTCAATTTATGTGCAGCAACAGAGTGATTTTTTTTAGTTAAACACTTGTAGTTTGGGAATGTGTAAAATTGACTGCCTATTCAAATATTTAATCAGTAGTTGTTAGCTAAGTATTAAAAAAAATTCTGAAAATGCTAAATGCCTCCGTTGTAATGGGGACTCTCTTCAAATGTGTAAGGTTTTTCCCAGAACTCAATATTTACAAGCTCTGTCAACAAAAAGGTTTTTTAGCAGTAAAAAGTCAGGATTCACTGAATGAGATACACCCTGCTTTTTCTATCACTCGCACTTCTGTGATGGGAAACAAGATATTTGAGCATGAGTTCTTCTTTCCGTCTCATAAGTTACTGTTATCAGCACCCCTAAGTCTGTCAGTAGACTTCATGTTGCCTAATCCTAAAACAGGGCAGGGATCTGTGCTTGTACTGTTGTCTTTTATCAAGTCACTGTTAGCTTTGTGACATATCAATATTAGATATTCCATTAAACTTATCAAGTTGAAGCACAAAGTTGATTTAACCAAGGGCCATGCAGCAAGCAGTGAAAAAGTGTGAATGAAGCACAGATCTCTTGAAGGCAGGCATGATGTTTTTACCATAAAACTACAAATTGGCCTTTAAGTTCCAGTAGCCAGATTGCTCTAGCATGAGTTCCCCTGTGAGGACACAAGTCCTGCCAGCAAACCGTCTCCAGCATGAGCTCTTCTCTCCCTGGGTCCACACTCCAGGAGCCTGCTCCAGCGTGGGCTTCTGATGCAGCCACAGTTCTTTGCAAGGCTTTGGGGAAGTTTTTATGTTGTTTTCTTTCAGTTCTTTATTGGGCCTGTTATGCCTGTAGCATACTTAATGTGTTAAAGGACTCAGAAAGACTTTATATGTTGCTTGTCAACTGTCATCATTGTAGAAAAATAATATGAAATGCAGGAATTGTTTGACAGGCTAAAAAAGTAACATAGATACCATGCAGCTGCACGTTGTAGTATTGATGGAAGAGTCACCCTTTGCAAATGGAAAAGAGGGGTGTTTCTCTTTGTTATCTGTGTTTTCTCCTCTAATTCCCCTCTCTGAGGATAGGAAAGAAAAATAAATAAATGGATACTCTTTCCTATTTAAAAAGATAATGTGTTTCTGGCTGTAGAGAAAGAGAAATTGTATCTGTTCACTTGGATTATATCCATTTTTCAAATAAAGCCATGAAATCATTTCTGAAAGTATATTATCACAAATAGAAACCCAGAATCTTATTCTCTGGTTTGATTTTTTTTCCCAAGGATATTTTATTATTTCATGGAGATTCTCCTCAATTGCCTCCATTCTGATAAATAAAATAGTGGTGAAGTAGATGTGCATGAGTTGTGAATAGTCATGGAGCATGGCTGTTGAGGGAACAGTGCTGGTAGTTATAGGATCAAATATGGTTATTTGATTGCTCGTGTTGGATGAAAATACCCTGATTTTCTTTCTTTTTTTTCTAGAGCTGCTTATTCGTTTGTTATATTTTGAATTTGTTCAAAATGCACATTTATCTCTAGTCAGTGAAAACTATTAGCCTTGTGTTGAAATTCTCCATTTCCTTTCTCACTCACAAAATATAAAGAGGACATATGGTATGAAAAGTTGAAGATTAACTCTGAACGCTGAGAATCAATGAAAAAAGGTATTAAATATTGAAGAACTGAGACTTGGTGCTTTTGAAGAAAGATTAAAGTATAAGTTGCAAGCCTGGCTCCTTATGAAAGAACAGCATGCATAAAGAGACAAAAGGCTCTGTTTACTTGTTAATGTTAAAATATGACTATATACATCGATCCTGAGATCCTTTTCCCTACACAATTTTCATTATAAGTGTTAGAAGAGGTTGGTATAGAGGGGTACTCAGAATGCTCTGTGGTTTTCTAGGAACTTATGTCCTTCATACTTCCAGATCAGTCTAGGTTACCTTGTGAGAAGGCCAGAGTTAGATTTTGTGAAATTTTTAAAGCTTTCTTAAGCAGAGATATAGAAGAAAATTTACATCTCAATGGAAATCTAACAAAATTTTATATCTTTGATTTATCTATATTCAAATCAATATTCAGCATGACAAACAGTATCCTGATAATCATCAAGGTCTCCACTTTTCCATGTTTGAGCTTGAAACGAGGCACAAATGAAATTCTTCTTTAAAGTATTTTAACTAAATGACTATATATCTCTTATGTAATAAACTTGTATACTGGGCAATATGATTTATAGAAGGGGCTAAACAAAGGAAAAAGCCCAGAACTGCCAACACAAAGCTAAGATAACTAAAAATAAAGATTTTCTGGTTTACATATGCTAAATAAATAGTCATTAATGAGTAAAAAACTATCCTCTTTAGAAAATTGATTCCATTCCCCCCTAGTATCCAGATTATGTATGAGTTTATTTGCTATTCTGTAATTCTGTAAATTGCTGTTGTGCATTGCTTTGGTGTTGGGATTTTTTTACTAGTAATTTTCTTACTATAAATAACAGTAATGGCATTAGTCCTAGACAAGTGCCTCCTAAGAGCTACAGTGCATATTACATTCATTAGCCAAAACGTGACCTCATCTGTTCCTTGCAGTTTCTGGTATTGAATTAAAAGTTCTCATTACTGTAAATTTAGACCATTGCACTCTTGCTCAGGTAAGTTTATAGCTTCGCTGTTCTGTTTTCCCTTGAACATTCATTGCAGAACAGCTGTGTTGACTCCCATTGCTCCCTCCAAGGAGGGGATAAAACATCAATAGCTCTGCATCCATGCCAGGGCTGAATATGTTCTTGGTAGCCACCCCCTGCGCTGTCAGAAAAGACCAAAAACAGACCCCACAGCTCCACCAACTTAAAAGAGAGCAAAAATGAAAGAGATTTCTTATTTCCATAATAGAAGATATAAGGTATATAAAAAGTGAATTTTTCATGCTTTGGAGACGTACTGATCAGACAGTACCAGTGCATGTAACCCATGAGGAGAGGCTTTCAGGAGCATTACAGAAAGTCAGCATGGTTAAGTAGCAACATGAAGATTACTAGAAATGAGAGATCAAACATCCAAACCTGGACTATCTAAATGAATTAGAAAACACATTACACTGTTGGCCAATTAATTGTTAAAGCATAATTAGAAAGAAGAAAGTAGAGCTTGAAGAGCAACTAACCAGAATATATTCTGCCCCATCAGGATCAAAAATGTTGCCAAAGACCCCAAGAGCATGAAGCAAATGTGAAAGAAGCAGAGGAGAAATAAACACATTCATGTTGGGGTTTACTGTAGAGAAAAATGACATGCTCAGGTGTGGGTATGTGGGGGAGGGTTCTGTAGATATATCTTTGTATTATAAACTTGATCATAGGTAGTTCAGGCCCAGCTACAAAGAACAGAGTTACTCAAGAGCCCAAAAGACACTTAAGGATTGTATAGCTGAATTACTAGTAGTAGTCCATAAATACCAAAATGGGAAATCTACAAATAAGGATTCTCCCATTTCTTATAAAATTTCCAGTTCCATTCATGCATGCTTCCCCTTCGCTTATAGTTAAACAGCCTTCACATGAGGTGAAGGTGTTGGGAGTAGGGTCTGTCCCTGACAAGATATAACTGTCTTGAGCAAGGCAAGCTTCAATCTGTCAGTGCTAGTGTGCTTACCCTTCAAATAAATAAATAGCTGACATCTGGCATAGAGATCAAAACTTACTGATTTAATCTCCCCAATATGAGAGATTGTTCTCTTAAGATTGTGTAAACAACAGCTATCTCTAAGGTTTTGAGTTTTAAGTTAGCAATATTAAAGTAGGATAAGATTTTTGGATTTATGTTATTTATTTTCCCTGTCATTATGTTCGATTATGGTGTGCTTTATATAAATCTGCAAATGCAAAAGGAAATTGCAAAACATTTTAGCAAAGACTTCTGATAGTCAAAAATGTATATGGGACAGATGGTGTTAAGCACATTATATAACATGTGTCCACAAAAATAGATAATAATCAAGAAAAAGAGCAGCAGTCACCTTCTAACTGTAGTTTACTGGATCAAATTTATGACCAGGGCAAAACAATGATAGATACCTTATAATTTTATTTCATAGCTTGATTGTTGAGAAGAAACTTGGAAGCAATCCCAGTAATTTTTGGAAAGTTCTTGTATCTGCTGCAGCAGCTTCTTGAATGCTTCTTGGCATTAAGTTCCCCTGTGCACATGTGCTCACAAACACACACCCAGATAGTCCTGTTTGGTAAGAGGAAGGAGAGGGCAGGTTCTCTTTGTACAGTAACACACAGTATGGAGGAACAATAAGATATTTGTTCTTCTACAGCACAGTTCCTAGTCTCTAACTGAGATGACCTTAAACCATGAGATGCTTATTCAGGATAAGTGAATTCCTGGTAACTTTGAAAAACACTGAATTTTGCCACAGTCGTATATGTGCTAGCTCCCACAATTCTCAAATGAGCCCTGAAATGAAAAATAAAATTATATATGGTAGCATTATCATAATCATAAGAACTTCTCTCTCATTATTTCCACTTAGTTGCCTTTGGGTAGTTCTGGTTTGTTCTTTTCCTTCATGTTCTCTAGCCATTGCCAAGTTTCCTAAATAAAGATACTTACTGCTAGAGAAGTGTGAACTAACCTACTGTTTATTCTAGTTTATACTTTACTGTGGAGTATTTCAGATTCTTATGTTGCTCATGTTCACTACAAAGCAGAAGTTGTGCAAGTTTCCTTATGGACTTCTATAATCTGGGATGTTACTATTATTTCTCATGATATTGCATTTTTTCTCTGCTGCAAAGGTGTTCCTAAAAATAAAGGTGGACATCCACCAAAATATAAGTTTTGGGCCTAATTCTGTGATAAGAATTTTGTGATAAGATATATTAAAACACTTGATTTGCCTCTAAATTTAAATATTATAGGAATTCCCCTTCTGCAGTTTTTTCCCTTGGTAGAATTGTTTTGCTGTCTGTTTTTCAAAATCTCAAATTAAAATCTGCCTGGTTTTGCCCTGTTGACCATTCTCTTCCACTGTTTGTTAGTTGATCTATGGTTCCTCAGTAAGTCTTTATTTTCTCATCTGGTTAAATTCACTCAAAAATTCATATTTGATGAAAGATAAATAAGAATACTTTATGAAGATCTGGTCACCTTCACAGATGTTGTTCGCTTTAAAAACCATCCCAAACTTAGAACACTTTTTCCTTTCTCTCTTCTCTCCTTATTAAGGGAGAAGAGGGAAAGGAAATTTTTGTTTTCCCAGAACTTCTTTCAAAAATATTCAAAATAGTGATCTCAATGCAGTACTTTCTAATGAACTCAATGAGTGTGTGTGTGGGACTATGTTAGTTTTGAATAATATTTTTCAAGTTTTTATCTGGAAATAATTAGGACTTTAACAATTATTTTTTGTAATTCTTTGCTCTTTGAGGTTGAAAGAAGTATGCAAATGTACTTTGTGTGGTTTTTACATCCTTATTTTGCAAAGTCTTCCAAAGTAAAGAAAACTAAATCTTCCTGAAAAATATCCTATTTTTCCTCATTTTGTTATGTAATTATCTTCAAATATTTGTTTATAGCACTTTCAAGTAATATCTTGTAGCAAAATCATGTGGCTGGTATGGAAAGGTTATGAAGGACATTGCTTCCATAGGCTCCTATTACCCAGCCAATGAAATTAAAATGAACCCTATTTAAATGAATAACTGTTAGCAAAACTGTTACAGTTCTGTCACCAAACAAAAAGACTTGCAGTAATTATCAGATGCCTCTTAAAATATAGAAGTATTTGAACAACATCCATGTACCAGAAAGCAAATTGCAGGAATAATTGGAGCTGTGCTGGTAATAAAGCTGTTAATAGAGTCTGTGCACATCAAAAGGCAGCATATAAGCTAATAAAACAAAATCTTTTTTGACACAGATTGTATCAAGGCAATAACATCTTCTTTCCTTAACAATGTAATGAAGAAATCTGCAAGTTGAACATGCTGACAGGACTTTGAAATCCTACCAATATGGATCTGAAATACATAAGTGACCCTATGAGTCCCTTCCTGTGTCTATTCATCCATCTAAACCGTAAAGTCACAATGTATTAATTTAAAGTGTAAATTCAGGGCTTAAAAAGTGAAACAGTGTCGATGTGTGGTGTTGAATTCCTCAAAAGTGGCATCAGTGACTGAATCTGTATCAAGTATCAAGGAGAGAAATCACAGTAGAAAAATTAAAGATAATCTTTGCTTGTAAAACAAAGCAGCGCCAAGACCTGTTAGTGGTGGCTCTTATATGAAGATCCATGTGCACTCTAGTGCAGTGAATTCATAGTTGTAGTTGAGAGTGTGTGTACAGTTTGGCAGCAAAAGGGACACTGCTCTTAATCAGCTGCTTAAATAGAAGAATATATTGCCATTATATTAAGTATTAATAAAAAGGTGGAAGAACAAACCTTTTTCTTGGAAAATAGTAATACTGGATAGGGAAGCAATGTTTAAAAAATTTCAGCAGGAGGAGGAAAAAAAAAAAGTAAAACTTTCAAAATGTCATGAACCACAGAACAATTCAGGACCTCTGAACCCATGTAGTACAATCCCCTGCTCAAAGTAGCATCAGTCAGATCACATTACTCATAGTCATGTCCAATTGTGTTTTGATTATCTCCAGAACTGGAGGCTCCACGGCCTCTAGAAAGCTAAACAAGAAGTCCTGCACCTGTGGCCAGGTAAGAAAGCAGTACAAGAGAAACTAATTGTCTGGAGTGCAGCTCTGCTGCAAAGGCCCTGAGGATCCTGCTGGGCAGTGAGCTGAGCTGAGCTGAGCTGAGCTGTGCAGCAGCAGTGAAGGCAAGCCACGTCCTGGAAAAACTCAGGAGGAGAATGGGCAGCAGTCTGAGGACTCTCAGCCTGGAAGGCTTCTCCATACTGAGCCAGACCTGTAATACTGTGTCTAATTCTGCCCACTGCTTTATTCAAGACGGGAAAAAAACTTCAGAGTGTGTCAGTGAGGAAGCTGGAGGTTGGAGAACCTGAGGCAAGACAAAAGAACTAGATTTACACTAGTGAGGAAAGAAAGCCTGGGGGCAACTAATCACAGCCTTCCAATTTTGGTAATGTGGGTGAGGTGTTCTCAAGGATCCTCAGGGGGAGGACAAGAGGCAGTGGACAGAGGTTGCTTCAGGGGAAATCAGCTTGATACAAGGAATGAAAAGAATAGCCAGCTGATGTTTAGAACAACTAAATGTGAGAGCAGGCTAAGCAGAGAGGTCAGTGTTTCCTCACTGGAAATCTTGAAGACCTAGCTTGGCAAGGCCCTTTGTAACCTAACTGAAGAGCCTGCTTTCAAGGTGGACCAGATGATCCCCAGAGCTTCCATTCAACAGACTTTTCTGTGAACTATGAAATTTATGTCACTAAAGTTGCTACTGTAGCTCTTGGTATATCTCTGTGCTGCACGTGTTGTGTCGAACTGGTCTTGTCTTCTCCTGAGTATATTTCAGTGTTTGAAAAAATATGCTTAATCTTCCTAGTGACTCTTAAACCAGTCTCAGAAGAACTTTTGTTTTAACTGCTCTAGTGTTATTGCTTTACAGTAGAGGATATGATAGTCTTTGTATCAGTTATGTATATTCTTCTTTTGCCATGGAAATCTAGCCATGTTTTGGCAAAGTTCAAAGCTTTGCAAACCTGTATTTTGTGCATATTTTTTGGAAGCACTTCTGACTTAGACAACTAAAATATTTCATGTCATCTGTAAAGCTTTGAATATGATGGAAATTCAGATAATTTTCTCTTTTGAGTAATGGAATATGTTTCCCCCAGTTCATTCAGGGGTAAAGACTTATATTCATTGTAAGAACTATTTATCATTTTTATAGACTAGTAGAGTGACCGGTGTTTGAGGTGACATGATGGAGCCATCCTCTGTATGTATATCCTCTGGCACTTGGTCACATGGAAAGGAAAATTGTTGAATTAAAATTTAAGAGAAGAAATGTATCAAATTTTAGAGCATAGGAGAAAAATAAAGGATTAAATGTTCTGGCACTCTATGAAGCACCTTATCCTTTAGATAGCTGTGAGAGACACCAAAGTTGATGGAAAGCTGGCTGATCAAAAAATTGCTATGAGAAATGCTGAAGCGAAGAATTAGATGGGGAGATTTTAAAGAAAATATATATTATTAAAAGTAATAAATCTATTTTAATTGACTGCACAAAGCCAGGGAGACTGGTGCAGAGATAACAATCCCAACAATGAGAGGGAGGTGAATGAGCAAGCAAAGAGCATGGACATGATCTGTCACTTCAGCTCGACTGTACCATGTAAAAATGGTTTGTGCAGCAGGACAAGTGCACATTAGCAGGAAGCAAGGAGAGTTTGTTCAGGTTTTTACACACAAGTAAATTGCTCTCCAATAACGCTACCTCATTTGTTCCAGCAGCTGGGAGATACTCACTTCTCACACATGGCCCAGGAGAGGCCAATTCTGAAATAAGAAGAGCAGGTGTTTGGAAGAGAGGGTTCCAGTAGCAGGGACCCTGATGAAGCTGGGGGATAGGCACTTAGGAGGGGAGAGACTGGAATTGAGGCCTGTGAAGCAGGTCCTTATTGATCCTTGGGGGTGAAATCAAGAAGAAAGAATTGAGCTAGAATATAAAACAGCTGGGCTTGCTGTGGAGATTTGCACTGAGCAAACTCCCCTTTTTAATGCAAGTGAAATATGAAATCTGGATGTCTTAAATTTAATGGGTATTTGTTTTACTTTCTTTTGTTTTAACCATGCAATTCCTTGTTTCTTTCTTGCCAATATAATCCACATGTTTCAGAAGCAGTGAAGGCGTAAAAGCAAAGTAATATTTGTGAAACCATCTGTGTGAAATATACTTGTGTGATGACCATTGCAGAAGAACCTTGAGAAGTCAGGTCGTACCATTAAGTGAAAAAAGCATTTTTTATTTATGACGGTCAAACAAATGTATAAAGCCTCTACTCAGCAGAATGGTATTCATAATTTATTCTGACTATGGTGAAAAATAGTTATGGAAAATCAAATACAATCATATATTTATGACAACGTGTATCATAATATGTGTCGAATAGGTGCCAGTAAACATAAAGGTATTTATTTGTCATAAGATACAGGGTAGAAAGGTCATAAATCAGACCCAGTTGGGCCCACTGCCATAAACAGGAAAATGGAAAACTACACCTATGGAACTAGCAGTCAAAGTAATATTGAGGTCTTCCTTTTCTAACCTTCAGCTCTTGACTCTGAATTTGCATTTTTTCCAATATTTTGTGCATCTATTTTAGCTGCTCAAGTGTAAAAAGCATGTATACTACATAAATAGTAAATGTTCATGATGAAAGTTAAAGACCTAATTATCTAGACTGCAGTTTATAACACTAGTAAAAAAATATGTTATGTGAGGATTTTTTTCTTTTTTTTCTCAATGACAATATTTTCCCTTGAAGCTACTCTAAATTATGTGTCTGTGTTGCTGGGAATGTTTACCATATTGCAGTGGAAATGGGAAGAGATGTGGACCCTTCTGCAGTTGCTATAAAAGGAAGCAGACAGATGCAAACAGCAGGTAATAGTTTATGAGGGAGGGCCAACAGGTTTGTCTCTGTAATTTGTTTTCTCTTAATAAAGGGAGATGAAATATAGTAAGTCTTATGAGTACTAAGTTTCATTTAAGATTTTAGTTTACTTGGAGCAAGGGAGGTTTTGCAATGTAAATAAAGAGCAATTTATTATGAAAATTAGCACAAAACTATCTAATTTTTACTTCTTCATAGAGGGAAATTTGAAATTCAAATCACTGGCTGATGAAGGTTATTAAAAATGCATTAGAGTTGAAAATGTAGCTGTATGTAATTGTCATAATAGATACTCAAAATTAATTTATCCTCAATGACAATTAAGCTAAAAGAATTTTCAAATTATCAGCCAACAAACTTCAGTTAATTTAAGAAACAAATAAAATGAAAACGTAAAAAAGTTTGTAAAAAATTAAAACTATTTTAAAATAATCCTAAAAAAATGGTTAAGTTTCCGTTTGGCATAATATCTTCTCTTGCAAATTACTTCACTCCTGCGATTTTCTTTTACCTCCATTTCTCTCTCTTGTATTTTTCCCTCTTTCACCCTTTTCCACCAGAGAAGTCTGGACCACTTTGAGTGTCTGTGTACACACACATGCACAGGCATGAGCTGAATTTAGATTAAACTAAACACATTCATTCTCACTTTATACCTGGTAGTTTTTCATCTAGTTGATGCACTTTTCTGATGAGCATCCAGGGATCTCATAGGTAGTCTGGTGCTATTAATACTCCCTCAAGAATATCTGAAATGCCTATAATGTATATGTTTATATTAAGAACAGCACCAAAATACCCATTTTTGCTTTGTTGAATTGAGATGGGAGTTATTTTTAAAGACTCTGAGGCTTATATACAGCCTTTAAAAATCAACAGAGGGAAAAGTTTTTTTAAATAATACCACATGTTTGGTGAGTGTGTAAGTATTAATGTTTTCTGAAAACAAGACAAACCAAAAGCTGTTGGTTAGTGGATGTGTCTGTGGTTGTGCTTGTAGATGTGCACACATGGGCTTGCACCACTTGCTGTTGTCCATGGCCAGCTGTGTGTCCGAGCCCCCAGCTGAGTCCTGCTCCTGTGTGTGTGTTCCTCCCCTTCGGTATGAGGTGAGAAAGCCAAGAATAAGGAATGCAAAGACAAAGATGTCTCTTCTCTTTTCCTGGCTAATGTAATTTATTTTTTCTTCTGAATGTACATCTTCATAGTTCATCAGATACTCAGCATCTGTGAGGTCCTTAAAATCTGCATCACCAGTTTGTTCTCAACTGTGATTGTTTTTCCCCTGTCAGTGTTGCGTCAGAGGCAAGCCAGCCTTTGTCACCTGCTTCTGGCCCCAGTCTCCCCCATGGTTTCCAGATCTGGCTAAAGGGAGCTACAGCTGAAATTAGAGGCTTTCACAGATGGAAACAGATAGGAAGAGGAATTGCACCTGGGGCTTGGCCACTGGTGTCATGTACAGCATAGATACAGGCATAATAATTTATGTGCATTGAAAGCCTACGGTTACTCGGATCCTCTAACACTCCTGACCCAGTTTGTCAATGCAGTGGGAGACTTCGTGGTTAGGGTTTTATCTTGCAGTTTAACAGGAGGAATTACATATATGCATCACTTACTGCATTCAAGTGATTACTGCGTGTAAGTGATTTGTTTTCAAATTTAGTCTATGTTAATAAACACATTTTTAATTGAGCTGATCTAACAAGATAATTTTGGAAACTAATGCAAGTTAGCTGATTTAAGTAAACAGAGAGGAAAATTTAAAAGAAGTTTTGGAAAAGTATGTTTCTCCTTTCCCTTCTACTCAAAGACCAGTAACATTTTCCCTTTAATTAACCAATACCTTTGGATCAAAAATAGAACAGATCTGGACATAATCATGTACTTTGTGAGTGTTAAAAGTGAAAACTCTGGAAACGGTTTCAAACTGTCCTGTGTATTTTAGTTGCCTCGCAAGGATATTGACACTCATTTAATGATCTAATTTTCATAGTGAAATATTGTATAAATATTGTTTGCATACCTACTAACTCTAGCAGGAAACTTGATATTGAAAGCATTTTTTTTAAATCACAGGCTATAATTTGAAAGGATAATTGTGAAATCTATTTTATTTCAGTTGTGAATCATCTTCCCGCTCTCTCTCTAGCATGATGTTCTTTTTCAAGTGTGCACCTGGGTTGCAAATTAGAAAATTTGTGTTGTTTTAGTATTAAGGCATTAGTTTAAATTTTTTAACACTCACATTTACAAAAGGCTGTATTTTTCCCCTTTTATTATAATGCATACACAGTAGTCTGGTATTCAGATTGCTCTTAAAAATGAAAGGTTAGATTGGAAAACATATTTCAAAGGATCTTTAGGATAGCAAGGAAATGGGATTGGGGAGAACTGTGACTTTTGTTCTGCAAATGACTGTACAAATACCCCGTGAAGTGTGAATGCATTTTTTTCAGTATGTATTTAAAAATCCTAATTAAAATGTTAGTTAAGGGAATAGGTCCATGTACACATGAGCTGCTCAGATTTTAACTATCACTTTCAAACACCAGGCTACCAGCCAGAACCAGAATAATCCCAGTGGGCTGGTTGATTTTATGGGTTAGGCAGGAGCTCAATTCTGACAGTATTACAGCAGCACGGCTTGAAAGAAAGTAACTTGGCTTGCAAAAATCCCTACATCTTTGCCTAGTAAGGGCAGCTGATATGCCTTTAATATGCTTACTCTGCCTTGCTAGGTTTGATTTACTAACACTGGCAACCAATTTAGCATTTAAAGTGATATAACAAAAGCAAGTCAGGGAAGATTGTTTTCTGTCCTTAATTTTTTTAGATTTCATTGAGACAAAACAAAGCGTTTCTAACTGCTTATGTGGTAAGTGATCAGTTATGGTACATCATGAAACTGAGTACCCAGGTTGTAGTCCATATGAAAGTCAGATGTTTTAATGCTTAGAAATAGTGAAGACTTAAAGAAAAGGTATAATTTCTTTATACCCTTTGAAATTTTGAGCCTGCTTTGTTCTTCTTCTAATCCTAATCTCAACCCTATGAGCTTTATTTTTACTGGATTTTTACCCTCCTCTGCTCCAATTATAGCAGAGGAAAAAGAGTAGATGATTTTCATGAGTGCACTGGCATTTGGCCCGTGGTCAACCTGCTACCGTTGTAAATAGTAATATTTTTTCTTTCTCTTCCATTTATTTAAATTTTGAGAAATTAAAATCATTCTTCTATTTTGTATTCAGTCTAAATTTGCATAATGTGGTCTAGGTTTTCTAAAAATACTGAAAAATTCAAACATTCATTTTTTTAAAATCTCAATTTTATCTCGACGATAAGAAGGAATTATTCATTATCCTTCTGCTATCAGATCTACACATATTTCTTCCCATCAAAGTTTCCTTTTTTTGCCCTGACATTACTGCCTTATACTTAGCTTGATTTATTTTAAATATATTCATTAATTCTGTCTGGTTTGTGGTTGTTGTTTTTATTTTTATGATGTATTTTTTCAGTTGACAGAATTTTTACTGTTGTTATAGGTGTGGTTTCCTTTTAGTACTTAGAGGAATGAACATTTACTTGGTAGAAGTTTCTTAAACACTTACTCCTCTGAAATAGAAGCTGGAGACCTGCCCTAGAGGCATAATGTGGAGGTTGATATGCCACTCCTTGGCAAAAGTCCTGGAGAGAGTTGTTACCATAACAACTCATGTTCCAAGGGTAAATCCACATGCAGAGATGGGGAAAACTCTTCTCTTTCTGAATTGTTTTTGCTCTTTTATGATCCATTATTTCACTTCTCTGATTTTGGGATTTCTCTTCTCCCGTATTACGTTCCTCTTGTAATCTTGTGGTTTAAGATTTGCTATTCTTTCGTGAAATAGGTATTTCTTTCCTTCTTATTCTGCCTCTTAGTACATTTTAACCTTAAGTCCTCTTCAGTCTCTTGCATCTCCTTGTCCTGTTGTTGGTTTTGTGCAATATATGCTGATGTCATGGAAATGTGTTTAATCTTAAATACTCTGAATGGCCTAATCCCCTAAGGGTTTGCCCAAACCCACAAAGGTACAAATATCCTTGCGGGTTTGTTAACATCACTTTCTTAGACTTAGAAGGTATTTCTTATGAAGACTTGTCCAACTCCTCTCACAGCAGAGCCACCTCTGACGTCCAAGGTCTGAGCAGACACGGTTGCACAGGGCCATGTCCAGTCTCCAAGGATGGAGATTGCAGAGCCTCCCAGGGCTGCCTGTCCCACTGCTGGACTGTCTTCATGGTGGAAATATTGCTTCTCGTATGCAGCCTGGACATCTCTTGTCTCAGCTTATGCCCATTGTCCATCTTCCTCCCACCAGGCACAGCTGTGAAGAGCCTGGCTCTGTCTCCTCGATAACCTCCCTGCAGGCACTGGGGGCACTGCAGTTAGATGCCCCCAAAAATCATCCCTGCTGCAGGATGGAGCAGCTACTGCCTTCAGCCTCTCCCCTCCACAGTGCAAGTGATCCAGCTCAGGCTGTTCTGGGCACCCTCTGCTGAACTCACTTTGTCATATCAATTTCACTGGAGTCCCAAAACTGGGCAGAGTATTATAGACGTGATCTAATGAATTAAGTAAAAAAAGAAAGTCACTTCCCTTGATTTATGGCCTGTGCTTCCGTTAATGCAGCCATTTCCCCAGTCCCAAAGGTCTTTATGCTTTTCAGGCAGCACAATGCCTTTTTTTAAGAGCTCAAATCACATCCAGCTCCATCCAAAGCTGTAACAAAACTTCTAATCTGTGACAATTGGATTTAGCAATGTTAAAGGAGCCACTGATAGCTGCAGATAGCATGATGGAAAGCTGATCTGGAGGCAGGTGTTTAGATGCTTTGAGATCCTGTCTGTGATCCTTTGGTCTGTAATGAGCCAACATCTCCTGTTCTCCTTTTGCAGACTGGAAGCAGCATATGGGTACCTCCTTTGCCCTTTTCCTGCTATGATGGTTGACATGGTCCTTGCTTTTTATATCACTCTCTTATTATTGCCATGCTTTTACTGGTTTGGGGTGGTTTTTCACTGTCTGGGAATCACTCACTGGAGTCCCTGCTCCTTGCCCCTGTGTTGGCTTTTGCTCTGTCACATTCCTGCTTGCGTGGTATTACACAACAGATGGTCGTATGTGGGCCATTATTAAGAAATAAGAGGATAAATGATTGCATTTTATAGCTCTCTTTTCTGGTTCTATTTTTTCTAGTTAGAACTTAAATGACAGGAAGGTAGTGTGCAATGCAAAACAGAAACCCATTTATGTAAATTCAGACCTTTTCCTCTGCCCAGGCAATTTCCAGGACTCTGCACACTGGAAATAACATTCAGTAGATGGAATTGCAGAATCATTTTCCTCCCAGTTTCATATGGGAGGCACATGTTTGGAAGAATTCAAATAAGATATAAGCCAGAATGGGACACTTAAGATTTTATTCATTACTTTTGTGATTTTCATCTCTTTTGGACATCCTTTCTTATTTACTATGGAATTGTAATTTTTGTAGTGATGCAAATATAATAAGTGATTTGGAAGTAATATTTCTGTAATTGTGAAAGAGTTATCTGCATTACTTAAATGTACAATTTGAGCACTAGGTCCCATGATGTACAGTCTTTACATTTCCATGTAGTACAAAAGGAAAACCTAGATCTTCAGCTGCATGACTAGAACAGATTTTTAGTACAAGAAACAAACAAAAAATGTCCAGTGTATGTCAATAGTGAAGTGTTGTAGATTAAAGAGAAAGTGTATTGAATTTTTTCCTAAAATTCTTCCTCATTGAAAGAAATAAATATAGTTCCAAAGAAAGTAATCAGAAAAGAGGAAAATTACATTTACTGTTAAGAAGCAGTATATCTCGGTTGATATGAGCTTTTGTTTAAATTGTCTTTTGAAATTTAATAGCTTTTCACATCTAAGAATATAACTAAGATACTGAAATGATAGCAAAACACAAATATTTTTAAAGATAGGTGTTTCAAAATGCATTGACAGTAACAGTTTCGTATTATAAAATATTTTGCTAGTATAATGAAACTGTGATCTTGTAATTATTTCTGTTATTTACCTAGGTGACAAATGCTCTTTCAAAAAGAAGACTTTAGATTGATAGACAGGCAAGGGCTAAAGCGTTTTTAGGGAGACCAGGAATTTGTTACTAGAAATCTATTATCTCATCTTATCTGACCACTTATCTGACCACAGAAGTAACTGACCACTTCAAAACCTGGGTGTGCTGTTCAGAGATTTTATTTTCCATATAAAAATCCTAAATTATTTAATTGATAATCAGCCTATACCTGTGTATCCTGTTTGGATTTAGGCTATGGCTATCTGCCACCGAAGCCTTTCTTATATTAGTAGTTTCCCTGCACTTGAATTATTCATTAAAATCTTCAGCATGACTTTACTGAAATTAAACTACAGGTGCTGTAGCTAGAGACAAGTGGAGTTAGACTTCTGAGCTCTATCAGGATGTTTTTCAGATGGTTTCCTAGTCTCTTGGCACGAACATGCACTGAAACTAATACAGACCAATCATTTAGTATTTCTTGTAACTCAGTCCCCTGGCATCTGACAATGCTTGCACATTCTGGTGGGGAGTTGGGAATTGAAGAAATTTGGTATTAATGTCAAATTTAGGATCTTCATGCAGAAAGATGACTTCAAGTTTCTGTGAATCTCTCAGGTTAAAAATTGTTACCATAAGACTTCAAGGAAATGAAGTTTTCTAGGTTTTTTTTCAAAGTGAGGGCATCAGCTAAGTACTTCCTCTCATCCTCTCACCTTTTTGACCATATAGTATGAGATTGGTTAACTGTTGGTTCCTTCAGAGGAGTCCTTCTCAATTTCTTCTCTTGTTTTTAAGGTTTTAAGATTGATGCACAGCTTTATATTTTACTAATTTATTTTTTGATGGTTGATTCAACCAGATGTGGCTAGAAAGTATTTACAAGGTGTTGATAATTATGGACTTTATTATTCCTATGTAACATTTACTAAAGGAAGCAAGTGAAAGCTCTGAATATGGTGTTCTTTCAGATGAGATGTTACACCAACACAAAACAAGTTAAAATTTTGGGCTTATCTCCAGAGCAAGATAAAGAAAAACAATGAGGATGAGAGGAAGTGTATTACTTGAAGCAATATTTAGATGACTCAGGAGTGATCAAGATATATGAGCAATAGTGTCAGAACACATTATAGGATCTTTCACATTCTTGTCCAATGCTTGATGTATCTGTAAAAATGTATTACATTTTAGTGAACAATCCAGACATCAAAAAAATTTGTTTCCAGATCAAATGCATTTCTTTTCATCAATGAGGATGAAAAGGAATCTTTGAGGTGAACCAAATTCCTGACTGTGAGATGAACCAAGTTACAGTAACCCACATGGATGTGTAGCCTTGAGAGCCTGCTGCAAGTCTAGCCTAGTGTAATTTTACAGGAGAGATTTAACAAATCCTGGAAGTTATCCTACCTAGCAGCCTTTCAAGGCTATGTCCTTTTATCTAATGTTAATGAGAAGTAAAGGAATTGGATGTCTCTGATACAGCTATGTCAAGCCCCATTGGCCCTCCACCAAGAAAGAAAAAAACTGACTTAATATATGAAAAAAAAAATTAAAAGAAAGAAAGAAACCTTGGCAAATTTTGGTAACATGCAAGCTTACTAACTCTTTCACATCTTTTCATCAATCAGTGCTACTCTGTCTTTCTAGAGAAAAAGCAAAAGTGGTTTTAGAGACTGACACAAAAAATAAAATCAAGAAATCAAACAGAAAAAAAAAAAGAAACTAGGAAATATATGTGTGGGCTGCTGAGTGATGGACATATGAAGCAGGAATTATTGATGAGGAGTAGGAGAACTGAGAAATGGTCCAGGTGCTGTGTCCCTAGCACATACCACACTGAGCAACATATGGAGAATGCAGCAAATGATAAATGATAGCACCAATGTCTAGTGGAGAAAAGAAAATCTAAGTTAACATGCTAATGGTAGTGGAAAGTTGTATACTACATAATCATAGTGTAATAAAAATGGATTTATTTAACCTACTGGAAGAAATCAAAGGATAAAAAAATCTGAAAAAATCTGTTTGCAAGTTCGCTCACTGTGCAGACAATATTAGGAATTTTATTAATTGTTGAAGTTAATTTTGTTCTGGAGAGTTACAAATGGGGGAAATAGGAAAACTGATTTTCAAAGTTTTTGTTGGTTTGGGTCATTTTCAGCATTAACAAAGTTTTAGGTGAAATATAATCCCACAATTGGAAAATGCTCATCTATTTTTTTTTTCTTTTTATTTTTTTGTTGTGAAATGTCTTGGTAAGACTCTTACATGTGTAATGTAAAATTTTCCCTTTTTTGTGTTTCTATTACTGACACAAGGTTATCAGTGGCCTAGGTAGTTTCAGAATGATATTTTGTTGTTGTGAAGATCAAGAATATTTTCAATGTATTAGACTGAATTTTGTCAATAAGTTTATTATAATATCACAGAGAGCAAATTTTGGTATAATATTCCTTGCTCAAAAAAGTAGATTTGTCTAATGCACTACTCATAAAAAATGTGGACTTTTTCATATTTTTTCCAATTCTATTAGTTCTTTAAAACATTCTTAATGTCTGTGATGTGATGTTTTAAATTATTTCAAAGTAGTACGATTTTTATAGTCAGTTTTTTTCAGTAGCTTTGATACTTTTCATCTTTTAAAAAATCCTTATTTGTTTTTGTGTTTTTTAAAAAAAAATATAAAAAAATTAAGCCACTGTTTTAAAAATCCCTGAGATAAAGCAATCTGGTTGCCAAGGCAAAGTTCATTTTTTTCTTCATACAAGATGATATACTCTCAGGTATTTATTTTTTAATTGCACATGTTCAGCAAGTAGGGAAATGACTCATGCTTAATTGGCATTAAATCCAGAATTCAGAATTTCATTAACTTAATTCTCTATCAATGGGAGGATAGATTTTCACAGTTTTGCCTCTTTCTTTCTACTCTTATCATGGAGGGAAGCATACAGTACAATTTCAAATGATGAACATTGAAGCAAATATTGATCTCTATTTGATATTGAAAATATATAACCAATAGAAATACTGAGAGACTTATTTGATAATATGGCCTCTCTAGTTGTTAGTGTAATTTGTGTTCCTGAAGTGTTCTCATTTCTTTTTCTGTTAACTTCCCCAGTAAAATTATACTTCCTAAAATCTTTATAAATTTCTTATGTCCTCAAAATGTTATAGCTAAAATTATTTCCTTTAGTTCTTGTAAAGCAAACCATTCCAATGAAAAAGAGAAGATTTTTGAACAAAAAGCTTGCAGACAGAACTGACAAAAACGCTTTGCCCACCCATGTTAAACCACTAAAGCATTTGACAAGAAAATAAGTTTCTCACAATATCTCATAGTAGTTTCGAATAAGTCCATTTTTTGATGGAAAGGTGTACACAAGAGGGATCTGACTTCTGTGTGAGACCACAAATGGCTTAAAAAACTTTGTCTTAAAGAAAGAAGGTAAAAGTCATGGAGTTCGGAAGAGGTAACTCATGTAACTCTGTCTGTCACATTGGAGTTATAAGAAGTTTTGTGCTGTCTAGGGAGGTCCTATGATTCCAGAGACAAAGGAAAATTGAAATATGATTAAAACAAATACCCTTTTTTCCTGCAATGAAACTCTTTTTCTTCATTTGCCTTGCATGTTGTTCAACCTAGTCTCTCATATGAGTGCCAAAATGCAGCACATAGGGATTGGGGGTGTTTTCATTGTCTCTTTCAGACATTCAATTTCCACCAGCAAATAAAAAGAATTCTGTTGTGTGTACATTTTGTGCTGACAGTATTTGTGCGATGGATGTTGCATAGGTGACTATTAAACAAGGCAGAATTAATGTAATGATCAATAAGATGACTCAAAAAACCGTCTTTACACGTGGCCATTTGTGTGTACTCAGGTGTGTCTGTATTTATGTTTCAGAAAAACATTGCTATCAAAATGTTGTAGCTTTAGTGACAGGAATGTAAGATTTTTGGCTCTATTATCATTATTATCTTATCTTATAAACATCGCAAGATCTTTCATTAATCTGTAACACTTAAGTATTAAGAAAAAAGATGTCTACTGTCTGACCAAGAATAGAAGAAAGCTTAATGTACCTTGTCACTATTCAAAGCAATTCTATTTCCTTTTCTGCTATTCCAGAAAGAGAAATTTTCTTCTTTAAGTACAGCAAGATTTAAGGCACTTTTTTCTCCGTGGTGTGCACTGTCACACATGCACACTCGTGAAAATGTCACTTTCTGTATCAATTGCTTGTGTGAGAATCACTGGAGCTCTCTCCTCCTATTAATGTTTTCCCTTTTGTATTGCACTGCCAGCTATATTTTTAATTCTCTTTAATAATAACATGAACATTTTTGTATTCTAAATCCTCTTAAATATTTTGCTCTTATATCTTCTTATTTAGCAAGACTAGTAGATCTATACCCTGTCTCTAACTTTGGGGCTTTCTGTGTCTTCAAAATTCAGTAATGACTTATGGATTCGGTATTGTTCCCTCAGGTTTTGAATTCTAGAGTCTGCTCTCTCCTCTGCCTGCTAATGCTTGCTTTCCCCTTTTGGGGGATTTCCTTGAGATTAGTGCTTTGGGTGAGTTGTAAGAGCCTTCTCACACTTCAGTTCATTTACCTTGCAGAGATGAAGGAAAATCAACAAATATTTCAGTAACTTCTTTAATGGGACAGGGATATTTGTGGTTTTCAGCCCTTCTCTTTCCCCCAAGCCAAAAAGTAGTGAAATATATGGATTCTTATAAAGCCCTGAAAATGCATGACAAAAGTTAAAATTATAAGAGATTAGGAACCAAATGGTGAGGCAAATGTTGCACCTGTGTCAAAAAAAATGCCAAAAGGTCAACCTGGAGAATAAAGAGAATTCTGGCAGTCAACCAAAAGTCAGAATTTCTGGCAGACTTACTTCAGCAAATAGGAAGAACTGTGGAGTCAATCATATTAAAATATATTTCCAGACATGTGAAGGAAAAGATAGTATTTGGGAAAGGCTGCATGGGTTTACCAAGGGCAAATAATGCCTGACCAGTATGACTGTCATCTATGATATGTGATGAGAAGAGCTCTAGCAAGGCTTTTCACATTTTCTCCCATGATATTCTCAAATTGAAGTTGGGCCATTATTATTTATGCAGGTGAATGTCTAGATGATATACAGCTAGTCAGACCCAGAAGGTCATGGTTAGTGAGTTATGATCTATAACTTGGAGGTCTGTATCAGGTGTGAAACTGCTGCAGGCTGTGCTGGGACCTCTCTTGCTACTGTTATTAGGGACCTGGAGGAAATAAGGTCTGTGCAGAAAGCAGATTGGGAAGGATCAATTGCTTTAGTCAGGCTACCTTGTCAGCAATCTGAACAGGCTGGACCAATTGGCTGACATGGACTTTGTTAAACTGAATAAGGGCAAAAAACATGTGCCAGCCTGGGGACAGAAGAGCCCCTGTGATGGCACAGGTTTGGGATTGGCAAGCTGGGAGCAGGCCTGCAGGTAGGGCCCTGGATCTTGGTGCCTCAGCCAGCGAAGCTCCATGGGCTGCACGGACAGAACCATGGCCAGTCAGTACAGAGAGTGATTATTCTCTTCAATTTAACACACATTAGACCGTATTTATAGTACCACATCCATTTTTGACCCACCTGTTGCAACAAAAATGTTGACAAATGGCAGTGAGTTTTGCTGAAGGCTGTCAAGACAGACTCTGGAGCAGTCTTTAGTTCTGTTCTCAAGTTTCTCTGCACATAACACATTCCACTTCATGGTTTGCCTTAGTTTCTTTTGTTGACTTGATGCCTCTCACTGCTTATCTCCTATCAATATTTTATTGAAATTTTTTTGCCCCAACATGTTCAATTTTTTTACTGCACTGTATAAAAACTTTTCTGCTTTAAAAACATTATTTTCAGCATGTGAAAAGGAATGCTGGAACTGTACACCAGGAGCATAACAATTACAAAGCAAAACAAACAAAAAACCCCCACCTACATTCAGTCCATTTTTTCTGTAGTCATAGATGTCCAAACTCATATGGATGACATTTTTCTAGAAATTAATTCTGCCTGAGGCAAATGTCCTGCCTGAAAAAAAGTAACTTTAAACAGATAAAGTTTCCCAGAGTTCCAAGAAACTGAGAAAAGTATTTTATAGTATGAAGTGTTAATCAGTTTAATATAGGCTAGGCCACCAGCTCTGGTTGGAATAACATATTTTTCTTCCATTTTTGTTAATTGTAGTTATATACTTGCAACAAAAGAAAATAGAAATAGATTGAATTTTTTATGTGGTTAATTTACTGCAAGAGCATTTTATTGTTGATAAGCTTTTCAAACATTTAGAAAAATAAAATAAAAGTTTTAGTTCTTTTGAGGATGACAGATACATTTCAAAGACACATGAGGATCTATCCTTACAAATGTAATGATACTATTTGACATATTAGTTGAGCTGCCTGCCTTAACTAATGAAACACTGTTCTTTCAACATTAGATCTTATATTTGATGCAGATTCTTGAACTGATGCAAGTTATATGAGTATAGAAATTGAAAAAGAAATTATCCAAAATCCCAAGGCTGAGTTGAGATCATTGTAAACTGTTTCCAAGTAGGAAGAATAATAAAGATACAGAGTTTTGTGGAAATTTATTGGAGAAATAGAGATATTTGGGTTAAGTTTTACAACTTCAGACTACCTATTTATGTGGGCTTTTTATCAATTAGAAAGCTTATAAATATAAATAATCCTAGGGGGTCAGGAATGGTACTCCCCAGTTTAGTTCTCCCAAAGGGACTTAAAACCACACTACTGCTCACTTGCACCCCCATTCCCCTTCCCACTCAGTTGGGATGGAGTTGAGATTTGAAGGCACAAAAGCTGAAAATCATGGGTTGAGATAAGATGATTTACAAGAAATAGCAATGAGACAAGAAACTGAATGGTAACAGCAGCAATATAAACAGCCCAAGGTATAAAACAATTTACATGGAAAAGCCCACAACAATATTCAGTTCTTACCCACCATGCTTTCTCCACACTGGAAGAAGAGAGAGATACTTACATCCTCCCCTGGCAATGAGTGATATGGGATAGAATAACATCTGGGCCCTGCCACACACCTCTCCTGCTTACTGTAAAAAAAATTACCCTGTTCTGGCTGAAACTAGGACAGGGGAGAAACAGTTTATAGTAAAAATTGAGCAGTTAAGGTTAATATTTTTATTTGTGCTATTTATACACTGTTCTAAAATACTTTTCTTCATTTTAAGGTAACCGAGCTGCACAATATCAAAAACATAACCAGATTGCCTCGAGAGACAAAGAAGCATGCAGTGGCAATTATCTTTCATGATGAGACATCAAAGACATTCGCGTGTGAGTCAGGTAAGCAATTGGTGCTTCATCTCCAGCTTGAAGAAATCAAGTTACACATCAAAGTCTGGCTCAGATGAATTAACTCACAATGCCAGATAGAAATTCTTAACTTTAAGAAATTTGTGGCAAACAAAAAGCTTTGGAGCTTGGGGGTCGAGTCTTTTGGGATTTGGTAGGTTTTTTTTTAATATATGTTGAGAGGTGTTAGGGGTGTCTTTCTATTATTTTTCTTTGCATTCACATAGTCTAAAGACTGGAGGTTTCCAGCTAAACTTGTAAATCCTAGTAAAAACTAACCTGTAAGATGTTATTAAGTCAAGATGTGAAACATTCTTTTTTTAACAAGCTTTGCTATAGGCACTTACTAAACTAATAATTATCATGCCATTGCAAATAAGTGGCAAATACCAGCTAAAACCTCAGGATATTTTAAAGCAGGGTGTCAAGCAGTCTGTGGTTTGAATGACTCCATAGCATAATGACTAGACTAGCACAGAACAAGACTTGGGCTTTATGGTACATAGTAGCAGGTAGTTACTTGTGAGACTGAACCCTGCGTGCTTACTTGTTTGAAAGTACAATTGTACACGTCTGTGTCCTAGGGTATATTTTAACAGAAAAAAAGTGTTTTAAAAATAGTGGGAAATTCTTTAATAACAAAATTTGTGCTTTTTTAGTGGCATATTTGAAACTGTGCATTTTGAAATTTTCTATAGATTATACTATATATATGTTGTTTGGAGTTTTTAAAATATATATATATATATAACACATTATGTATATGTGATGAAGGGCCTAGTGGAAAAGCCATATGAGGAGTGACTGAAGTTAGTTGATCTGGAGAAGAGGAAACTAAGGGGAGACTTCATTGGAGTCTACAACTTCCTTTTGAGGTGAAGAGGAGAGGCAGACACTGATCTCTGCTCTGTGGTCAGTGACAGGGCTCCAGGGAATGACCTGAAGTTGTGCCAGGGGAGGTTAAGGTTAGAATTAGGAAAAGGTTCTTCATCCTGAGGATGGTTTGGCTCTGGAAAAGACTCTGCAGGGAAGTGATGACAGCGCCAGCCTGACAGAATTCAAGAAGCATTTGGAAAGTAGTTTTGGGCACATGGTGTGACTCTTGGCACTGTCCTGCACAGGGACAGGAGTTGAACTTGATGATCCTTGTGGATCCCTTCCAACTCTGAATAGTCTATGATTCTATATCAATATTATCATTTAAACATTACATCATGTACATTCTAAATAATAAGTTAAATACAGTGAAACAAAATCTGAGAAATGTGAAGGAAGTTAAAAGTGTGTAAGGTCATGAATTATGTAGATATTAGATCAAATATTGCAAACAGTGATATGTACATTCCATCATGAAAGGTAGATTGACAGTTTTATTTGTTAATTAATTTAAGTTTAAAGACACATCTCTCAAATCTGTGTCTGTCTCCAATCAATTTGAGATCATTAGATAAGTAGTCCGCATTAAAGATTTTGAATTTTAATGTGTAGATTAATAGTGACTCCATATTATGATTAACAATTGAATAAAAACATTTCATTTATATTCCAGCAGCACTGAAGTCAGTTCTGTGGGAACGTTTTCATTTGCCTATGCATGCATTCCCCTTCTTCCCTAATGAGATCTTTTTCCTTCCTTAGAATTACTATGGTTCAGGTATATTTGAAAAGACTGAGTCATAACTTTAGATTTCTATCACCAAAGAAGGGACAAACTTAAGGAAGTTCTGCATGCCTGGCCCACTCATCCCTTTCTTCCTAACCTTGAACCCAATTTTAGATACAAGGCACATGTACCTTAAGTTGTTAACAGGGTATCAGTTATGCTCTCCCTTTAGGCTCTATACAAAGGTGTGTTTTGAGTGGACAGAATCCTGAGTGAAGTGGTAAATAAGTGGAGAGCTTATGGACAGAGATAAAAGTTCAGACCAAGACAGATGTTGTAGTAGATGTCTGCTCTAGACCTTCTCATCAACAAGAGAAGGCAAATGAAGCAATCCTAGGGCTGGTGGAAAAAGCCTCATAATCCCAGGCATTGGTATTCTTGGGTTACTTTAACCTCAGCAGTAACTACTGGAAGGCCAGTAAGGCTGAACACAAGCATTCCAGATTTCTGAAGCAGATTGAAGACAATTTCTTGATACAGATGATCAGTAGTGTGATCAGGGGAGATATTTGTTCAGAGACATGCTTGGCAGGATCCTGTGGATCCTTGAAGGGCAAAGGAGCCCAGGAGAGCTATCCAATCAGCTAGGACAGCATCCTCTGAGAACAAGGACTGTTCTCCACATTCCCAGAAGACAGGCTTTACAGAAAACGAGTATGAATAGATGTGGAGCTCCAGACTCAGCTCAAACACAAAAGAAATCCCTACAATGAAGCAGAGACAGACTGCTTGGGAGGGTTACAGAGACATTGTCTATTTATATAGAAATGGAGTTGAGCAAGCTCCAGCTCTGGGAAGTGCAAGATAGAAAAGTTTCTTAAAGTATATCAGGAACAAAATAAAGGTTAAGAGGGCCCTATTGCTTGCTGAAATGGTCGACGTAGTGACAAGCATCATTAGAAAGGCTCAGGCACCTTTTATACTGTGGTTTTCACTTGCAAGGTTTGTCCTCAGGCCTTCCAGATCCCTGAGCCCCTGAACATGATGCAGTATCCCCAGCAGAGGAAGGCATAGTCAGTCATCACTTAAATCACTTAGATTTCATACATAAGTTAGTGGAACTTGGTTGTCAAGAATGACAAGAAGGAGGATCCAGATAACTGTACTTCAGTAAACCTCACCTCAGTTCCTGAGAACACTGTTGGAGCAAATCACATGTAAACACATGAAAGACAGCAAGGTGAATTGAAGTAGAAAAAACCATTTCTCATGTGCAAATCATATTTTCCATGGTGAAGTGTCAGGAAAAAGAAAGCCAGTGGTTCTCATATACATTGATTTTAATGGCCTTTGATACCCTCTATAGCTTCCTGCATAGCCCCCAAAATTGGTAGGGCACAGGATGGATAACGACACTATAAAGTGGACAAAAAATAGGCTGGAATTAAAAAACCAAGGTTGTGAAGCCAAGCTTGCAGCTAGCAGGTAGTGGATCCCTCAGGAATCAATGCTGGGACCGATACCACTCAATGTCTTCATTGACAATCTGCATGATGAGGTGGAGGATACTCTGAGCTGGTTTGCAGATGACACCAAGTGGGGGTGACCCAAATTGGGAAGGCAGAACTGCTGTCAGAGAGACCAGGACAGGCTGTAAAATGGGCTTACATAAACCTTATGAAGTTCAGCAAGAATGAAAGCTCTTTCCCCTGGTTTGTGGTAATCCCAGCCACAAGGCAGGCTTGGTGCCAGCTGTTGGGAAGCAGCTCTGCAGAAAAGGCTCTGAGGTCATGGTGCATAACACACACAGCCTGGACAACATTAGTAAGGGTTATGCTTCCCACCAGATACTGGGAAGTGATCCTTCCCTTTTATTCAGCACTTGTAGGACCACATCTGATCTGCTGTGTCCAGTTCTGTGCTCTCAGCCCAGTATTGGCATAGAGGAGTGAACCCAGGGGACGATACCAAAAGTCAGGCACACTTGACATGAAGAGAGACTGAGGGCTTGTTCAGCCTGGAGAAAAAATAGTTCAGAGGATCTGATTGTTTATTTGATCTGAGAGTACAGAGAAGATGGAGCTATAAAAGCATCAGATACCTTGCTGTTTCTGAAAAATTACAAATCTTAGCTGTGAGTGTAGTGGAGTCTCAATCAGTTTGCCTTTCTCCATGCCTTCAGTCTAAGTGGTATAGAATGTGTCACATCCGTCAGATGACAAAGATACCCAGTTTTGTTTCAAGAAATTCTGTCTCCTCAACTCCAAATCTTTTGTTTTCTGAACTAGGAAGATACAAAAAGCATTTATTTCCCAAGTAATTTCCACAGTGAATTCTGTGTTCTCACAAGGAACTGTTGCCATTTTTACTGCTGTTGGAATGTGCCAAGTATTTGTCTTTCCTGTATGAAACTTAACAAAAATTAAGGAATATTTGGAGAACTCGCTTCTTATTCAAAATGAGTTCTTTTTCTTCTCTTGTTTAGCGGCACTGGTTTATACGGGAAAATGCATAGACTTTTAGCACCCTCACAGTGTAAAGTGATATACACACAATGGTGATTATTTTGGCAAATCTTGCCACTTCTTTGGTTGGCAAAATAACTTTATTAATCCCTCTTCTTTCCCATGGCTTCAGTGTCAAAAAAAACCACAAAAAACAAAAAACACTCAAGTGGTTTTGATTCAAGGCAAAAATCTTCTAGAATCATAACTGCTTGACTTCGAATTCTTTAGGACTCCAGAGTTTCATGATGTAGATATTTTTCTACCCTGAAGCCTCTGAATATACAGAAGCAGATACCTTGTTTTTTATATTCTTGACTTCCAGAGGCAGATGGAAAGACAGTAGCATTAAATCCATTGCAAAAGGTCTGTTGGGCATAGAGTCAACAATTTTTTGGAGACAAGGAGACAGGAATACTCAAAGTTGAGTTGATTTTAGGGACTCAGCAAGGTGAGGTAGGGGTTTTGTCAGTGTTGTACTAGAAAATTGTTTTAAGTAATGGTATCATTTTGGTTTTGATAGTATGCACTGATGCCTTCTCCTCTGTGCCATCTTAAAGTGCCAAAAAGCAGCACATTTTTTCTGGCATGTATCTTTCTTAATTGTGGAATTAAGCACAATAAAATACTATTCTGTTTTAAAATAGATCTCTAAAGATCCAGAACACTTTGGTTTCCCCCAGAAAGCCTGAGAGCTGTGATACCAGCCCACTGGGTGTACTGGCTCAGAGCCTGTGGTTTTTCCCTAAGCTCCTGCAGCTTTTAGTCCTTCATCTTGCTTATGGTCTTTAAGGCAGCTACTGGCCAGTCTGAGCTTTGGGTGGGCTGTAACCCCTATATTTCCATTAGAATTTCAGCAATTTAGTAATCTCAGATTAATCTAATTGTTGTAATCTTAATTTCCTAATGAAAATATTCTATAGAAAAATAAATTAGAAACCGCCATATGCTTTTATCACCTACTCATCACAACCACCAGTGCTCCCAACATCTACAACAGCTATAGAAATGTGTTCCATTCTGAAGCCCTATTGAAATATTTTGAAGAGCAAATCAGTCTCATATATTATAGTTCCCTGAACAACAGCATGGGGTAACAAGCCTTTAAAGAAGAATTATCCCTCTTCATGAAGAAAGGGAAGCTTCTTGCTGTCACTAAATCTGCTTCTGACATCTGCTCTAGTGGGCAGAAACTTGTGACTGTGGTGATTAGCAAGCAACATTTTAAAATTCTCTGTTACCATGAGAATTGTTTCAGTGGAAGTAAACTAATAAGAAGTCAGGGCTGATTAATTAACATGAAAAGTAGTCTATAACTCAGTGAACCTACAACAGACTTTAAAATGTGGGCATTCTCCTTCAAACTGTGGGAAATTGCCGCTTCCCTAACAAGGAACATGCTATAATCTCAATTTGAGCCTTCCTGAAAATTGTGTGAAAGTTTTTCCTCAAGGGAATTTTTGTGGCTTTTTTGTTTTGTTTTGTTTTGTTTCTTTAAATTAAGAATTGTGAAAATCTGGGTCTTTTTTTCCTTCATTCTGAAGTGTATAATCAAGCAAGTGAAGAAGTTCGTTCAGCTCTGGATTCCAGCTGCTGGGTTTGATGTGCTGACTTTCCCTGATACCTTTGTAAAAAAGTTGTTGGGGTGGGTCTTGTTTAGTTGGGGACTTTTTGTTATTGTTGTTGAGATTTTTCTTCAGGTAGGTGTGCTGTCCCTTTTTGTGTAGTTACAGCCATGCCTGGATGTATCTGTTAAGATGCTCCTCTTCCTGCAAGCCTGATATCTGTAACATGGCTGTAAGACAAGTGGCTGAACTGAGACTGGTGTTCTGAACTGCCCTTTAAACTCTCACAAAACTTTTAGATGTGATGCAGTGAGCAATGATGGCTGTGCAGGACCAGCAATAAAGTGAAATTGGAGGGTGTGAGTACTGATTTAATCTAGAATTTTATGGTGCTGTTTTGGAATTCGCTAGCATGATGACGATAGTGCTTGAATAATAGCTAGCTTTCAAGGAATGCTGTTTCTGATTTGCACTAGTCAGGGACAGACCATATGGGGACTTGATTTTTTTCTTTGGTGATCATAGAAAAATACTAAATGATACCAATCCCTGGGCATTTTAGGCTTAGTGGCCACTCCGGCACAGGTTTGAGTAAAATCTATTGATTTCTAAATGACAGAATGTGATGAAAAGTGATGAACTTTTAAACCTAGTGCTAAAAATCAAAAATTAAAATGAGAGGAGTTGAAAATATTATGGAGACAGAAATGAGAGACAAATTAGAGCTGAGAGGTGATTTTGGGGATTTGAGAATAGAATGTGTTGCAGCATCAGGGGCAAAACTAAGAGAAATCTTAAAACTGCCACTGTTAAACAAATGCAGATACGCCCTAGGATACTGATATTTTTCTGTATTGTCTTCAGTACAATGCCCCAATCTGTACAGAAGTAGAAGAATTGAAGGAGTTTCTTCCTTTCCAAGTGTGCATGAACTGCAGGTCTAGAGTCGTTGCAACCAAGAAACCTCTGCATTATTTTTAAGCAGTTATACTTTGGCTTTGTCTTAAAACTTTCACTATTCAAGTCCTGGGGAAACTAGAATTGAGTTACTGCAATGTGTCTATCAGTTACTCTATTTGAAACTTCTTGTTTACGGATTTATCCATTCTTGTTGTTTTGGCTCAATTCGTCATTTTTATTTCTTCAATGTCTCACTTCTGTGATGGTTACCTTGATAAAACTCTTTCATACACCTGCAGTTTAAACAGGCTTCTTCTGTATTCTTGTTCTTCAGCTTCTTTTTGAGTGCAGTCAAACTGTGATAATCAAGTTCTGTCATAACTCTCAAAAAAAGGTTTTCTTTGTTGAAATTTTGTCTGTTGACAAGTGACAATGTGGGTTTCTTCTAGATTTGTATGTATTTTTCTTTTTAAGTCTGTTTTCACCATTTTCTGACATTGCTTTCTTTTCTTAAAATTAAAAAATAAAAATATAGCGGTGGTATCCTTTGAAAAGACACAAGTTCATTTCATGTTTGTACTGGAAAAGCTTTTGGGCTATTGGCAAATTACTACTGATCATGAGTTGGGCTTTTCCTCCTTGATAGTTTTTACAAGCAAAACCTCTCTGTACTGGAAGAGTTTGGCAGATATCAGTGGAGTATTAGATGCAATTCATATTGCTGTATCCTTTAACAGTTAAGAAGCCTGAAGGTTTGCATTAAAATTACTGTGAAACTTTATGACTTTGAGATGAAGCATCAGTGCTCATACTTGTTACAGCTAAAAAATGGCCATATAAGCTTTAAAAAATAAAGCTAAAAATATTAATGTTGTTATTTGAAAATAACCAGATTGAAGTTCCTGTTTTTTCAGTTATTTTTGTGACTTTGAAACTTCAGGATCATGGAGGTGGTGAAAGTAAAGAACAGTTTCCTAAATGCTGTTTGGGCACTGCAAAGAATACAAAGCTCACATTTTGGATGCAGAAAAATAAACCAAAGTACTTTAAACTATTCTGAAACATGTTATATTTCACTGTTAAGGTGTCAGGGATTATTATATGAAAATTTATGACCCTAGCTTTTCTGTTTTCTGATTTTGTTTGTTTATAGATAGAGAAAAAGGAACCTACACTCTCCATAAAGTATATGGCTCGTTGGAGATCAGATGCATGCTCTCACTACCATATGTAACACAATGTCTGAGATCTAAAAAAGAGTGAAAACACAGGCATTACATGAAGTTAAATATGTTGCTCTGGATTCTTACATTGACCCTTTTTTTTTCACAATTTTTGAGACACTATTTTCAGGGCAAAGTTCAGGTTTAGTCATGTAATGTTAAAATTTACTAAGAGTGCATCTTCCTTTCTTTGGACAAATAATTTCCTTTTCGGTATTATTTTTTAGTTTCTTTTTTTTTATTATTCATTTTGCCTATAAATAGGCATCTCTATTCTGACTTTAACATATATAAAGTGGAAGTATTTGGATTCTGCCTTTCATTGCTCTTGGCTGGCAGTTGATCCTCATTTTTCTTGGTTATCTGTCTGAACTAGTGTTGCAATTTTCTGACATATACTGGTAATATGCTTTACTGGCAAGTGGAATGAATGCAGAAAATTATGCTACATCTTCAGGACATAGCTGTTGATGGAACAGGTTCTACACTTTTGCTTTCCATGCTTTTCAGTCACTTCTTGGTTATTAATTGACTGCAGACTTAGTTCTAAAATTATTTAGCATTTGAATGATATTTTGTGATGACAAACTCATATTTTTATTTTTTTTTAATAGAATGCTAAATTTGAAAACAGTAGACACACAAAATGGTCACTATCTTTTCTGCACTTCTTCCAGGCAAGTCCCTGAGCTAGGAATGTTGCTGCATTCTCAGTTTATAGGGCAAATGTGGGACAGGAAGGGAATAAGGTTTGCTTCCAGCAGGAGCATGCACAGGTGCTATGACAAAGTAGGAAAGCTGTGACATTTATAAATGCAGGAATTGGGAAAGGTAAACTTGCTCTAAGACTGCAATATGGAAAACCCTAAAGTTTATACTTTGAAAGTCAAAACCTTTGGAGGCTGAAATTTGGTTTTGTTCCCTAAATTTTGATTATGTAGTTGTGTAAATTGCAGAGGTGATGGGGATTCAGTTGCCCTTGCTGTTCACGTACTGTAAACTTGTCTGGAGACTCTTTGATGATGTCTATCATAGTGGATCTAGATAGGTGCTGTCCATGATATTTGGAAAGTCATGGCAGTCAGGCCCCAGGTGACTGAGGGAGAAAAGCAACATTGTATCCACCTTTTAAAATGGTAGAAATGAGGACCCTGGTAACTACTGACCACCCAAGCCATTCTATGAACCTAAGCAGAGAAGTACTATTCTTTTGTCCTAGACAAATATATTGAAGGGTAGACAGGATAAGTGCTTTCCTTGTCACAGTTTTTCTTGAAGGTATTGAAATTTATATGAAATATAAACTATTCCCATAGGAACAAAAGCCAAAGAAGATAGCTAAGATAATGATGAATTATCTATTTTAGAGTGCATGTAGAACTCGAAAATAAAAGATTAGAAAAAAAATCTTCCTGCCTGAAGAAACTGAGCAAGTTCAGAAGACAAAGAGAAGAGATAAATAAAATTTCAGCTTCATCTGGTGGATGGTATAAGGTCAGCACCATCTTGAAGAGTGAATTTAGAGTGATTAGGAGAAATGCATGAATCTCAAAGCCTCTGCCCTAGAAGTTTAACATACAGTTGGCTTTCCTAGTAAGCATGGAGAGGAGGAGGGTTAGTGAAGCAAAGTCTAGGATTTCAGGCATGTGAAGTTATGGAATTGTTTATTGGACTTTAATAGAAGGTGTCTTAGTTGCTCATTTGTTTGTTTGGATTTTGGTACTGGGGGAGGAGTGTAAACTGTTAAAAATCAATGAAAAATTCAGCATTGCAACCTCTATGTTTTATACTAGAACAAAGTATATGTTAATGAGATGACAGAAGCCCATAAAAATGCAGAACTAGCAACACGGCCTAACATTTGGAGAAAATAAAAAGTATTCTGTAGCCTCTGGCTGTTTACCTTGAGCTGAAATCTGAAATTGCTAGTATGTTTTTAATCTCTGTACAACAGGATTTCTTTCTGATCTCATTTTGAGATTTTTAGTGATTTTGATAAAAGTACTGTGCCATAAATAGCTTCCAGTCCTATGAAACAAAGATACGGAGATCCTTTTTTATAATTCATGCCATAAATTAAGTCACAATCATTTTTAATCATATTATATGAGTGTGAAAGTCCAAATGTACTTCCTCTCCTGTAAACATATTTTTATTAGAAGGTAAAGCAATAAGATATGACTTATTTTAACATGTCTTCATGCTATCTGCACCTGGTTTTTCAAAATATTGGCCTGCTCTACACTGCCAAAAGGCATTCACATGCAATAATTAAAGAATTACAGAAAACCGTCAGAGAATCTCGATGAGTTTTGTGCATGATATTTCCTCATATTCTGAGTTGTAATTGATAGTTTGCAGATGAAGGACTGGGATAACTTCATCAACTTGATGACAAATGAATGTGTCAATATTTGGAAAAAAAGATATCAGGCTGAGGACTTTTCTCTATATCCAACATTGACTATAGATATATATGTGGATATAGAATCTAATTTTACAAAAATATCCATCAATAAGGCTGTAATATGGAGTCGTGCCATGAAACAACACACTGTGCTTGAAAAAGATGAAGTTTACAAGCAGACTTTATGTCTTCATTTTAAAATTGCTTTTTAAACATCCATTAAACTAATCACTCTGATGTTTGTAGAACAGACCACACTAAGTATTTGTTTCTGTACACTAAGCAAGGTAATTTCTTACTTTCTTTCCACAACATAAAAGACTGTGGGATTTTCTAGAAAACTATTTGCCATCATCATTGTACTTCAGGTTGCTATTTCCACATGCTGTTTAGGTTTTTTAGGTATCTTACCCTGATTTTATTAGGCTGACCATAAAAGTGAATTCTAGACAAACTGCACATTTGAGCTTCCAGGGATGATGATTCCACCATTTCCCTGGGCAGCCTATTCCACTTCCTGACCACCACTTCAGTGAAGAAATTTTTCCTAATAAAAATCTAATCTAAACCTCCCCTGGTGCAATTTCAGGCCATTTCCTGGTGGATGGTGTCTTGCCTCTTTAGGGTTTTTTTAACATAATTAAAAGAAAGAAAAGTATATCAGGAGTTCTACATCAGATTGAAAAGAGAATGGCATAGTATATATAATTGAAGCTAGAGCAAAACCCTGTCTTTTCCATCTTTGTTAGTCTGTCCCATGCATTACGCATGTGGCGTTCTTTAATTAAGTAATTTGTTATAAGGGCCTCTGCTGTGGTAGGTACTTGGGGAAAAAAGTGAATGAGACTTAGAATTTTATGTAGTTCTGGTTTTTTTTGTAAAGCCAGGAGAAATGCATTCAATTTCTTTCACAGACTGATACTTTCTAGCACCCAGCACTACAAAATGTAATAATGTACATTTATATGCTTTCAAATTTATAACTTCCTGTGTTCTAAAGACTTCATTTTAAAAACAGATTTTTAAAATGTTCTTGTAGAAGGGAAATTCAAACAAGATGTTTTCCTTCAAAATTCAGGCAAGACTACACAGCTTAATCATCAGAGTAGTTATTCTTTGCCAGTCCTTAGGCTTCTGACCCCCATCAACACGAGACAACTGCGCCTGATGCTGAAGTTGTGGATTCTTCGGCAGCCTTCCAGGCAGACAGGCAATGAGATGGGTGGCTTTCTGACAGTGCATTTAGGTCTTGATGTGTCTGGATTTACTCAGAAAAGTCTCAACCAGCTATAAGAATAGCACATTTTAGAGCAAATCATCACTTGTCTTGAGACTTATCCCTTAAAACTGTGCAGAAATGTTAGCACCTTGTTAAGGTGTGTCAGCTGCAAAGGGTTGTAGTTTTCATTGCCTGATGATGAGAAGAGTCAATAAAGAATTATTTTTTGGTTATGTCTTCATGCCTAGATATAACTTAGCTGCAAGCCAGCTCCTGTCTGCAAGTAGTGCAGCTTTATGTTAGGAAAGCACCATGTCATTGCAAATTCCTCATGCTTCTCACCTGGTTTGCAGTAGAGTCAATATAAAAACGATTGCCTGCTTATACTGGGAAACATAATGACAGGCCTGCTAGGAGGCAGGGCATGTTCAATGGCAATATCCAGGCTGTATTGTTAGGTAAAAGAAATCTGCACCATATCTGTTTCCAATATTCATATCTAGAACACAGAGAATTTGTGGTTAGGTTGTAGGGATTTGACCTTGGCTGGCTGAGAGGTGCCTACTAAGCTGCTCTCTCACTTCCCCTACTCAGCAGGACAGGAGGAGAAGACACAATAAAAAGTTAATGAGTCAAGGAAAGTACAGGGAGTTGTTTGTGAAGTACTGAAACAGGCAAAACAGAAGACTTGGGCTAACTAGCAACAGAGCAGGATAGTGAGAAGCAAAAAAAATCTGAAAACACCTTTCCCTCACCTCTTCCTTCACAGGCTCAACTTCACTCCTGGCTCTTCCCCTGTGCAACACAAGGGGATGGGAAATGAAGATTGCAGTCAGTTCATAATATTTTGTCTCTGTTGCTCCTTCCTCATGTTTTTTCCCTGCTCCAGCCTGGGATCTTTCCCACTTTACACAGTCCTCAACTTGCTCCTGCATGGGTTCCTCTCCCTGGGCTCCAGGTGCTGCCAGGAACTTGCTCCTACGCAGGCTGCATCTTCCTTAGTGCAGGTGCTCCTGCTCTGGCATGGGGCTGTCCACGGGCTGCAGGTGGATCTCTGCTCCATGGGGGTCCTCCGTGGGCTGCAGGGGCACAGACTGCATCACCATGGTCTGCACCCCAGACTGCAGGGGTCTTCTCTGGCACCTGGAGCACATCCTCCCACTCCATTCACACTGGCATCTGCAAAATGTCTTCACAGAGGCACTACCAACATTGCTGATGGGTTCAGCTCTGGCTGGAAGAAAGTCTGCCTTGGAGCTGGCTGGAATTGTCTCTGTTCAACCTTAGGGCAGTTCCTGCTGTTTTCTTACAGAAACCAGTTCTCCAGCACACCTCATTACCAAAACCTTGCCATGTAAACCTAATATACACATTAAAAAATATTAGTGGATTAAGGAATGTTAGCAAATTTTAGATAATCCTATATGAGTGTGTATTTCTTGCTTGTTTTCTTGCTTTCTTTCTTCCTGCCTTCCATCATTCCTTCTTATTTTTCTATTATTGGGACTAGCAGTATTAATGCTCTCAGGTTTTTAGCATATCTGGTTACTTTGGTTGTTCCCCACTCAAACTCCTAATCTTTCAGTCTTCTCTTCTGGAAAGTACTACTATGGAACATTACTGACTTGGTACTAATATGCCAGTGGAGATGTACATAGGTGGTGAAATTCTAGACTGTTTTCTTTCTTCTACTTTTTTTTTTTTGCGCTCAAAAAATTTCCCTAAGGATAATAGAAGATATGATTACTTAATTCACAGCTATTGTGTTTGGGCGTATTTGGGCATATTTCTACTTCCTTTCCCTTCAGGATGTAAAACCCTATTTGATATCCATAATTTTGCTAACACTGGAGTGAAATCAAGGTATCAGCTGAGATTAAAAGACTTCTGATCATCTAGATGGAATATAGGTCAGATCTCCTGGGAGTTGTGAATATGTATCACCTCATAAAATTAGATGATTTCTGCGGTTCCTGACCTCTCCTGAGAACAGCGTACATTTAGTGACAGCACAAAAATCATGACATTAATTTATAAATTGAATTTGGAGTATTGACAAGTGATGTATGGTTGGCTGAGCCTGGGGAGAGTTCAGTGAAGAATATGATAATTTACTGCTCCAAACCTAAAACACACAATCTATTTTTCATTCTCTGTCACTATTCAGCTTGCATTACATTTGGCTACTTATGGTATATAAGGTATATGGGACTGCTGGCAGGTTAACTGTTTCAAGTCTTTTGGAACACTTTTGTCACTGTATAAAAGCAGCCTGAGAAGAGTAGTGTGTGTAAAAGAGCACAGAAATCTTTGTGTGCTATCAATATGCACTTGACCATGTATTCAGCATTGGATATTCTACTTCATGTAGAGTCTAGGCATGGAGACCTTGGGCAAATTTGTGCACATACAAAAAAATCAAACCAGAACAGAAGAAAACAATCTAAAGGTAAGCATTTGGTGTTCACTGTCCACCCATCTTCACAACATTTTGAGAGGTTGCCACGTCTAGAGATATCAGCATTAGCTCAGCCCCACTGAGCTAATGTTGAGCAATCCGAATGGCCACTGCAGCCAGAGTGATCAGTAAAGCTTCTATATTGGCATTTCACAATTTTAACTGTACCATATGTACAGTTATGTAGTGATAGACAAAGACAAGGTTTTATGTGACACTTCTAAGATTTTTCTAGAGTTGTCCCAGTTTTTATACCTGCAGAGCAAAGCTGCTTAATGCATTGTCACAGTCTATCCCGTTTTTAAGTCTTTCTGCCAATATTTAAGGGGAAAACATATTAAACTATGACTTACCTTTAAGAACATAAGTAAATAAACTTTACGTGGAAACAACTCTGAATTTCAATAATTCAAGTTGTTCACTTTTCCTGTGTATTTTAAAAGACTGCCAGTGATATGGTAGATATGCAAATGAATCACTAGTATTGCAGATATTCCAGCTACCAGCTAGTGTATTCCCAGACAGCTGAGATTTCTCTGTTTACAGTAACTGATGATCCTGGATGTAAGTCCCAAGTAAGGCATCAATAAATTTCTCAGACTGGAGTTGTCCTTTTCCGTGGTAAATAAAAAAAATTTTTTTCTTGAATTAATTTTACTATTTGAGTCAATTTGGGATCTTCATCCTTAAATTCTTGGAGTTCTTATTTTAAATAAGGAAATTCATTCTAAGGCCAAGAAGTAAATTGTGCTTCAGATGTCCAAAGAAACTCAAGTAAAAAATTCCAATTTATCTGTCATAATCATTGCTTAATGTAGTTTTAAGATAGTGTGGTTTTAAAAAAAGACCCAAAATATGTTGTTTTCCTTCAAATAAGTATGGCATGTAATGAAATCCAGTCTTCTCTAAATGAAGATTGCAGTGAAGGAGGAAAATATGAATATATTTTCTGTAACTGCAGTTCAAGTACATTCATACAATGTTTTCACAAATCCATACAGATAAATTATCCTATTTTCTCTAGAAAAAGCTTTCTTTTTTTCCAATACTTTTCCTAAAGCATATCTACTTTTAAAGTTTTGTTTTAAACAATTTCATCTGCTTCAAAATGCTTCTAAATCTTCCTTGCAAAATACATAAAACTGAAATTATTCAATAGAAAACAGCCATATAGAAGCTGTTGTGGCCTTTTAGTCATTTAGTTAGCTCTGTTTCTCATTTTGTTTTCAAACTTATAAAATAGTGTATTAATGTGAAAATAAGGCAAATAAGGTGTTAATGAGAACAAATATATTAATTTTTCCTCTCCTGCTGAAATAGATACAATTGGTATGAAAAATTTATATATAAAAATAGAGAAAATGTGTGTTCTGATTTGAGAACTTTTTTGCATTTTGCTTTAGATTCAGTTTTTATGAATTTATAAATGTTCCAGAAGACAGAATAAGTGTATTGGGTTTGAGTTTTGCAGGTGTTTGGTGGATCAAACTTGCAGTGCTGTTTGATGGGTTTTGGTTACCACCTATTGTGACTGTTTCTACTACAAATCAAGCAGGTTTAGGGTTGCTTCATATCAGATGGTGTTCTTTTATTTCTTAATTTAAATTGACCAATAACTCATTTCACACCACAGTGAAGTCAGAATCAACAATTCTGTTCACAAAATTAATGCAAATACTTCCAAATATGTCTAAGTGTATTAACAAAACATTCATATAGTGTTCTGAAATATGTTAGAGGTTTAAGATTCATATTTAATAAAATTTATCTGACATGTAGTAGTCTTCTAATGTCTTATGAAGATTAGAGCCTTGCTTTGAAGTGAAATCTTCATATTAACTGGAATTATGAGGAATCTTGGTCTTCTATTAAAGGATAGAACATTAGATCCATTTACTTTCAGGAAAGCTGTACATTTTGAAAATGTGGAAGATTTCTTATTTTTTCAGGAAAAAATTGCCTGTGGACTTAATTTCACAATTAATTCTTTTTAAATGCAGAAACAAAATGACTAGTAGCTCTTGTTAGACTATCCTTTTATTGGGTAGCATGAAGGACTGTTTAGCCGACATCTTCATGATCATGTAAGACAAAGTTGAAAAACTAATCTAAAACTCCTTCTTTGTTTTTAAACCCAAGCCTTTCCTTAATAATATGTGCAGTTTTAAAGTTAAAATACATGCATATTATTGTTATTTTCCTAATAATGAAATAATATTAACTGGTCTATTATAAATAATCACTTTTTGTAAACTAGACATATTTTAAAATACTCCTGCATTTAAGATAAAATCATAACCCTATTGGCTAGCAGAAAAAATTAAGCAAACTTAGAATTAGTGAAGTGGAAAAGGGAACTAAGACTACATAATCACCTTCCAAATAAGAACAATGGCTCATTAAAATAAATTATCTCTGCTTCATAAATGGATGTACTTTTTAAAGTGTCCCTCAAAGGTAGTCCTTTGGAGTGATGTTGGAAAACAATCAACTCCATATCAGAATGATACTTGCTCAGTGACAATGTGAATTTTGCTGTCTCCTTGCAAAGTTCTTCACTGGCTCAATAGTTTAACATTTGGTTTCAGTTTCAAGGGGAAAAAAAAATGAATCCTGTATCTGAAATTTATATTCCATAAATAAAACATGAATTCAATATTACATTTGTTGCTGATAATTTTGACTGGATCTAGAAATTGAAATAATCAAATTAGAGAATTTGCTATGGGCAAATAAAATAAATATGTCTAATAAATGTAAAATTAAAGATAATTTGAATGTTCTAATAGACAAGCCTCTAGATAATTAAGTTAACATGTCTAGGAAAAACAGACATGTGTTAAGTATGTTCCTATAAAAATGAATTCAGTAAGAATGGCAAATTTGTAGCTTCTGCTTTATATTTTAAACATCAACAATATTACCGTGGTATGTTTGTTTAAATATTTAAGAAGGTTAGCCTAAACCTTGCTATAGCTTACCATCACCTTGCTGAAAAAATAAGGGAATTAAATAGACAGCCTGACATTTATCTCTGCTTTTCTCTCTAGTGATGGAAATGAATTAATGCAGGAAACCCAAAAAGCAAATGTAATTTCAAAATGTTTCTGCTCAGTGACAGTGTGAATCTTTTCCAAGTTTAATAGAACATCCATGGCATCTGTGTGATGCAGGAAGCCGTGCTCCCAGCATATGTCACTGGATATAGCAGCACTCTCCTGCTAACAAATGCTGTCCTTGCTGCTGGTACTCTTCAGCGATCAAATAGAAAACAGCAATATTCAGATATGTATGTCACTTCTCCCTTATCTTTGTCTTACATTATTTCCAGAGAGTGCTGGGTAAAAATAATTTTCTTCTCATATGGTATTTCACATTGACAATCGTAATTTATTTTTTTTTTCTGGGAAGATTTTATTATTTCTGGGAAGTGTTTATTATTTGTCTATACAAATATGATTTAGATGGAGATATAGTTTACTACGGTTAAGAACCAGCTGGGAAGAAACTCTAAAAATCACATGTGTCATTAACTAGTGCCTCAAATACAATGCCCAGATATGGGTTTCTTGATATCTGGATATATCCTTGGGTTCATNTAATAATATGTCATTTTAATTAACATATAGGCATGATTATAATAAGAATTAATATTTTAAGACAGAAATCTAAATAAAGAGGCTTAATATCTTAATATCTAAACTTATTTATAAAATCTATGATCACAGTAGGAGAAATGTGATGAGGAAGAAGTTGGAAGGAGAGTTGTATGTTTCTGCGTTTGATTATGTTGATCTACTTTATAGGCAATTTGTAACCACATTCCTGCTAAGTTAAGAAAATAGTGGTAGCCCATGAATTATGAGAATTTAAGTAATTTTATTTTTTTTAAGGTTGTCACAGCTATAATTTTAATCTCCTTTGTGAATCAAATAGCTGACAGCATGTGAAAAATTATATGTATGCTGATGAAGGCTATTGTGAATTCTAATG
The DNA here is from genome assembly GCA_013397245.1 of Thryothorus ludovicianus. Lineage (NCBI taxonomy): Eukaryota > Metazoa > Chordata > Aves > Passeriformes > Certhiidae > Thryothorus > Thryothorus ludovicianus. The sequence continues at coordinate 155,190 of VZTB01002329.1, forward strand.
GGTATTATGAATGCTTTCTCGAATGGAGGTCATGATTTAAAACTACAGATTTATAACTCTAAGTAGCATATTTGTCAAAATCTTCATTCAGATTTGGGAGTTTGTACTTTTAAGTATTATATATGTATTTGTTGATATAAACTTTGGGCTTCATGAGGGATCAAATCAAGGGAGTAAATGAAATTGTCAATTTTTTCTGATATAAAAAGTTTCTCTCTTTCTAGATCAGTAAAGCATTACTTCTCCAAAATGTCACTGTCATTTTTATAACAAGTTTTGTCTCAATCATGTTGCAATGTATTATATTGCAATACTAGTTTTAGGCTTTGAAACTGATTCCTTAGTTATATATGTTATTGTGATTCTATGCAAAGGCATATGTTAAGGTTTATTGTGAAAATGTAAAGCATAATGTCTGCCTCCCCTTTTCCAATTCCAGAATAAAAAAATAAAAAAAAAGGACAGAATGATGTGTATAGTTGCTCTTTAGTACTTGCTTGTTATTGTGATCTCATTCTAACACTGTGATCCAAACAAAACCCTAATGTCATACTTATTCATTCATGACTAAATTAATGAACCCCTGCTTACCCTCACTTACCACAAAACCAATAGAGGCTTTCTTTTCATTTTTTTAAGGCAGTGGAACTTAGGAGGAGGCCACTCCAAGCAGAAGGAAGAGCAACACTTAAGTCAGCCATTTTCTCATTAAAAATCATTAATGCAGAAAATAGGAAAGGCATATGGAAGCATAAGAATTGTACTTTTGCCTGTTAGTTGAGGGTGCTGATGATGCTGAATAACTTGTTTTTAATGACAGTGATCAATTTTCTCATCTCTACTGTTAAAACTCATTTCTCTGTAGAATTTGTTTTCTAGATTGCTTTCTCCACTAAAGGTATCAGTCCTGGGTTTGAATTTAGCTTAAGTCATGATAAATTGGGATCTTTTGCCTAGAGTCTCAGTAAGGAATACAGAAGAGGAGTCTTTGCCAATGTATGACTTCAACTCCTCCCTAAAGGAAAGGATATCCTTCCCCTCCCCTCTAGTTCTGTGTCTGCCTAAAATTCACTTCACAAGCGAGCTGTTAGTGGGCAATTGATCACCAGTGTGCATTAATTACAGTCACATCTTCTGGAGATACTGTTTCACTGTAGTCAGCCCCTCCTGTTTAAGACCTAAATCCTAATCTTTTGCTGCAGTTCTTGCTTTAGATGGTTCAAAATATTACATTTAAACATTCTTTATACTTTCATGGTGGGTTGCTTACCCTTAAATAAAGATGAAAGATTTGAAATAAAACAATCTTTCATCAGTGAGTCTCCAATTAACATGCCTTAAACCATTTCAGAAGAGCTCTTGAAGTCTCCAATGATTTTATCTTCGTATGTTCTATAAGATTGCATTCATCATGACTTATTTTCTTGGAGGAAAATGACACATAATTGAAGTTGGATCTATTTACTGTTTTCCTGGTTCAGCAAAGGACAGTTTTACTGTTCTGAATCTTAGAAGTTTACTGAATTAAAAAAAAATAGAATAAGAAAAAGGTCCTATTAACTTTATGAAAGTATGGATTATGAGTTTCAGCTTCAAGCCACTGTGTCTTCTCAGGTATGATTCTCAGGATCTCTTACTTATTGATCCTGATGTAGAGATCTCAGTGATGTATAGCAAAGACCCAGGAAACTAAAATTTCATCTTTTAGAAAACTTTTATTTACAGGAGGTTTTTTTCTGATTGGAAAGCATTTACTTTCATAGACATTCAAATAATGTCTCTTTTCATAAAATATTTTCTAATTTTAAAAGTGTTTATATGTATCAAATGTAAAAAACCCACTTTATACTGGGAATAAAAGATATAAGTTTAAAATTAGAGTAAGAAATTGATAATAAAAAACAATCCCCTTTGGGTTTAAATTCTGTAGAAGTGAAATTTGAGAAAGACTTTTCTAATTATATTTCCTTTGATACTAGCTCTAGTCTATGAACTTTTAAGATTTCTTTCTTTGCTGTTGCACCACATTAAAGACCCCCAAGAATAAAGTGGAAGATACAGAGTCATTTTGAGCTAATACTTTGTTCTGCCTCAGAGTAATGTTTTATGCAACTAAGAATCAAGTAGAACACATTCTGCATTACAATCTTACAGATGATCCCAGTCAGAACTTCTCAGTAATTGCTTTGAATGAGTTTCTCTACACTTCCAATACCATAAAAACCTTCTTAACTCTCATAGTAGCAAGGACTCTTATCTTCAAAACAATAGTTTTATAGTTTGCGGAAAAAATTGACTTTATTGGACAATGGAAACACAGAAGGAAAAAAGAATGTATTATGAAAGTGTTTTTATGCAAGTCATGTATAGTGCCATGCAGGAAAATTTCCTAGAGAAGAGGGCAACAATAACACCGCCCTGTGTGCTCAGCCAAAATTGCACAACTTTTAATAAATCTTAACTATTCATAGCTTGAAGTCGTGCTTTAATTCAGCGTGTTTAGCCAAAGAAAAGAAGGGACATTGCAAAGGCATCTGTGTGTTAGTTACTGTCGGCTCCTACTGATTTAATGCAGAAGATGTTCAGATGGCTGGAGTGAGTGTCATGTGTTCAAAGGCATAAGGGCAATGAAGCATGTAGTGGCAATAGTATGCAGTTTTTCTTCTTGAAACCAGTCCTTTTCACTTTGATTTTGTAAAGGAAACTAATACTTTTTAAATTATTTATCTTATCTAACAATGTTTCTGTTCTTTAAGTGACAAGATTTTTCAATGTTTCAAAGATAAAGCTGAATATTTAACTTATTGAAAAGGAAAAGTGAAATGAACCCTAGGACTTGTACCTAAAATTTGTTTATTTGGGAATTGGCTTCTCTTACTAGACCATAACTTAAACACTTGAAAATGGAAAGGAGGCATACTTAAAAAAAACAGCACTATAACTTTCCCAAGAGGAATAAAAATATTGTGGGAGTAGACTAAATCTGAAATATTACCAATTTTTAAGATAGAAAAATGCAATTGCTGACTGCCAGTCATGGGGTAGCAGCAAAAGTTGATATGATAGCATCCTCTGTGTGTTATGTTCCTGGTGAGAGACCTTTTTTGGACACTTGACTGATGGTGTTTATGCCATTCTCACTACAGATACGCTGCCTGAGGTTATTTTACTTTCATGCCATTGCAATTTAACATTAATAACAGTTGAAACAGGTATGAATTGACAGTCCTGAGGAGCTGTATAATTCCCACGTCAGATTCTTGTTACTGGCCCATTAGTTTCAGACAAAATGTAAATGTGTCTTCTATGTTTAGGCAGGTTTTCATAATTCTTTCTTTGCACTTTAAAGAAAGTTTGAATTGAGAGTGAAATTTTGCTGGGCATATTTTTGGGTAATGATGTCAGCTCACTGTTGATCTGTTGGACATACTAAGACTTGATAAACATTTGTGGTATAATTAGAGCCACTAGTCCCCAGCATGAAGCAGAATACATAATTTTTAAGAATACTCATAAATCTACCCTCAAGGACTAATTTATCCACTAAATGACATTTTCTTCCTGGAATGGCATCATTCATTTCTGTGGGACTAATCACAGTCTAAGGTGATATACACTTCTTTTTAATAGCAGAAGTTGCCATTTTTGTAAAGAAAAAGAAGACAAGTGTCTTATAGTTACATTAGTAGTTAGTATCAAGAAAAGGAAATTACTTCCATGTAGGCTATTCATTTTCCCATACAATCTCCATTTTTCAAACGAGTCATCTGAGTTCTGTTTCTGTATGAAAACTACATCCTCAAGCAGCATTGCATATAGGGAACTTTCCTTCTTGCTGCTTTAATGGACAAGAGTTTAATGGATAGTAGCATCAATATGATAAATCTTTTCAAATACTTTTTTTGCCTTCAAAATGATTGCCTTAACATTGTAGACGTTTATATTATAGACAGGACAATGGGCAGACTTGTAGCTGAGTGCTGGTTATTCAAGCTGAAACTTCTTATCAGACCTCCAGAAACAAATGATTTTTGTGGGTATTTTCATTAAAATGTCAGCTTTGATAAATCTCAATAAATACAGACATATATAGCTGGCTATTTGCAAACACAGGTACATAATTAGATTACTTATCAGAACCCCATTCTTGATAAATCTTGCATCTCCAGATAAGTGTGGCAGAAATAAGTTTTAAAAGCTATTGAATGTCCTTTGGTAATTATTGCAATTAACTGTACTGCCTTTATGCTAACTCAAGTTTAAAACAGCAAATAATTGGGAAAGGAAAATTTCTCTCTGTATAAATTTTTTTTGTATGATACTTAGACCATATCTTCCCTCACTTAAAAAAAAAAAGTGCATTAGCAAATTATACCAATGGTCAAAGTATAATTATAGAGTATGTGTTTTCTATAATTTTCATTTGTCTTGGTTGCTGCATTATTCAGTATTTATTTAAGGAAAAAAATATAATGCTCAAATGAAAATTTTGTATGTCTTTAAACTGATGGTATAGTCAAAAAATGCATGAATTTTAATAGCTGTTACTAATTCAACAGTAAGGGTGTTATCATATTAAAAAGCAGAAATGACAAGTTTTTGAGGAACTGGACTCATCAACAGTATTTTCAAAGAATATTTTGAGGTTTCCTTTAACACATTTTGCCACTTCTAGAATATGCAGCATTATCAGTAAATTAATAGGATTGAACAGTGTATGTTTTCCATCATGAGTTTCCTTTGTCTTTGGGTTCAATGATTAGTACTTAAGTAACAGCAAAACACTCTACTCCAGGAGAAATATTCAAAAGTTAGCACTCAAGAAAAATACTAGAAAGTTTCCTTAGAAAAGTAGTATTATTTAAAACACAAAGATAAAGTCATAAATCCCTTCAAATATAGTTGGTCAATAAAAAAATAATTTTAATAAACCATTTGTTGTCAGAGTTGCAGCCCATTATTTCTGTTCCTTTCTACTTGAAAGCAAGTTTTAGTCTACATACAGACTGATTTTCTGTTCTTCTACAATAAATGTCCCCTTCTTTGCTTCCCAGCTATCACATAATGAAAATTTGCCAAATTCATGCATATGTAGTGTTAATCAGTAATACATTATTATACAAAATAAGCTCTATCCCTCTGTTCCTCTGAGCAAAGATATGAAATAGCCACATTACTTTTGATTTGTATCTGTGCTTGAGTCTGTGTGTGATGTGCTCTAGTAAAAATACCCAAAGTAACAGAGACATGATTAGATAACATATTTAAAATATTTATAAAATCAAATTATTTTCAAATCATCAAAGGATGATATATATCCTGATAAAGGATAGATGTTTTAAAGGTATTATGGATTTTGATAAGAAATTACATGCCTGCAGGCAATAGTATTATTTGCTAGCTAGAGAAAAAAAAAAAAAGTTGCTTCATATATTTTTTTGATGCAATATAATAGCACATCAATCCTTTGAGAATTCTATAATATTTTTTCTTATTAACTTCTAATTAAGTCTGAGTGGTTTTTAGAAGAGATAGTCTGGCACTTTTCTCAGTATCATCTTTCTTTCTTGGTAGAGAATATCAGGTCTAAATCCTACTAATCTGAACAGGAAATATTCTCCAGTTTCATTCAGGGTAACAATATTTGGTTGGATTTATGCCCCTTATAGACATCATTTAGAAGGAAACAATTTGTACAGCAAACACATAAAAATGTTTTAGAAATTAAGAAACTAACATTTCAGATTTATACCATTTGACATCAGGTAAAACACAAAGTGAGGTTTTTTGATTTGCACAAGGCCAATTCCCCTCTAATATTGTACATGTTATTTCCAACCTAAATTCTCAACCTCATCACTTTACGTGGGCTGCATGAGAAGGGGAAGAGGTCCATCTTTAGGAGGTGCATATAAATTGAGCCTTTTTATTTACAAACACAATAAACTGCTGATTATAGTGACCTCCTGAAATGGAGGGCACTGGACTGAGCAGGAGGGGGTCAGCACTTCAGCTCTTTATCTCAGCCTAGAGGCATCCAAGGGTGCTGGCAGCTTGTGGTGGTGGGAGATGGAATGCTACTGTAGGATTGTGCCATGTGAACACAGAAGGAAAATGTAAAAGAACATGAAGTTAGCAGGAATCAGAAGGTGTTTGGTTAAGTCCACACACAAAATGCTACCTAAGTATGGAGTCTGAAAATAATCCCTCCTCTAGCTATAGAGAGGTAGAGGATCTAGGGGCCAGATAGAAAGAGATCCAGATTTCTATGGATAGTTAATTGAAATGCGTCCATATGTTTCATTGCCCCTCAAACCCTCTCTGTAGAGAACATTGCGCATAATGATTTCTTTTAAAGTGTAAGTAGCAGAAGAACACTTTTATTATGACAAATTTATATGTCTAACACAATTTGCCAGTGTTATTTCATCATTATTATTATTATTATTATATCAACAAAGCCACATCAGCCTGTGGTATCACCTGTGTTCAAGACTGTGGTCAGACTAGGTACAGCAGCACTGTAATCAATTGAGAACTGAAGCAGAAGTGACACATAACCTCAGGCATGACCTAAAACTCTGATCAGCTGCAGGAAAACATTGCCAATAGCAAGTTGAGTAACAGGTTTTCAAATTTTTCCCATTAATATTTCTTATACAATAAACAGTTCCTATTTAAGGTTGCCCATCTCTTTGCATTTTATCTCACCTCATGAGATTTGTACTGTAGCATTTTATAATTAAATAACAGTAAAGATAAAAATGCAAGTATTTTGATTTTATTTCTAGCTGTGAAAGCATGCTTTACAATTTATCATTCAGTCTAGGAATTCAGTTATCTTAAAAGGAAAATAAATTTTTCAATGGCAACTACCAGTTACAGTTAAAAACTCTGCACTTACTACCAATAAATCTAATCTACGTGCATTAAAGAAGGCAAATTTGCTGACACTTTTTTATGACTTGGTTCCAATGTAATATTTCTTCTGTTTCAGTATATCTATGTAATCAAAATAAAGAAGTGACTGAGATATCTCTGTTTTCTGCCATGGTACCTGGCATTCTTAAAATTTGCTTCCATAGCACATTTATGTACTGTGAAGAATAATAAATAATTTTTTATATCATCAGTAGCATTTAGTTTGTTTCCCAGAAACACAAGACATTCTGTAGACATTTTACAAAAGGATGGATAATTGCTTTACTGATGTGCATGGTGAAAGGAGAATCTAGACTTTGGTTTTGTAAAGTAATTCACCTGCTTCTAAAAAAAAGGTTTCACATGTCCATCAAGGAAAAGGTTGGAGGCAATTCCCTGCAAGGAAGCAATAGCTATCAGAATGCATTAGGCAGGACTAACTCATAGACTACCTTCATACCCTTGACCTTCCAGACACATTTGTAGATAATGTTGATTCTTCTGACAGCAGACACAAATCCTCACAGTTATGTGGGAAGATATTTCAGTTTTGCATTGAAACTATATTTCCCATAGCATTAAGTCAATCATTTCTGAAAGATAGAAATTTTGAGTTATGCAGCAGTACAATTCATGCTGTAGCCTACACTTTGCAAAATATAGCCATGATCTTATAATGCTCATACTAAGATAAATTTCTTCTGTATGGCAGTTGGAGAATGGTCTAATCTGGGCCTAATCATCAGTGTCTGGCAGCAGTGAGACAGCAGCTTAAAATAAACTGCCAGGTGAACACTCTGAAAAGAGGTTTCTGGATCCAAACTTTCAAGACCTAGATGTTCCTGTAAAAGAGAGAAGCAAGTGGATTGAGGAGACAAAACAAGGACACATAGAAGAAACAGCTTCCTAGAACACTTCATATGTTTGTTTGTTTCCAAAAACATCTACTGGAAGTTTGGTGTGAATTCAATAAGTTGAATTTGTTGCTTTTACATGAGTCCTCTTTTGGATATATATTGATGTTAAACTGGATTTATGAAATTATCACTGTGATTCACTTTCTTCTCAGATATTTGTAATATTAGAAAGGTTAGGTTAGTGTTTGTTTACCAATATCTCATTCTACATTACAAGCCCTTTCAGTCTGGTTCAAGTACAATGAAAAAAAGTAATAAAATACAGATTTTGTAAAATAAATATGTTATCCTGGCCACACTCTCGAAAAGATTGTGGGCTTTACATAAAGCTATGTATTCTGTCAGCACATATATATTGTTCTGTGACACAATTTAGGCTGAAAAGAAGCAAAAATCCCATGAGAGCACTTTCTTCGATTTGCACTGCCACCTTTGTGCTACCAGCTTTTCCCATTGATTGCCCTGTCTTTATCTGTAGTTGGAAGCAGGTGTTGGGGAACCCAATGGCGCCTCAATTCTCTTACCTGGGTGCTGGTGCCCAGCTCCCTCACTCCATCCTTGTGCTGCCAGAATAGGACAGCATATCTTGGGGTCCAGTTCTGTCCTCCATCTCCCTGGCATGAAACCCTCTCCACAGGAAAGTGGGATTTATAAAGCATGGCTTCGGTTCAAAAGACCTCACAGGTATCCAAGGAAATGGCAAATGCTGAAAGAGAGGAAGGGAAAACATATGAGAAGTTTCTTTATGTATGGAAGTAGGCATTTAAACAAATTCATCTTGATTCTTTTAAAAGCTGTAAATTTTTACTGCTGTCCAGAAATAAACCTATTCTCTCCTTTCTTCCATCAGGGAGGCTGCATCTATAGCAGTGTTGAAAAAACAGTGTGCTGTTACCTCAATATTTTCTTTTCACCTACAAAGCTAAATATCATCTGTATGTTACTGGCATAATGTTCTCTTCCCACTAGAAGTTGAGGATGTTATAAGAAGGCCAACTTTGGGAACCTGTGTCCTGAGGCAAAGACTGCCATAAAGCAGGAAGGGTTAAGGGATAGCACTTTTCTCATAACACTCTGAAGAAGCCCCCCCAAATTCTTGTGTCAACAACCATATTTGGCTCTCAAAAATCCTAAAATAGACTCTGTTATCACAGCAATTTGTCTGGGAGCTTAGTCAGCTGATAGCCAGAATAACTCAGGAACAATATGGATCTGTTCCTGGATTATTCAAGATGCTGAACAAAGGTGGTATGCAAATGTACTTGGAGACCTGGAACTGTGTGCCTGTCTCCCTTTCTTGTCCAGCAAACGTTTCTATGAGATCTATGTCTAACCAGGCAAGAATTTAAGGACTGTACCAATTAGGCCTAGAGGAGTTTTTCTCAGATAAAAAACTTAATTAATTCCAATGATTCATCATCACTGAATGCTTTGGGGCTTGTATGCAGTATTTCTCTCTCTCCAAGTTTCAGCAGTACATTGGAGAGATTGTCAGAAAATTATTTTCTCACTGTCCCAAAAAACGGACTGAAAAAACTGGCAGTTCAATGCAAACATTTTGAGATTACTAGAGTCACTCAGTGTTAAAGATGATCAGATAGACTGACTGTGACCATGGATGCTCAGTGGGTGTGTGGAGCTGAGCCTGCTCTCCAGCAGCTTTCCCTTAGGTGAAGACTTCCCTGCAAATAAAAGACAGCCAGGGTAGTTGCATGATGTTTCTTAGTTGTAGTTTCACACCGTGTTAGCTCCAACTTGACATGATGTGTGTTTGACCAGTGCTAGGGATTTCATGATGTGCTGTGGATAGGATGAAGCTGAAGCTGAAGCTGAATGGGAGGATGTTCACATTTTGTTGGGCTGGCAGATAGGGAACTCTCTCTTTGCATCAATGGGATGCAATGGCCAACTGTGAAAGGACTGGGAGGTCTTGAATCTTCTTATAAACATTTCAACTAATGTCCTAATTGCCCTGAGACCTAAAGAAGGCAAACAGAACTGAAGAGATTAATTATTCAGTCTACCTTGACACACAGTATTTCACTACAGCAGAGAGGAAAGTTTGGCATTTGAAGAGCATTTTATAACTTTTTTCCTTTGCTCTTAGAAAAATGTTCTAACACCTTTAGAAAAAGAAAGTACCTTAAGAGTTCAGACTTGCCTAAAAAGCGGTAAAGAATATTTCAGCTTTTATATATGAAGTTTTTCTAAATTGCAGCTTTTCTTTCAAGAAGGCCGACTAGAAATATACTGCCTTGAAAATTCATTATTCCTCTTCTTTGTTAACTCCACCTCCTATTATCAAATTTAAAGATGGAAGATGTAGTCCTGATAATGTAAACTTGTATAAAAGTTCATAAATTAAGGCAAAGAAATTAATGTGGGACTTTATGCTAAAAATTCATGTTTCAACACAAGCATATTGCCATAAACCTTGTAAGTAAGAAAGTATTGATTTAACTTCATCCTTTTTTTTAATCAACTTTAATGGATTTTTTTTTTCTGTTTCTTCAGAACTAGAGGCAGAGGAGTGGTGCAAACATCTTTGCATGGAATGTCTAGGGGCCAGGCTCAACGATATAAGTCTTGGGGAACCAGATTTGCTTGCTGCTGGAGTCCAGAGAGAACAAAATGGTAAGGAACTTTTTTATTTGCTCCTAAATCAGTTCTTCGGTGACATCTCATGTCATCTTTGCTTGTGCCTGTTGTTGTGAGTACTTTTGCTAGTAGCTGGAAGCGCATCATTTACTAATTAAGCATTTGGATATGCTTTTGAAGATCAAGCTTATTTTTTTTTTACAAATAAAGATGATTAAATTCCATGCAAAATAACACATATAGAGTGACTTTCTGTCTTCATTGTGTTCATATTTCCCTGTCATGGGAAATGATGACCATGACCCTTCTGTTTCTGGAAATGATGGCTTCTGTACAGAGGAATAAAGCAGCAGCTGTTGTTTTGCAGCCTTTTAAGGACAGCGGTGAACATAGCGACAGCAATTTGGACTGCAAAACACATATTTGCTTAAACTCCTACCTGTCTTGAATATTGAAGTCAGGATCATCTAAATGCTGTCAAATATGGGTGAAAAGGGCAGTGACAGATGTTAGTCAGCACTAAGCCTGAGTTGTAAGTCTTCATCTAAAGGCTATTTGGATTAGATACATGCACAGGAAGAATGCTAGTGGATGGAATAGGCAATAACAAAAGAAAATCTGTGATTACCCTGTCATTTAATTCCTATTAATGAACACGAGGGCTACACAAAATGTGCTCATTTAGTCCTCCCTAAATTACAGCTCTCAATGATTATTACTGTCTTGATGCTTTTATAAGATCCAGTAGCTTTCAACAAAGTAATAACACACACTGTCTCAATGGTCATAAAATATCAAGCCAACCATCATTATAAACAAAATTACGTAATTAAATTATAGAACGTATTGCACTATATTTATTGTATTATTTCTCTGAACCTAATAGCACACAACATGAAATGTACGGAAATCTCAAAGGAATTCTGTTCAAAAAGCAGACATGTTGAAATGGGATTTAAAAGAAGTTCAAATGTCCATAAAGTTATTTGCCTGCTATGAGACACAGAATTCAATTTGTAGTCTCAAACTACTTAACAAAGGGAGAGCTACTAGTGCTGTAGGAAAGTGATAATGATCAGACAGCACTCAAAGCACCCCATCTGCTGTATGTTCATAGGCTATAGGTATAAAACTCATCTGCATGCTACTGAAGAGAGAACTGTGTGAACAGGTGGAGGTCTTTCACAAATGTTGAAGGAAATAAACTTTGTCAAAAGCCTGGGATGTGAACAGAAAAGCAGCTTGAAATTCATCAAGCTCTTTCTGCAGTGAATTCATGTACCCTCCAGCAGCTTTTGGACATAGATGACAAATATTTCATTTTATCACATTTCTAGAGGAGATCTGGTTGCACACACATGACCTCCAGGAGGCCTATATTAGTTCTGTTGTATGAACTAGTCTTGATTCAATTGCCTTAGTCTAGAAATTAATTGCAGTGTTACCAACCAGCATATATGAACATAATTAGCATCATTATTGTTCTAAGTAAATAATTGAAAGGAAACAAAGAGGCAAAACATGTATTTGTTGTACAAATCACATGAATAATAATGCATGGAGGGTATCATTAGCTGTATTCTTTTAAAACAAGTGAATGAATACATATAATCCAATATTTGACGAGCATGCTCTGCTAAATCATTAGTTACAGTATCTCAAACAAGTAATTCTGATACCTATCCTCATCCTTCCCTCATCCCCTTGATGCACAACTTTGCATTTTAATAAGCATGTTTGAAATTCAAAGTTGTCTTGTTCAGAGGCAAAGAAAATTCTCTTATGGGTCTCTGTTAATCAACTTGGAAGGAGGAAAAAGTGCAGCGATTCTTACTATAGGTATGAAATCTGGAATTTTGTTCATTTATCTCTGCTGTAAGAATCTGCAGTTGCATTCAAGTTCCTGTAGCAGATTTCTTCAGTTGGGTGGAACTGTGCCTTTAGTTTACACTGGTTATCTTATTCTGCAAACCTGGCAGTGTTATTCTCCACATGACTGTGTTATTGAAAAGGTGACTAGTTCAAGGGTGGAATCATTTCAGATTTTTAGTTTCTTTTGTTGCACATTTTCCCCATATTGCAGCTTTTACACACATGCTATCAAAAACAGTAGTTCAAAAGACACATCAAAAACTTTTGAAAATCTATTGAGCTTTTACTTATAATAGTCTTGTTGAGCTTTCCTTGGCCTGAAACTGAAAGGTCAAAGTTAATTTTACAATTGGAAATTCATGAACAGTGGCTACGTTTATGAAGCGTCTAAAACCTTGCTCTTTGTGAAAATGGCAGCTGTGACATTCTCTGGATAATTTTGGGTTTTTGTGTTAAATAAAAACTGAATACCAGTGTAGTACCTTTGAATGTCATTTTATTCAAAACATATTGCAAGTGTGTCAACTTCATAGAATTACTCTCAAGTTAGTTAATTTATTAATGCTTACCTGAAACAGAGATGTGAGAATACAGCTGGTCAAATATATAACAGTCTCACAGCCTCAGCATCTAGTTTTATGCAAGTTCTGTTGCCTGATCCATACAAAGGCTTTCTTTCAGGTCACAGAAAAAAAGATGTCTCTTACTGTTAGAGCAAGACCATAAATTGTAATAGATATTATAGTGTTAATGGGTTTTCAGTTTTTTTTAAAGGCTAAAAGGCATTGAATAATGGCGTCATACTGTTCATATCTCTATGATATTAAAGGTGTTGATATATTAATCCCAAAAGAACAGGTGTATTAAGCATTAATTGCATCCCATTCCACTGAGGTTTTACAAATAATTACTTTTCACTATAGATTTTCTGAAATGTGTAAAATTTGCTAAAGATACTTCTTTGGACTAGAAAAACTAGCCTAATAAGGTGGGTTTTTTCATGAGCTTCTTTACCTTTTCCAAGAGTTAATATTTTTAATATGTCATGTTCTTCAGGTGCTCAACTACTTGCCAATTCTTGTTCTTAAAGGGCATTTTAATGATTTAGGGGTATTCAACAAACACATCAGATAAATAAATTTGCTCTCTCTTGAAAAAAAATCCCCAACTTTCTGATGTATAGATTTGTAGGTTTTTTTTCCTGTATGTGACCACAAAAGCCATTACCCTCAGTTTGAAACATTTGAAATATTTTTCATAATTGTTATTGTATATGCCTTGATGCCACTAAAATTGCTACATGCTACTTGCATTTTTATACATGAAAAATTACATTTCAGAAAATACTTGGTAAAGAAAATATGCTTGGTTTCTATCATTTGTTTAATACCTCTTTTTACTATTTCTGAGCCTATTTATCCCCCCCAGTATCGCTCTTGTGGTTCTTCTGAGACGAGCTTTAGATTTGAGAAGGGAGACACCTGATTCCCTGTGGCAGGAATGCAACAATATGGTTTGCAAAACAATTTGCTCCAAAGGTTGGCAGAGCTGCTGTTTGGTGTGCCAAGGCCATACAATCACAGGGCAGTTCTGTTACGTGGCAATAGAGATTTAAGGTACTTGAAAGAGGCTTTCTTTTATAGGTCTGGGTTGGTCAGTAAGTGCCACTGGGATCTGTTTCAGAGTAGTTGTGCTGCTGTTCGAGCCTCCAGCTCGAACCAAGCAATTCTGCAGCGGTGCCAGCAAAACCAGGCAAACTGTAGGGCTCCTCTGCTTATAGCAGAGATCTCTGCTACTGTGTCTTGGAGGAAGGACAGAGAAGGCATCTAAGCAACTCGAGCAAAGCACATCAGTAACAGGAAGCTTATGCTGGATTTCAGCTCCATTATTGCTTTCCAGAAGTATTACCACAAGACTCGCTTTGTAAACTCTGCTGCAGAAAATAACTATTAGGTGGTTTTCTTTTTAAATTTAAGGCTCACAACTAATGGCTGCTTAGCTTGGAATGATGCACAAATTCCAATTAAAGTGAGATGTGAAATGAAGCTTCTGTTGCTCTCCAACCATTTTACCTTCTTCTCTTGCAAATCTAAGTGATTTGTTGGTGGATCTCAACCCTATAGCAGCAACCTTGTTTGAATTTCTTTTCACACTGAATACAGTCACTAGTGTTTATGAATTTACTTTTAGATTTATGATTTTACTTTAAGATTATTTGCTAAAGAATTAAAATACAGTACAGGCCTCACTTCAGAATCCTATTCAGATAATTAATTTAGTATAATGGCAGTGAAGCTTTACATGCAATGATAAGACAAATCATAAAACAGTTCTAAATCCATGAAACAAAATCTGGACTAAGCTAGATCTGATTACACTGTTGACAAGTCTTCTAAGCAATATGCTGTGATTCTTACATGCACATTTCATAGTTTTAGGTTTCTCAAGCTTCTGCTAGATGAAGGAGTTGTGAATGTAGAGTGTTGACTTAATTTGGAAGAATTGGAAGCTTCCTTTTCAGCACTCAATGCATTTGGAAACATTTGCAATACACCCCAAAACATAATGACAGAAACAAATGTGGGGGTTTTGGTCTTCTTTTAATTTTTATCTTCCCAGATGATGTCATATCTAGAATTTCTCCGTTCTCACAATGGACAGTGTGTCCAGTGTGTCACTGTTTTCATTCTCTATAAAAGGAAGCAATTTGAAAGATGTCATCCAAATGGATAATATACAATGACAGTCTATATATACTGTGAAAAAGAAATCAGAATATTCAAGATAATATTGGTCAAAAAAGCATTATATGTAGACTATTAATAAGTTTACTTTTTAGGAGCAGGTGCATTTCTTTGGTAAAGACTATTTCAGTTTTGAATACTAAATAATAGCACTAAAATAGCTGAATATTAGTACTAAATTATTTTCTATTAAACTTAGCTTGTGCCAAACCATTTTTTATTAAACTTTACTTGTAAACCTGATGTAAAACTTGAAGAAAATGGACAAATGTTAAAATGCAAATTTTTAAACTGAAGAAAAGGCCAGATCCATCCTTAGGTGTATATCTCATTTACTCCTACCTCATTCCTGTGATATCAATGTGAAGCTTTTTAATTATGTGTTTTGAGGCTTTAATTTTTTAGAAAAAATTTACTCCATGATAAACCTAATTTTTAATTTCAAAGTCTGGAAAAGTTTGAAAGATTAAATTTTTGCTTTTCCTCTCTGCCTAATATTTAAATTAGTATTTCATAAAATTACTTCCTTTGTAAGATTTTTCTTCTTTCATAACATTGGTTTTACCTTCCTTTTTTATTTAAAAACCTTCCACAGGAGCAGCAGTCTTGCTTCCTGGATTTTAATTGTAAGAAACTCATTAATTCTTGTTAGTAAAAATGTAGCTTTTCATAGTGAACAACGTCCTTGAATCCTCAGAAGAGGATTAAGAGGCATTTCTTTGTGCTACATATTGAGATTACAAACTACAGCCAAAGCACAGAGACTTTGTAATTACATTCACAGAGCTGACTTGTTTTAGGGCATTTTCTAGGGTCTGTAGAATCTCCGTAATTTAATACACAAAAGCACTTTGCATGGGTTTTTATACTGTTATCCTTAATCCATTTCTATACAATAGGATTGTGTGTTGGGTTTCTTTTAAATAAATGAAACACAGACAGTTTTATTCAGAAAAATAAGATGTTTACAGTCTTAAGGTTAATCCAGTGAGACTTCAGATTCTTTTCTACCTTATTACTTACCAGTGAAACAATTTGAAGTATTTAACTATCTTTATATTTTTTATCAAGATGCTTACATTTTTTAATGAAAGCAAAGCAGAATGTTTTTAAGCAAAAGAAAAAAATTGATTCCGAAATCCTGGTTCCTCACAGCACACAGGAGAAGGGAAACGTTCTAATAGCCCTGAGATATGAAAAAACACAAAATGCTGCACCTCCAGGACTTTAAACTCTCTTTCCACCTGAAAAATAGCCACAGTTGGTCAGCAGCAGAAATTTCATAGGTGGAGGAGTGACTTTCACATGTGAACTGAATATTTGCTTTCAAAGCCTCTGCTTATTTGTATAGGTGCCACCAAACTGACTGACTCCTTCTACAACTAATTTTTTACCCCTCATTAAAGCTGAAATGAAACCAAGCATCTGGATTGCAAGAGTGCAATGTCTTCTGGTTGGTTTTCCAGCTGCGGTGATTTAACCAAAGGAATCTGGTGATAGAATGGTAGAATCAGGATCACTGGGCTCCAGTCATTTTGCTCCCCCAGTACAGCTGGAAGGCTGAGAGCATTTTGGAGTTGCTGCCAACTCTCTGTCTCAGTCAATATGCTCATTTTCATAAAGACTCTTATGCTCCTATGCCCTGGAAAGCATTATTAAACTTCGTATTCTTGCCAAAGCCCAAATGCTAAACACCTTTACATGCACTAAGTGTATGATGAAGCATTGCTCTGCTTATTCAAGGAGATGGGAAAAAGCAGTCACATTGAGTGGAATAATAAGTGTAGCAACATATCAGCATTTTTTTTCTCATCCTGGCTTCCCCGCTCCCTGAACTTTGCTCTCACCGGTTTAGAGAAGGGAGGAGAATTGAATCCTGAATGCTGAGAATTGTGCCTGTTCAGGCCCAGCCTTATCATGTCCAACAATATTCCATCTACTTGCTTCATTTCTTCCATCTCTCTACTTTCTGGGTCCCTTAGTAGTTTCTATTTGCTTAGTCTTACTAGCCAATGAACTGTTATTATCTCGTCCTACTCACATGCAGATGGTATCTAAACCAAACAGAAGCAAAATAATCTATTCAATGTCATTCAGAAGATTTGGTGTCAGAATTCAGCTGGGATTCCCAAATCTGGCCTATGATGAATGTTTGTTTTTGCCTGGATAAGTGTAAGGGCAAAACATGCCACTAAAGATGGAATGATTGTATTAATGGTCATTAGCTAGATTCCTGCTCAAATATTTTCTGAAATGGAAAAATTGGACCCTGCATGTTAATTAATAAACCCATTTAATAGTCTCTACACCTTTCCACATCCTCAGCTACCCACTATTCAAAAGGATGGTTTTTGTTCCAAAAGCAAATCTATTCATCCTCAATCTTCTCCAGCACATATGTTTGCATGCTTGTTTTTCTTGCCAATTTGATTCAGTTCCAAGAGTGCTACGTTTTGCCCTGCAGCTGATGTTCACTTTAATCAGACATACTTCCTTTAATCCCTGACATCTCACCTTAGACACTGACCTCCCATGCAAAGTCAGCAAATGTCTCCTGACAGTTTGAGGGTACCATATGTCCTGAATGCCCTTCATGCAATAATATCCCCAAACACATCAGAGAAGTTGAGCATTTCATGACTGTCCTGGTAACATCTAAAGCAAGTTGAAATATTTTGTGCCTTCCACACAACAGTTTATGTTTACTTCAAAAAATAATTGTACCTTTTCATTTTCTCTGCTGTCTTGAGGCATTCTGTTGGTGAAGATGGGGAAAGATTTTCATTCTTGTATAATAACCCCTTCCCCCCTAGATACACTGTGTTATTTCATGTCATGCAAGAGAGAAAGAGCTGACAGGACAGTTACTGCGTCTTTCTTTCAAATACAGGAGGGAAGCAGCAATAACTGACAGCACTGCAATGCAAAGCTGGAGTCTAATACAGGATAAAATACAGGATAAAAGCAGGATCAAATACAAGATAAAAGCACACCTGCACGGTTGCAAGGAATTTCTGCGTGACAATCCCAATGACATATGGATACTGAAAGGGTGTATATACATGTATATACATATATATATAATTCCAGTGCAAAGTGAAAGTTATCTTGTTCACCACCATTCCCTTCCCAATGCAGTCTTTGACCCGTCACTCCCCAGTGAGAGTCCTTCCATTTAGCTTAGTAGGGATTACATTAGACCCCTGCCCCATGCACTCCTCTGAGCATTAGGGGAAATTCTCCTCAGTGGTCTCAGCAGCCTCTGCTAATCTATTTCTGCTGTGTGTCACAAGGCTTTCACAAAATGTCTGTAGTTTCACACATGGGATCCTAGTCATAAAATTAAACTTTTAGGGGTAAAACCTATTAGTGTCACTAATGAGAACTTGGGCCTGGGAGAAGTGGTTGTGACTAAATGAATCAATTGGGGAGTCATTAATAGGACAAAATTAAATTGACTGAAACAGAAAAACATTGGAGATGACAAGTTTACTTATAGCTATGCAGCAATTTTTATTGCTCAGCCAGCAGTTTCTTGCTTTCTCTAATTCCTCAAAATTTTGCTAATTCATTCACACACACATTTAAATTTTATATTAACTCACTTGCAATATTTTAATTATTTTGTTAAAAACATATATATATAAAATATTTAAAAATTAGAGACATATTGTCTATGATATTGAATTTCGAACAGAAAAGGAAGCAAATTTTGAGTGTTGTAATAAATTTCTCTCACTTAAATTCAAATTCCTTCCTAATTTTTATGAGGACACTGGGAGAAAATTCAGTTCCAATGGTGGATAAAAAATATTCCACACCAAAACCTTTTCACTTTATCAAGTAGTCCCTCTAAAGAAGATTTTCCTAATATTCTTATTGAATAAGCATTGTTCACGCTCATACTTTAAATTGTTCTTACCTTTTGTCAACACCCTTCAGGCAGTAGAATTGAAATTTTGCATTTCTACCCATTTCAAAGATGAAAAAATCTGTGAAGGAAAGTTATGAATGATACTATTTAGCTCTAATATTGTAATGAATGTAGCATTAAAATATAGGCTGGCACTTCTAACTGTACAATCAGAAACTGAGTTTTTTGTTCTTTGTAGAAGCAACTAATTTTTTGATTTTTATGCAACTCAATTTTATTATTTTTTTTCTTTCATTGTTTATTAAATCACATGCAATTCAGGCACTTCAGAAAATTATTAATGCCCTTGACCTCCTACTGTAATAAGTGCACTTTGCAAGCAAAGTGCAGCTGGTACTGATTGATGTCATGACCATAATAATATACCATGTTGAATCAGATATTTCAAGAAAGCAGCAGATGATTAAAATTGTTATTAATTTTGCAAATAAGAATGACTTTGGCAAATAAACAGAAACTGAATGCAAGGAATGTAATTATTAACAAGCTTCAATAAGTAAACTTGGATTTGTGATTTCAAGGACAGCTTTTCTAAGAGTCTGTGGTTGCATATATATGTTTTGCCAGGGTACCTTTCGTTCTGTCCTTTGAGAGAAGTCTCTGTCAGAGTTCTCATCATTATGAATTTTGATTTGCAAAGAGTCGTGGACCTTAATGTGAGGGTGAAAAAGGACTTCAGTAAAGGTGCTGGGAACATATGTCCAAGATGCAGATCATCTGTGAAAGATGTTTCAGACTACTGCATCATTAATAAGGAAAATGAGATGAAGATGATTCTCCTCTTACTCCTCTCTTATGCACTGGCGGGACTGCTTCAGCATCAATGGATCCTCTCCTCTGTTAAAGCCAGAAATCTAACTTTGGTTTCTGGATCATCGGAACTAAAGACTTTACTTAAATTTTTTTATTTTGTTTGCCAGTATAAAATATTGTTTTAACCTATGATGTCTTACTTTGTGTTTTTTTCCAGAACGATTCAATGTATATCTTATGCCTACACCAAATTTAGATATCTATGGGGAATGTACAATGCAGATCACACATGAAAACATCTATCTCTGGGACATCCACAATGCCAAGGTCAAGCTGGTCATGTGGCCTCTGAGCTCTTTGAGGAGATATGGACGCGACTCAACGTGGTTTACATTTGAGTCTGGAAGGTAAGTGCTAAGGAGATGCAAAAATAAGAATAAATAAGTGGGCTGTTTTTTTTAATCAGCAGTCTGATAAGTTAGATAAGCCCTTCCTTATAAAGTAAGACAGAGTAGATGGCCTCCATAGACTTCCCTTTGCTGAATATTACTTTTCAGTATACTCAGGCCAGTGTTTGAAATAAACCTTAATATGTCTCATTAAAAATGAGCTTAAGTTCCCTCTGACTTTTATTTAGCTGTGATTGAAATGTCATTCTTAAGGTTTATGAGTCTCACTGTACTTAAACCATAGTGTGGTATGATTTGAGTACGTTTGATGTAGAAGAAATTAATTCTGGATCATGGAAAAGGCTCAACACAAAGTATGAATGGAATAACTTCCATTACAGTGGATATTACTCTTCTTGGATGTTTCTGATGACTAATTGCCATCCTAGAGTATAATTGCAGGCAGGACTACAGAGAATATTGTGAACCCATAAAAAGGCTAGCTCTTTTTCCTGTCTGTAGTTTTAATCCTCATTGCCATTTCCATCTTCAGATTAGTTTTAAATTTCCATAGAGCTCTGTTTTGCCTCTCTCTCATAACTTTTTAATGCATTTCATATCTTGCCATTGGATTCACTATCTTTTCTGCATTTCTGCACAAAAATAATTCTGCATTTAACTCTCTCTCTGGTGGTGTTTCAACTTGTATTTTATGGTTCTAGACTTTTTTTTTCTGGTTTGGTTTGGATTTTTTTATGGATTGTCATACTCTTTTATGAGAAGCCTGAATATTCTGAAACAATCTGTGAAATTACAAGTGTCTCTACACTCTTGGGTTAGACACATTATCTTGTTAAAAAAAAATCTTTATATGCCTTTTGATGTTTATTTATTCAATACTATTAACAAATATTCATAAAAATACAGTTTGTGATCAAAAACAAAACTATGGTTTAAATGGACCCTATGGTGTAAGGGGATAATGGCCAAAATTCCTCTGCCATTTCTACAGCTGGGAGTTACCATTTTATCAGTAATTTGTGTATCCAGACTGCTGTCACTGGACCATTTTAGTTCTCTGTTAGTTTTCTGTGATGAGTTCACATGAAGATATCATTGAGGTTTTTTATTTATTTTTTTTTTAGTCAAAATAAGTAAAGCTGACCCATGTTTCAACTTGATTTCAGTGATTAAGATGAGGGGCTTATTCAAATATACACTTTTAGAATGAATTAGCATTTCAAGCCTCCCACAGTATTTTAATTCTATTTCAAACCTCCTACAGTATTTTAATTCCATGCTAGTATCTGAATATCATCTGCTCCTACAGTCCATGAGCCATATGACCTGATGAAAAGTGGATTGTTTTCCTGTGTTTTATTATTATGAGATAGCTCTGCCTTTATCTGTCATGTTTTATTGTCTTTGATCTGCTTCCTCCCTTTTTGCTTGCTTGGGAGTATTTTATCTATCTGATTTGGAAATGCATAGAGGTAAAAAAATAGGGCTAGAGAAAAGCTGGTATCTTCAATAACATCTGAAGGTTATATAGGGCAATAATAGCACTCATTTTAAAATCTGTTGTTGATTTGCTTGGGGTATTATTTTTATTTTTTTAATCAACAAGTCATCTTTCTCATCTTTCTGAACATGATTTTCTTTGTCCCCTGATCTGCTAGTGCCCTAATACAATAAATTCCTGATGCATGGAGTTTTATCAGAAGTGAAGCACTCATCCATGTTTTATGAGAATGTTGTGCAGTAAAAGTGTTGTTGCTTTAATTTTTCCCTAAGGCTTAAATATTAAATGTCAGCAATTGCTTTAAAGGAAATATTTTTAAATAGGTTATTATGTTTTAGTGTGTTTTAGCAGATATCCAGTATATGTGTATGAGCTTTGCATGAATATTAGAAGCACAGTTTTATATATTTATTTTAAATCCTGAGTTTTGGTATTTTTTTTTTGAGAAAATAAATGCCTTTAATAACATAAATGGACATACTCACAAAGAAATATTATGTTAACTTGATCAAAATTAAGTTTTTTGACAAATTTATCCTTTAATAAATACATTGCTTTTTCATTTTAATGAAATATGAACTTGGACATATAAAGCTGAACTGCTCACTTGTCTAACGAAATGCAATGACTAGACAATTTAAAGAATGTCTAAAATATGGTGGGAATGAATTCCGTTTCTTTTAATCTGCTAAACTTTTCTGTTTAGTTTTGCATTGAATTGGAGTTGGCAAATATGTGTCTTTGCACTGTGAAGTTAGACTTGTCATTTTTACATTATTTATTGAACCAATGAAAGTAAGTATTCCATGCTCAGTCATTTCCTTAATCTGTCTTTTTGTCTATCCAAACCCTGCTGAGATATGGGGAAAGAACAGTTTTGTGTGGCTTTATTCAATGCTGGATGGAGAGATTCTCATTACCTAAAGTATCTGATTAGGGCTAATCCTATGCTATCTCTTCACCTCTCAGAAAACAGTCATTCACAACCCCATTAGGCACTACAATGCTTTGTGCAGATTAAAACTGTTTGTCTAACACTGTGAATGGATCAGAGCACATGAGGTAAGAGCATAGCATTTACGTTTTTAACATCTAGGCTTTCCAACTAACCAGTCTTGGAATGGACTGGGGAGCTGTGCTTGTTTTGGAAGGCTTCATTTTCTTCACAGCAGCTGGTATGGGGCTGAGTTTGGGATCTGTGCCAAACACAGGGTTAATAACCCAGGGATATTTCAGTTATTGTTGAGCAGAGCTTAGAGAGAGTTAGGGACTTTTCTGCTCTTCAACCCACCCTCCCAGCAAACAGGCTGGGGGTGCAGGAGGAGCTGGGAGGGGACACAGCCAGGACAGCTGACCCCAGCTGACCAAAGGGACAATCCTATACTGTATGGCATCATGCTCAGCATATAAAGCAGGGGGAAGCAGAAGGAACAGGGGGAATATTTGGGGTGATGGCATTTGTCTTCCCAAGTCATTGCTATGTGTGGGTAAGAGCAGCTCTCCCGGGAATGGTTGAACACCTGTCTGCCCATGGGAAGTGGTGAATTAATTCCTTGTGACATTTTGCATGAGCACACAGGTTTTACTTTACCTATTCCACTGTTTTTCATCACTTTTACCCTTCCGATTCTCTCCCCCATCCCAGCGGGGGAGTGAGAAAATGGCTGTGAGATCCTTGTTACCAGCTGGGATAAAACCACAACAGGAGTTTTAGTGTTTAATCATCAATGATTCACAGGATTTCCTTAGCTCATGGATGTATATAATGTGTTCAGACACCTCATTCTCATTTTGTATATTGGATATGTTGGAGGCACTGTGGAGTTGACCTGCATGGGTGCACTTCCTTCTATTCTGACTTTTGGAAGTGCTGCTCCATGTGCCTGGGCTAAATCAGTCCTTGACTGTCTCTGATTTTAAGCCTCTGAAATGAGAAGTGTGTCCTTACAGAACTGCCCAACCTAAATGTCCAGATGAAGTTGCTCTAAATTTGCATTAAGTATGTGTAATTTAAGAAGCATTCCAGAAAATAAGTAAAACAGCTTCAGGTGAAACATTTCATAGTCCTGATCAGGTGTGAAGACCTCCTTTTCAGTCTCTTGTCCAAGTTACAGGATTCATTTTGCTGATATTGTAAACCAAACAATCCATAGGAAAGGCCATAAATAATATTTAAACTCTACTCTCTGGTAACTGCAAAAGGCAGTTGTCCAAGTTTTCCTTTTAGCAAAACAAACTGTCTCAGGCATCTTTTTAGGAGCATAAGAGGAGAGCCCTAAGTATTCAGAATTGAGATACAGAGAAAATTAAGCACATATGGACTCCTTGTTCATTTTAAAATGTGTTTTTCCTTTCACTTTACTACAATTTTGTCTTTCACATTATTTTCTATGTATGGAAGGTCTCTGATCAAGTGTATTAACTGGCCAGGACTATAAAAAAAAGAAAAAAAGAAAAAAAGAAAAAAAGAAAAAAAGAAAAAAAGAAAAAAAGAAAAAAAAAAGAAAAAAAGAAAAAAAGAAAAAAAGAAAAAGCTGAAGTCAAATTAAACATGGTGAGAAAATATAATGAGGAGATGGGCTGTGGAAGCTCCAGCCAAAATTTGTCAAATATTTTAAGTTTTCAGCAGAGTAGAAAGTTTGAGGCAGAAGGTTTTTCTTGGATTTTTGAGAGCAGAAGGAGCCACAAATCTATTACATACTCTTTTTTCTGAAATAGATTTACTTTTACTTTGTAAAAAAAATGTTGAAATTTAAACAATTTCAAGTATTTCCAAGTAATTCATACTGTGCATTCAAAGAGACTCACTGAACTACACTAAACTATTTCTTCTTTATTTGCCTTTGATTTGGGCTTTTTTGTTCATCAGAGAAAATTTAATGAAATATGGTCTCTCTATCACTTCTAAGATCTGGAATCTGTTTCTTTGGTTAAGAAAAATATTAAGCAAAAGCATTACACAGTGGTGACATGAAAATTTCGCAGATTTTTTTTCCCAAGACTGATATATTCATTTTCTCTGTGGTAGATACACAGATGCTAGGGTTATCTGAAGCAGAAAGTTCACTGTTTGCTTCAGGCACTACATCTGACTGAAATGTTTCATTTGTCTGTCAGTCCTCTGTGGTGATTTTTGGTGTTAATATGAAATATATTAGTCAATTAACCCTTTAAGCTCAGTCACAGGAAATATGCTCTTTTTTGCTCATGTGGGAAGAGGTCCCTCATGCATGTGCCTCATGAGACAGCTGTCATGGGACTTTATACACTCTTGTACAAGCCTATACCTCCCTGAAGAGAAGCCTGCAATTCCTGATTGCTGTTGGATTATCTAAATAGTGGATTAAGTTTATCTATCATGCGTTTAGGAGAGAATTATAAATAATATATTATAAATCATTCTAAATATCATTATAAATTATAAGCTTGTAGTAGAATTTGTGAGTCACTTTGGGTTGAGCGGCAGTATGAGCACTTGTGCAGCTTCAATAAATAATTTATCATTTCACATAGACATTAGCTCAGAGCTCTCAGTATCCCCCACTTTAAATATTAAAGTCTGCTAGGATCTTTTCCTTCTTTTACACTTTTGTGATATTTTCAGAAAGCCAAATTACCCATTATTGGAATTTTCTGTGGTTTTATGTTTCCTCATGGTCTCTTCACTCTTTCTCATCTCCTTTCCACAAGTGGCATATATCGCTAAAACCTGAAAATAAAAAACTTTCTTGCAAAAGAGACATTAATCTCTTTTATGTATCCTACCCTGGCTTTTTTCTCAGTAATGACGTAGCTCTAATTTTAGGGAAAATGGCATTTCTTAGCACTGAAAAGGTTTCATTAGTTCCTGCTATTTAGCAGTGCCAAGGTTACACTGTAATATGTTGTAATTGTAGTTCCATTCCTACTTTTTTCCATTCCAACTCTTAGTTTCTTCTTGCCAAATTCTTGACCTGGAATAGGTCCTATGTTAGTCATTTCATTCACTTAAACCCTACTTAAAAAGGAGTTGTGTATTTAACTCATCTACAGGACTCTTCCTCTGGTTTTGATCATGGTACCTAATCTAAGAACTGTTTTACTAGCAGAAGCTAATATAGCTCATTGTTAGTGATTTATAAAGTGCTCATTGCATTTTCTCTCTGCCAAGGCTCCTCTCGGACTGCTCCAGCATTGATAAGTCAGAGCAAGTTCCACCAATTCTTCATCATATAATTGACTACAGGAAGTAGGGAAAAGAAAGGGTTGCATTGTATCTTCTAAAGTGTTCTGCGTTTTTTTAACCTTGTATTGAAAGTTTGCTCACCATATACAAACCTACAAACTATTTTCTTCAACTGACAAAGAATGCCTGAGCATTTTCACATTAATGTGAAAGCTAATTTTGATGAGAAAAGCAATGACATCTTAAGAATTTACAATATATTGAGGGAATAAAATTACCTTTTTTAATTTTAACAGAAATAGATTGAAGAGTCAGCAACTCTTAGGAGAGAGCACCAAGCTTCATAGATGAAGTTGTGTAGCATAATAATGAATAAATTTAAAAATACTAAATTGATAGCAATGAGCACATCACTAGCTCATTAATTCAGTATTGCCCAAGCAATTTTCTTATGAATTTATACTGAACAAAAGACATGCAGTTAGGAAAACAGCCCCACAAAGTTTGTCCAGTGAACACAGCAGATATACAGAAGAAAAGCCATCGTCTCCGGTATGTCTGTAGTAGGAAGTAGCTCATATTTACAGATCACAGAGGGATCAGTGTGAGTTGTCAACCTATCACCAGTGTCGAATAGCATTTGTTTATTTGAAATGTCGCAAAGCTTTGCAGTGAAATCGATAAGAATTGTGTTGTGTTTGACTAATGTATTAGCAGACAGCATGTTAAGTTCCTCCTATGATCCTGTCATGACGTGAATTGTACCTTTCAGTTGAACTGCCTAATTTGCTTCCTCCCTTCATAACACAGTCACCTCATAGTCAAATTAGGGCTCGTTTGAAAATATTTTGAGACCAGCTGCCATTTAGCTTTCAGGAGATTCTACATCCATGTGTGAGCCCAAAAGATTTATTTACTTACCGTATTCTGTTTGTCACTTTTTCATATCTATGCTCTCCTGTAGGCATGCATTGTTGAATTAATATTCCTGAAGCTGAATATGGCTAAGAAGGTTATTGCTACGTAATGTATGAGGGCAGAAGAAGCAGACAAAATAATTCATACAGTCTTAATCACATTAGGATTCACTCATTGTTTCAGCTCTGCATTTTAACCTTTGAATTACATAATCAGCAACAGCAATAATTAATCTCATATGGCAGGTCTGGATAACTTGAGATGCCCCAGAAGCAGGTCCTTTTATCTCCAAGTGGCATAATAACCTTTAACTTCCTAACAGAAAATACATGAGGACTAAAATAACTCAGATTTGAAACTCAAAACAATCTACTTAAAAAAAAAACAACATTATGTCACAACTCAAAAGCTTTTAAGTACAAAATACTTATAGGTTTTGCAATATTCTTCATTTAATATATAGATACTGTTTACAATAAAAGTTTCTATTTTAGCACTGTAATACTGTTGCATCTCACCCCCAGCAAGGCTATTTGCATAAGCTAATTAAAAATGCTGAAATTTGACACCTAATTATCTATACAGACAGTGGAAGAGTGTTAAATGCTTCACAAAGGGCAATCCAGAAGGCCACATTTTGCAGGGAGAACCATGTAGCCAGCAAGAATGCTAAGCACTAATAAATCCTTCTTTTCTCAAAAGCTAATGAATGTAGACTCATCAGTTGAAGAGGAGGTTTGAAATATCCTTTATGCTAGGGCTGTGTACTGTACAAACACAGAAGGAAGTAATCAAAATGTAAAGGCTGGAATTTGCACAACAAAAGAACTTTGTTCATGAATATGTAGGAACCTGTGCAAACCTGTGCTTGCACATGCACGCGTAGAGCATTACAGGAGCATAAAGGGGCATGGTTTTATGTTTGTGGGCTTCACTGGTTGTCAGGAACTCTGGTACCTCTGCTGGCACATGAGTTTGTTCTAAAGGTCATTTTAGTATTGAACAGTTGTCTCCTGTATGTCAGATGCAAAAGCAACTGCAATGGAAGTTTTATTCTTCTCTCAGGCTTGAGTCTTCATTACAATGAAATCAAGTATAAATGACTGCTGCTCGCTACTAGAACTGAGAACACTGCTTTAGCAGGCTGGTCTTGAATTTCTGCCTAATTCCCCTTGTTTGTTCAGGAACTGTTGATTCATTGTTCTCAGAAGTAATAAACTCACTTATAAGTAGCAGCTAAGGCCACTTGGTCTGTTCAGCCTTGAGGAAACTGAGGGGAGACCTCCTTGCAGTCTTCAACATCCTCACAATGGGAAGAGGAGGGACAACTACTGATCTCTTCATCCTCATGACCAGTGACAAGACTCAAAGAAAACAGGATGAAACTGGGTCGGGGAGGATTATGTTAAATATCAGGAAAAGGATTTTCACCCTGAAGGTGCTGGAACAGGCTCCCCAGGGAAGTGGTCACAGCACCAAGCCTGACAGACTTCAAGAAGAGTTTGGACAACACTCTCAGACACAAAAAGTGTCCTGTGCAGGACCTGGAGTTGGACTCTATGATCCTGATGGGTCCCTCCCAACACAGCATATTCTATTATTCTATAAAATACCTATTGGCATCTTTTTTGTTTGCTTTATTAAGATTTCTGGAAAATGTGGGTACCCAGTGACATCTTTGCTTCCAAAAGAGGGCAGTAGAGTGTTTTTGGCCATTACTGTCAGTCACAGATGGATAACAGTTCCAGAAATACTTCTGTGTTCCAGACATAGTAATAGCGTGAGAGCAGAAATTCTAGCAGAGAAATTTCCATGGTGATTCTTTTTTTCAATAGTTGTATGCTAACTTTTTGTTATTAAGTTGAATGTCCTTACCAACAAACCTTCCTATGTATGTAAGGTATACATACACACATTTCCCAAAATACTTATGGTATATGTGATCTCATGGCACCAAAGACTGCATTGGAATGTGTGAGTAACAGTGGAGGTTACTCACTTTTTTTTTTAATTGGTGCAGATTTTTTACAATTTTTGCTTCCACAAACCAATCAATAATCATGAAAATAATATTTCCATCTCCTGATTAATTAATTAATAATTCCATTCATTATGTCATTGATTTGAAAAAATATGCTCCTCTGTAAAAAGCTGTTGATAATCAAAATCAAGACAATAATACTGAGAAAAAAACAATAATAGAGACATTATTTTGCAAACCAGATAATTTTCTTAAAATGGTGAATAACTAAGATGTTTTGGTTAAAACTTTAAAACATGGTAAATAACTCTAACAATATATATTCTTCATCACTTCTCAGCAGCTGCACCCTCGGTGAAATCAAAGTTACTTTTTGTGAACTTTTACTTAGACAAATACACACACACACATATGCAGAGAAATATTTTAATACAGTGTAAAGTAATATAAATGTTTTCTTCTTCCCAAAATATGCATTTGACAAAATATGAAGAGCTGAAAGAGCTATCCAATTGACTACTCATGATTGATTGTTTTAATTTTTTAAGTAGTGCCTGAATACAAATCTGTGTGCTACATTTTAAGGATTTTTTTCACACAGCACTTTGCTAAGGAGAAAACAAGGCTAATAATTGAAAACCATGTCACAGCCCTCCTAGCATTACTGTACTTTATAGCCCCCTCAAGTCTTTTATTGCAACTAAGTGTCCTCTCACTCTAATTTAAATTAACTAAAGAACTATTAAAATATTGTCACATAGGGGAGATGGAGAGCACTTTACAGGCAGTGCCTGCTCAGTGGCATTCTGGAAAAGTCAGGCTATTTGGTCCCACTGGCTCCTTTAATCTTCCACTTATTTATAACGTACCAAAGGAAGGTTTGCCCCCTAGCCCCTGTAGAGAAAATGCTGTTAGCTACTGTGTCCCTCCTAATGGTACTTCTTTGCTATCACAGTAAGTTATTACTATTATTGCACTATTAATAATGCTGTACTCTGTGGTGTGTGATTTATTTCTGCTGTGAGTGGTCATTTGTCACATATTTTCTAAAAAGCTTCCATCTTATTAGAAAGAGGGGAGGGAGAAGTAGCATCTAATGGAATCTCTCAATCTCGGCTGCTCCAAACATCATTTGATCTTTCTGACTTTTTGGAAGAAAACTCAGTCAGTGCTGTAATTCACTGAAATCCTTCATCTTCTTGATTATCCTGTCAGTGGCCAAAAAGTCAAATATAACATTGTATTCGCATGGCTTGCTTGTACCAGTATATCTAAGCAGACTTTCACATTTTTTACTATTTTTTAATAATTCTCTGTCCAACTTGAAAAATATCCCCTCTTTAAAGTGATACTTTAAATGTTTTCTGATGCACTTTCTGAAAACTACATTTTGAGATGAATGACTGGAGGGATTTTATTTACCTGAAATGGCTGAAATTTTATCAAGTTGATAATAAAGGTAAATAGAAATCATCATCATTTATTGCATTTATAAGTATGCAATACTTAAGAACTCAAAAACATTTGAAACTCTCAGACAGTATCATTTGTGGTCAGGAATGGGATTAAGGGCAGAAAATTGTATAGTCTTGGGGATGATTCAGTGGAAAAGCCTGAAGTTCTTTCAGATGAGGGTGCCAACCCTTTGTTTAACAACAGAAAGGCTGGACCACGTGTATCTCTGCTCATCTAAGAGTGCTGCCACTGCCACCAGAGAACAAAGAGCAACAGCAGCCATGCAAACCAACCTTTGAAGAGGATCCAGGCAGGAGTCTACTGAAGCTGGTTTGCAACACGAAACAGCAAGTGGGCCAGCTTGCTGGGACTAAGAGAAACTGAAGAGATTGGTGAAAATAAGGGGGCAAGTCAAAAGAATGGACTAAACATGTGGAATAGGAAATAAGAATGTGGTAATTAAACACAAATGGGCTTTTAAAACAAAACTTGATAGGGAGAGACTTCCTAAGCAAAACAAGAAGGTAGTTGGGTTTGGAAATGTATCATTTAAGGAGCAATATCAAATCAGAAAGTGTGGAAGATAGGAGCAAAAGTAGCAAGAAGATGTTGTCCAGGATAAGTATTTGTCATTAGCAGATGTTGACAACACAATCTGAAATAGTTAATTTCACAGGTACTTTGCCTTTTTTATGAGATGCTTTTTTCTGCCCCATGAGACCAATTTCTCCGAGAGGGGGGAAAATAAAAAGAAAAAATCAGTATGATTAGCTCTCAGCTTTAGAAGCACAGATGAAATGGAGGACAGCCAAGAAAAAGTGTTCTGTGTGTGTGAAAGTAGTGTCAAATAGCTCGTGAAAAGTACCATCAGAGAAAAAAGAGTAGAAATAGCAATATACAGAAATGAAAATATGTATTAGCATTCATCTGGAGACTAAGATTCTGTCTATGATATAAAGAATACCTTCAATATAAATGTTCCAGATTGACAAAATGGGGAAATACTGTAAAAGACTTTTCCAGTGTTACCAAGGATATTCAAAGTGGTTTTAATGGCATATATGAAATAGCCACAAACATGCTCTAGCTATTATGTGTAAGTGTCTGAGAAAGGCAAGGTCACCTTTTGCTACATAAGAACCATGAATTTCCATTATGTATCATTCTGCACATAAGGGATTTATACCTGTTCTCTTTTTCCACCAATACTGCTTTCCTTTTGGGTAGCTGAATATAAATTTTTGGTGAAGCAGTACGTATTGCATCTATAGTTCATGAGGTTTTTACACCTGGTGTACAGAATCATGGACAGAAGAGATTGGCACATTCCAGAGTTCTGAGCAGTTCCATGTTATAAATTTCTTATAAAAGTATTGCTAAGTCAGTGTAGAAGCCTAAACCCTGGAATCTTGAACTAGACAAGTAAACTCCAGTGTAAAACAAGCTTGTTAGTATTTTTTTTCACAGCAAAGGATGATTGCTTTTTTCATTTTGCTTTCAAACAATGCCCCAAGTTCCCCAAGCAGGCATGCTGTGCTTAAAAATTGTGTGCATTAGGCAAGATGGATATCATACTTTTAGATTATACTATTCCAAATTTGTTTGCAGTCTTTGTTTTTCCTTTGTTTTTCCAAGTCTGTCTTTTCTGGCAGACTTGTTAAGGTGCATTTCTTGTCAATTAATTATATCTCAGTGCTCTGCAGGAATATTAAATGTAATATTTGGCATGTGGCATGTAAACACAATGACCACAGTTCTCAACACTTTTGCTTAAACCTCTTAAGTTTAAGCAAAATCCTCAATAAAATAGCATAAAGTGTGTCTTTAGGCAGTATAGAATCAGTAGTTTCACACAGGACTCATTGTAGATACTCAACAATAAGAATCTAATCAGCATAACTGATTGATATTAGTCAGAGGTGGAAATGCAATTTATCAAAACGTCAGAAAATGGCCATTTCATCCCATGACATTTTAGACAGGAAATGTATGTGGTGCTATAGGAAAATATGTAGTGAACCCAAGTATGTAATTATAAACTGTACATGTTTTCTGCTTTTTTTATTTTCATCCTTTTTCACTCTTTTCCTATCCTTTTTCAGTATGATCTAAGCTATGTGATTATTTGTGATGATTTTCTTTTGAAGGACTCTCTTTTTCCATTTCTTTGCTTCTACACTACTTTTATCCACTTATACCTTTTCCTTCCCACTTACATGTGTAATTTTAAGTGCCTGTTTTTATGTAATGAAATTTTAGGTAACTATTGTGAGGATATGAAATATTTTGAGGATTCTCAAGATGTTATCAAGCTGTCACTTACCTGAACATAAACTAAAGTTGATTTTAGCTATCAGGCTAATGAGAAAACCTTACAGAGAGTTTTTCCACTGCAGGAAAGGACTAGCACATGAATGTCTTACACACAATCAAACTTGGAGTCAGAGATGCTAGGTGAATGCAGTGGGAGTTGTTTGATCCATAACAGAATTGCTGCTGGTTGCAATTGAGAGAACAGGGAAAATCTGTCTACTTCACTTCTGCCTGGCTTGTGTCAAAGAGGAAAAGTTAAAGCAAGTGGGAGTGAAATCATGTTTCCTCACTAAATTAAATACCACACGTAGAAAGTCGGTGCAAGTTCAATGAATTTTTAATGTTTGTGGTGGGGGTTGTACATTTTCTGAGATTACTTTTTGATGTTATTGCACTCAGTTTACCACTGATGGCATTATTGACCGCTGGTGTCAGCATACATGTCTAGCTAAAGTTCAGGCCAGAACCACGGCCTTCAGCTGAGGTCTTCAGTTCTAATTCAGTGGCTGACAGACGTAGCTCTGGGTTTTTAAACAAATCCCTGCCTTCTCTCATCCCTGGTGCTATTGCCTATCCCTGGGGTTGCTGCTATGGCAGGATGCTTCCAAACTGGTATTGACAACCCACCACTTCTGAGATTAGTGTTAATGAGTCCTTGGATGTCATTAGCATCTGTTAATTACTCATTAGTGTATGTACATAGCATGGTGAGTGGACATAATAATATTTGCATATGACTTTCTGAAATTTCCTCTGTGGCCACACTGGTCAAAGCAGTACCTCTCATACCTTGAAGGTGGACTGACATTGAGACAAGACAGCAGTGCTTAAATCCCCACCACAATAAAATCACAATGTGCTGTAATCTTCAGAGAAATGGCTGACCATAAATGCTTTAATGACTGAAATCACTCTTGATGAAGCATTTAAATGGGGAAGTAGTGGGAGGAACACTTGAAATGCTTATTTTGAAGTGGTCAAAAAACTCAACATAGAATGCTCAGGGTGCTCCTTTCATCATTTCTTCACACT
The DNA here is from genome assembly GCA_013397245.1 of Thryothorus ludovicianus. Lineage (NCBI taxonomy): Eukaryota > Metazoa > Chordata > Aves > Passeriformes > Certhiidae > Thryothorus > Thryothorus ludovicianus. The sequence goes on from VZTB01002329.1 coordinate 188,704, forward strand.
TTTTGTGTCCCACTTTTGAAATGAGAGAATGCAACATTCGTTCTTCATAAACTGGGAAAATTGATGTTTGTTAAATGTTTGGATGCATGTTAAAATTATGTCTGTGACTACATCTCCTTTTTTTCCTGTTTCTATGGCTCTAAATGTGGCTCTGTATTGGTTCCTTCATAATTTTTACTTCTATTTTTCTGCAATTGTTCATCAATCAAAAATAATTGCATTAGTTCATTTCTGTTCAGCCCTCCAGAAATTTTTCTTTCTCTCCTTATGTGGATGTACTTTGATCAAAACACAGGAAATACCTACTTTGCATGCTAGCTGTCAAAATAAAATGGCACAAACACAGCATCTGTCTGCATCACAGAAGGCACAGTTTGTTTCCAATAGCCTTCAATTGACAGATAAGAGGTCAGTGAGACATTATAGAACAAACACACTTGAAGATGATTTCAAATGTTAAATTCTTGGTGTCCTACTTATAGGCATGTGCAGATGCAAAACTGGGGATTATTACAGAAATGTAATCCCAGGATCACAGAATGGGTAAAGTTGCAGGTGACAAATGTTTTTAACTATAAATTGTGCATAATCAGATATTCCAAATACTATGTGCAGGGTCACAGCTTCTAAGCATCTCAAGTTTCTCAAATATGAAATAAAATTAATATATATACCTATGCAAATTTGATCCTTGGCTGTTACTATTCTAACATCTGTTAGCTGGCAAATGTCATCTTCTTAAAACAACAGTTCCTTCCTGAGAGAGGATTGAGTTAACTTCAGAATTATGTCTCATTGTGTTCAGAGTTAATGCAGGCTCTAGGGAGTATCATCTGACAAAATTTCCATCCTCAACTCCCTGGGTGAGGAATAGTCCTGAAGATAACAGTGCTGGAGGGCTCCAAAAGGAAAAAAAAAAAAGGCAGGGTGGGGGAGAAAATAAAGATCTAGGGTCACTAAGTTTTATTGCTTTTCTTATAGCAAATAGTGATGTGCTGCCACAGGGCTCCTGTACTATTACAGTACCATTTATTTTTAACAGTAATGGCCTTATTTGGGTTTTATATTTAACATTTTTATATTTATCAAAGTCAACAGTATTCATGTAGATTAAAAGCTGTTTCTCCTGTGTACTTCTCCTAAAGACACCAAAAGAAGCCGAATACTATTTTTATGGGATATTTGTCTTTGTAGAGGAATTATAGCTCTTAACAGGATTGCAGAAGTCCGGTAGAAATATCTAAATTTGCATATGAGCCCAGATTCTAGGACTTGAAACTTACATCTTTCTCATTCAAAAATGAGATGAAAAATAATAGCCAAACCATGATGACTGAAAAGGTTTAGTCAGACAAATTTAGCTTATGGTAATCTTTGCAAACTCTTTATCAGACTAGTGATTTTTATTGGTGTGTTGTACAGCCAACAGTAACTGCTCCTTCTGTTCCAAAATGATAATAGTAATATGTGAGTTCTTTGTTTATCTTTCACAAAGCTGATAAGAATGGATGCTTGTTCTGTAGTTAAATAGTATTAATTAATAGTGTTAAATAGTATTTCATCATTATCAACAAAAGCTGAGCTCTTCAAATTAACAGAACTAATAATTTAACAGCATTTTCATGTCTGTTCTACTACATAAACTGTCAAGAATGCGAATGTGTTGTATATTTAACAACATGTCAACAATTGGCTTTATTATCCTCTTTTTGTTTTTTATAAATGTGACTTTTTCTTTAAAGAAAATGCTACAGTGTCAAAAGTCTCCCTAAGGTGTGTTGTTTTGTATATACATATGCATTAGTTACCTGCACTGATTTCTTAAATAATATGAACTGAATAATAATGCAATAAGGTAATTGCATGGGCAAGTTAGAATATCTTTTATTTGGAGGAGATGAAGCACAAACAGCATAGTTCAGTTGCCCCCATCAAAATGTCTAGGTCATATTTTATGTAAGTAGTCTATAAAACAGGAAGGGATAAAATATGTAGTTATGGTAAGGCAATTGGATTCCGCTTCTAGACTTCAGAGTATAGCTTCTAGTAGTGAGAAACAATGTCATGGGTATTGGGTGTATTGGATTTGTGTGATGAGATTTTGGTAGCAAGGGGACTATAAAGGTGGCTGCCAGAGGCTTCCCCCATGTCTGATAGAGCCAGTGCCAGGCAGTTCCAAGACAGACCTGCTGCTGCTGCTGGCCAAGGCCAAGCCCATCAGTGTCAGTGATGTCATTATCCCACTTGGATAATGTATTTATGAAGCAGAGAAAAAAACTCTGAAGAACAGCAACTGCAGCCAGAGAGAGGAGTCAGAATACGTGAGATACAGCCCTGCAGACACCAAGGGCAGTAGAGAAGGAGGGGCAGGAGGTGCTCCAGGCACTGGAGCTGGGATTCCCCTGCAGTGGTGCAGCCCATGGTGAGGCGGCTGTGTCCCTGCAATCCATGAAAGTCCATGGTGGAGCAAAGATCCACCTGGAGCCCATGGAGGATCCCACAGTGGAGCAGGTTAATGCCAAAGGAGACTGTGACCCTGTGGGAAGCCTGGACTGAAGTAGGCTCTTGACAGGGACCTGTGGCCTCCTGGAGAGAGGAGACCATGCTGGAGAAGGTTGGTTGGAAGGACCTTTGATCCCATTGGTGAGCCACATTGGAGCAGTCTGCTCCTGAAGGACAGCCCTGTGGAAGGTATCTATGCCAGAGCAGTTTGTGAAGGACTGCAGCATGTGGAACAGATTTATGTAGCATAAGTTCATGGAGGACTGATCCCTCCTGTAGGGGGAATCCCATGCTGGAGCAGGGAAAGAGTCTGAGGAGTCCTCCCACTGAGGAGGAGAGAAAGGCAGAAAGAATGAATGGATGGTGGCTGTCTGGAGGAAAGGAGGTAGAGAATCAGGAATAAAATTAAGCCCAGGAAAGGATTGGGTGGACAATATTCTTATGATTTGAGTTTACTTCTCATTAACCTGTTCTGATTTGATTGGCAATAAATTCAGATACTCTCCCTAAGCTGTCTGCTTTGCCTGTGACAGTAACTGGTGACTGATTTCTCCCTGTCCTTATCTCAACTCAGACAGCTTTCCTTATATTTCCTCTCCTCTGTCCAGCTGAGGAGTGATAGAGAAGCTTTGGTGGATACTTGGCTTAACACCACAGCTTAGTTTCTAGGACCTAAGAAACTGAAAACAGAGCCTCTGCACAACATGTTTGCTATTACATATGGACATACATTGCTTGTCAATCTCTACATTCCATCTTTTATGTCTGATTTTTAGTCCAATTTGCTGCTTTTTATACTGCAACCATCATTGAGAATTATTTGCTGTCTTTAACTCTTCAGAACTAGCTAATTTTATTCTGACATATCAAAGTAATTAGTGTAAACAAGAATATTTTAATGATAAGAGTCAGGGTGGCTTGGTAGCAACCAAATAAATGTGGTCTGAAATAAGTCCCCGATAGAATCCTCTTCCTTATCAAATCCTAACCTCAGGAAAAAAGCTAAGATATACCTTTTCCCACTGTGTCCTATGATAGACAGGGGTAAACCCCATGGAAATGAGAGGATTATAGTGCTAGTGGACAATCATTAATGTAGTCCAGACAAAATCACAGCCCATCTTCTGCACTTCCATTAAGCAAAAAAGTGGAAAACATCTGGCATGCAGAAATGGGCTAGTATCCCTCATATGCCCCAGTGGTCTAAATGTGCTATCACAGAAGGCATCACAGAGACAGTGGCTGTAGAGGCAGCACAGTCAAAAAAAAAAGTATCCCAGGAGGCATAATTACCAATATGTACAGAAATGTGTCCTATTGGACAAAACAAAGAAAAACATGTTTTCATGAGAAATTTTTTTGTTTCTGGTATATTATACAACTTAAATGGTTTCTGGTTTAAGCAGAAAAATAAGCAATCTTATAATGAAGTAATACTATTCACTCACAAAGTGAATATCCCTCTAAGTCTCCCTATAAGAGGAAAAATTTTAGGTTATCACATGCTCAGAAAGACTAGCAATATATTCATCAGACTAGCACATAAGATTTTTGTTACCATGACTGCATATGAAGTCTTTAAAAGATTTGCAACTTGGAATGCATTAAGATCCTCTAGGTAATATTAGAGAAGGACTGCTGGATTCCTCTGAGTGGTGGAGTTCCACCTACCTGGCTGCAAATCATCATCAATCATTTCCACTCCATCTGTGAACATATTCCTTCTCAGAACTGCAAAATGTTTCTTTAAATGGCCTCAGTAGGAAAGCTACACTGAAAGCGTGGAGATCCCTTAGTGCATTTAGTTGAAAACACTGAGGATGACTCAAGAGGCACGAGATCTGACCTTGAACAAATCTTCAGGTGATCAAGTTACTCCATGATGAAGTTACTGAGCCATATCAGAGGTGTGATAATATTTGAAGTTCCCTGTATTAACTCAGGCCGAGTTTGAGGGTATTCCACTATCTATATCTCATAAGCCTATTCAAGAGCAGTGTAAAGTTTCCCACCCCAGCTTAAGTGCAAAAACATGACAATAAGTGTCATAGAGGAAGTCTGTGGCCGGCAATTAGTAGATAGCATGCATAATTGCTCTTTCTTCTTGTATATTCTTGCCAGTAAATAACCATGATTAAGAGGGGCAGGAAGATGCCTCATCTATCACAACAGTTTCATGATTTACTTCTCAGATCATAAAATTTCCAGGATATACTTTTGACACTCCAGATAAAACTCTAAAATGCTGACAGAGAGGCATGGCAGTTTAACTCATTATTCCCATGGGAAATGTGTAATGTACCACACTCAGATTCTCTGCTTACTCCTTCCAGATGTTGCACTTTGTATCATTGCTGTACTTCACCTTGGTGATCTTCATTTCCCAAACAAAAAATTTTTTACAGGACTTTTTCCCTGCTTTCACCGACCTTTTCCCAGCTTTCGGTCTTTCTGGCCATGTCTGCTGCCGAAGCTGCATACCTGAATTATTTACACTTTGTGCACACTTTTTATTACTTGTTTTCTCTCTGCTTCACCCATAGAACTTTCCTAGGTCCCATACATATTCTGTTTATGAAGTTACCTTTTTTTCTTGTGGATTCACCCCACAAAGTATCCATTTTTTGCCTGTTCAATAGAAAGATAAAATTTTTTATAAGAATTTCATTTTTTTGCCTTTGTTTTTCTATCCTTTCAACATAAAGCTGATTTAGAATTTCATAAAAACATGCATAGTTTATTTTTCAGTTGTTTTGATAAGTATTCTTAGGCATAAAGGGAGCTTTTTATCTAAATATGCTCCTGCCACAAAGAGTTTATTTGCTTTCCTTACTTTTTTCTTAGTGGAGAGGTTTTTTGATTATTTTTTGGTTTTGTTTTGGGGGAGGGGGTGTTTTGGGGGTTTTTTTGGGTTTTTTGGGTTTTGTTTTTTTGGATTTTTTGTTTTGTTTTCATTTGGTTGGGTGGGTTCTTTCATTTGGATCTTTTGGGTTTTTTTGTTTTCTCAGAAGCAAGGAAGCAAGCTAGCATGTGTTGAAGGCTGGAATGAGCAAAGAATTTGGACCCTCAGGGAAGCTTTGCATTCATTTTATAGTGAGGTCTGCTGCTTCGCTGGCCTGTCTTTAGTGTATGCTGTGTGTATCGTCCTTGCACACAAAGAACAAACAGGATTTCTGTCAAAATGGCTTAGCTCAAGTTAAGATAACAACAAACAAGGAAAGAATAAAAGCTAGATATCCACAAGAGAGATAGTGTTTGTGTGTCTCCACTGATAATCTAATTAAATTGGAGGCAAAATTGCTAGTTTCCACCACTTTTTAAAGAATCAAAGCTGTAGCAACACAAGAAATAAGTATCTCAGTTCAGAGTTAGATAGTGCATGCCAATTAGTTTTTTTTCATGACTGACAGCCAAAGCTTCAAGGCTTTAAAGAAAGGCTGACTTTTATTTATTACTCATCTTAGAAGTAATGGCCTGGTCCCATATGTGCCATCCGACTGCCTTCTTTGGCGTACAGGAAATGAGCATCAGCTAGCTAAGCACTGTGAGGCAGATCAAGGCAGAGCTCAGAGCATTGTGATCAGAGGACTAGAACCCAGCTGGAGTTCAGTCAATGCAGTCAGTGGCATTCCCCAGGGATCAGCACTGGGTCTGGCCTCATCCTGCTTGTTTATCAACGACCTGGATGAAGGGATGGAATGAACCCTCAGCGAGTTTGATGAAGATCTGAACAAAACTGGGGGAGTGGCTGATGCAGCTGGAGGCTCTGCTGCCATTAAGTGTTACCTTGATAGGCTGGAGAGTTGGGTGGAGAGAAACCAAATGAGGTTCAACAAGGGCAAGTGCAGGGTCCTGCACCTGGGGAGGAATCACCACAAGTACCAGCACAGGTTGGGCTGACCCAATGGAGAGGAGCTCTGCAGAGAAGGACCTAGGATTCCTGGTGGGTGACACGTTGACCATGAGCCGGCATTGTCCTGGCGGCCAGGAGGACTATCCTGGGATGCATTGGGAAGAGTGTGTCCAGGAGGCTGATGGAGGTGATCCTCCCCTCTACTCAGTCCTAGTCAAACAACTTCTGAAATGCTATGTCAAGTTCTCCTCAGTACGAGACAAGGAACTACTGGAGAGGGCCCAGCAGAGGCCACAGAGGTGATGAAGGGTCTGGAGCATTTTTTTTATGAGGAGAGACTGTGGGAGCTGCACCTGTTTATTCTGGAGTAAAGAATGAGAGGTGTTCTCATCAATGCATATAAACATCTCTAAGGAGGGTGCCAAGAGGGGGGTGCCAGACCCTTTTCAGAAGTGCCCAGTGACAGGACAAGGAGCAATGGCCATAAAATGGAGCACAAGAAGTTTCACCTCAGCATGAAAAAGGACATCTTTACATTGAGAGTAGCAGAGAACTGGAAAGGCTTCCCAGGGAGATCATGGAGTCTCTCTTTCTAGAGATATTTAAAACTCACCTGGACAAGTTCCTGTGTTACCAGCTCTAGGTAACCCTGCCTTGAATTGACCTAGATGATTTCCAGAGGTCCCTTCCAACTCTAACAATTCTGTGATTTTATGAACTTAATTTTCAGGCCTTGAAGTGTCTGAGTAAACAGCTCCACTCTTATTGAAACCACTTTTCAAACTCTAGCTGTGGAGTATGCAACAGAAATAACATCCAGTTTGGTACCTTTTACTGGACATTAGATACTCATGATCTGTTCTTATTTAAGAATTTAAAGTCTAATTCAAGAACTAGAATCTATTTATTACCTATTAGTTATTAATATCTATAGTCATTGGTCTATTGGTAGGAATTAGTTAGTAATAGTAAACATTTTCATGGATTTTTTTCAGTTTGTATTTGAGGATGTTTACCTCTAGTTATTTGTGTGTAATTTGATACACTTTTGAGTATATAAATCAGCCATTTTTTATTTAATCCTAAATTATTTGTTGATAAAATCATTCAAATGCATTAAAAATTAAATGTACATATATTAAGAGCTGAAGTTTTTCAGCTTACAATTGTAAGTTATCCTTTATTTTAAAAAAAGGGTATAATTTTTCTAGGCATTTCAGTTTTCATTCAACTTTAATTTTTGTGAAAATACAGTTTACCCCTAAAAGAAATTATGAAGCTGATATGTCAAACTCTTGTCTTCTCATGCAATTATTGAATATTACACTGTTTAACTTTTAAAATATCATCCATGACATGATAGTATGAACTTCAATCTGGGAAAAAGTACTTTTGGTAAATGGTGGTCAAGTTAATGAAGTTTCTTTTTTGAAGGGAATTCTACATGGTTAATATACAGTACTGATTCTTATTTAAAAGGCTGAAGTTACATAGTGAGAAAAAGCAGTGGGAAACCATTGTATGAATTGTTGAAAAATGTCTGGCAATAGTGGTGGGAAAATCTCCATGGCTTGAACAGAAATTCTACATTTAATAAAAGCAAAAACTTACACTGTTGTTCTCTGAATCCAGTTTGTTTTAGGCAAAAAGCTGAGCTCTCACATTCTCTCTGTTCTTTCTCCTGGTTCTTGATCCAGATTTGCTAATGGTGATAGTTGTGAAAAGCTGTTGCAATATTTAAAGAATTAAAAAATTGCAACTATTTGCAGCACTGTTTATCTAGTGGTGTCACTGTCTGTCCAGTTATATCATTCTATAATAATATATGAAAAAAAATGCACTTTCCTATTTCAGTCAAAGCACTTCATACATTTTAATGCATTGAATCCTTAAATATCTTAAAGCATAGGTTAATGACATCCCTGTTTTAAAGTTGAAAAACAGAGAAATAGATCTGCATTTTTCAAGCACTCACAGTCTGCAAGTATCTCATAAAAAAATTAAAGTATACAAAATCAATGACATTTCTCTGGCAGTGAAGGTCATACTGAGTTGGTAGGGCTGCATTGCTTAGCTGCAGCTGTACCAGGAAAAAAGAGGCCCAGACCTTTGTCCTGCCTTTTCTCTAAAGTGATTTTAGGGTGTGTAAAAGTTATTAGAATGTTATTAAATTGGCAACTGATCAACTGTTCATGCTTTGAACATGGAGAAATTAACAACACATTAGCAAGGCGAAACCTGAAACTGGAGCTTTATAGGGGCAGTTATCTGGCATCTAGAAGGGCCATAGAGATAATAGCTTTTTGTTCTACTGATTTTGTTTGGACTATAAATAGAACAAGATGAGTCCTGTTTCAGCTCATGGGCTTCTGTTCCTGTTGGCCAGATATGTAAATGTTTTGCTTTTATGGCAAAATCCTTAAGCTTTGGAGAGCAACACCCTTTCCCTGTCCCCATCTTCATTATTCTTAGGAGTACTTCTATTCTAGTCTGTTTCCTTGTTCTAGAAAGACTGAAACTCACACTAATGAGGCTACTGATCTTGACTTATAGCTAGAGCAGAATAGAACAGAAAAACAGATAGAACTAGACTGGAATAGGCTGGACTAGACTAAAATGTCTAAACTCAGATTTTCACATGAGTAAAGGAATAATGTTCTGAGAAGATGAACAGGAAAACTTTACTATGACAAAGGGATTCATCTCCTTGGGAGATAGATTATTCATAAGAAGTTTAAGTAGGAGAAAGAATGTTTTATGCTAACAATTTTTGCTGCTCTCACCTGGTTCAGATGTGCCAAGTAACAACTGCTTCATTCTTTGGGGCACTGAGTCCTATTAAACTTCGAGTCGAGCTAGGGGAATTCAACCCTTTAAAAAATGATGCCCATAACTCTCCTTCACCTCCAATTTTGGGCAGCTGTGTGCACGCCATCCATCATTAGCCAGGGAAGCCCTCTGGGGGAGGCTGGTGGCAATGGCTTTCCAACACTGGTGTGGCATGTCCCCCACAGCTGAGGCTGTGGGGCAGTGTCCTGGGCAGAGGGTGAGGGGCCAGGGCAGTGCCACAGCCTGCCCCAGTGCCTCCAGCCACGGACAGACCCTACTCTGGCAGGCAGTGGGGGTGGCTGGGCTTTGCATGGTGAAAACAGGCAGCTAAGTCCTGAGTGTTAATCATGCCCCATTGCCTGCTTCCTTGTTTTTATCTCTGTAGGATTTTTCATCCTCTGAAACCAGCAAAAAGATCATATTTTCCTTCAGTTTCTGAAACCCCATCCTTTTTTCCAGACTTTCCATTTCACGCTGTTTGAATTTTATTAAGATCGCTTTACACAAAAGCAGAGTACTGGCTATATGATGCCCTGAGGGATCTGAAAGGCTGTTGCCATAATGTCACAAAACTCTGGGGACATTTTATTTCCACCACTTTCCTTTGGAGGACTGTGTCTAAGGATATAATATATCTTAAATGTTTACAGCAGGGATCTTGATCTCCATTGGAATTTAATACAAAAAGCTCTTGTTTTAACCTCTTAATTAGCACACCACATTAACACTGATTTAATAATACCTATCTATAAAATGGATTTTATCTTATTTATATTTTTAGGTAAGAAAACTGGTATTATTCCAGAATTATGGATAATATTGTCAATCATATATTCTTAAAATTATTAATTTCTTTTCAATACCTCACTTGATCCTTAGAAAGTATTTTGCCCAGGTATTTTCCAGAAGCATCTCTGTTTGCTCTTTCTCCGATATTTTCTGTTCTTCCCAAATACAGACATGCACAAATTCTTTATATGAGGCTCACAGTAGCATGTCTCCTCCAGTGAACAGGAAAAGATTTTTTAAGTGTTAATAAGGTTTCATTTTCACTGGTCAACCTTGAAATCAGAAGCAACTGCTGAACTCTCAGCAGTCCCTTATACAGCACAGCAGTCCTGTTCAGATGACTTTTTTAATTAAATTGTTTAGGAAGCCATATCCTAATTTGATAAAAAGTCTCATGAAAAGAAGTATTGTCCTTTCAAAAAGCTGCAGTATAATTGTGTGTATGTGTACATGTAATTCAGTAGGACATATATTTGAATTATTATTTAATTGAAATAATATAGATAGATATGTTCATTTGATGAGAAAATTTTTTGTAAAATTTTATGCTTGAAGAATCATACAGAATCTGGGATGCAAATTCTAAAGATAATGATATTTTAAAACCTGTTTGAATGTTGAATTATTCAGAACACAGTTTTCTAATTTTTTTTAAATTTTGTATATTTTGGGCTTTATGGGACCATGCTGAAGATGCTGGGATATTAACAAAATTTGATTTTCTTAAATAATGTAAACATCCAAAACATTAAAAGAATCTGGTATTTTAAGGCAAATTAAAATCTCTCTATCATGTTATGCATCAGTGACTCAAGTCAACAGTTTTCTGTTGCAGACAGCTGAAAATCTTTACAGGAGGTATCAGACCAAATAAAAAGGATATTTGAAATTCTATTTCTAAAACTGCAAGTAGTCTATAAAAAATATGTAAATCAAATACTGATAATATAATGGAACTACTAATATAAATACAATGAATTGCACTACTGATTAACAGCATGTACGTCCTCCAAGTAATGGTCACACAGCGATCTAACATTATTTCCTACTCCTGTTTCCTGTATTTCCCAGACCTTTTTGTCATTGTGTTTATTATGTACCACTCTTCTTTCTCAGAATAATGCCCCACTGATATCACAGATAAGGAGAACAGCAGTTGCTCTCTCAAAAGAAGAAAGTAAATTTTATTTCTGGAGGGTTTTTTTAAATTTATTTACACTTTTTTTTACAACACAAACTGTTCCTATTCTCAAATGGACTGAATGGCTTTTGTAATTACCATAATAGCTTTGGATGCTGCCTCACATAAATGTACTGACAGAAGTGGTAATAATTTAACTCTTTTAATGCTGTCTTTCAATACATCATCTTTGTAGTGATTAACCATAATGGCATTTTCACTTGGTTAGTGTTCTCTTAAAATATCTGCTTTTCAAAGTCACAATGTACTACATATTTCTGGCATCAATTGGATAAAATAATTAAATTTAGGTCCCACTTAGTGGTGCAGACATTTGGAAAAAATGACAGAAATAACTGACTCTATTACCTCAAGTTTTTATTCCATGCTAAAGCTTTTTTTTCCCTATCCACATGATGATTAAAACTGAATTTAAAAAATATGTTAATGAAGTTCTGCCCATCTCTTGGAATTCGTCTCTCTCCGATGGTAAAAATAACTGCAGATGTTTGGTGTTTGGAATTTCAGAGTTTAACTACATCTCTAAAGTTGACATTTGCTACTGTAAAGCATGCTCTTTTTATAACAGTTAGATAAAAATGACACAATACTAATTTTTTTTCTTTCCGTTCTGCTTAAATCTCCCTGCAGGATGTGTGACACAGGAGAAGGGCTGTTCACCTTTCAAACACGAGAAGGAGAAATGATTTATCAGAAAGTCCATTCTGCAACACTGGCAATAGCTGAGCAACATGAAAGATTAATGATGGAAATGGAGCAGAAGGCAAGGGTAAGGTCCTTTAACCAAAAATCTTTCAACTTATACAAATTGTTAATAAACCAAAGTTGGTTGATTCAATAGCATGAGATATTGTAGCAATAGCTGTAACAATTGTATCAAGCAAGACAAAACAGACTTTCAGATTTATGTTATTCATGGTCAGGGATCCTCAGTGTGTTCTGTACAATGATCTTTTGTAGGTGACTTTTTGGAGCAGGGGGTACCATTAGGCAAGAAATCCATGCTCACCTTCTCTGAAATTGTGGTTCTGTTACTCAAAGATTAAACGTTTAGCTGTTGTGTTGACTACTGATGAATGAGTTTTAGTTGGTCCTCATGGTCTCACAGGTGGAAAAAAACACAGTATAAACACTTCTAGGTGACAGCAGTCTTAACCCCTGAAAGAAACTGCTTCCCCTACATTATATGTAGTAATACAATTAAGTTGAAATAGAGCTATTTTACTATTTTGGATTCAGAATTTCCAGTTTGCACTAGTTGTGTTTAAGTGACTTCTGCAGAAAAATTTGGAGTTTTTTTTAAGACAGCAAGAAAAAAGCTTTCCCCTGTATGTTAGAAGTAGAGGTGGTGTTTAATGATTGTTCTGGAAAGCTGACTTCCAGGCCAGGGAATCTAGTCTGCACACTTTTCTTCTGAGATAACTATGATTCTCTGCTTATCTTCTTCCCTAGACAGAGACTTCAGGTTAATTGTGCCATTTCCTTCTTTTCCTCATCCACACTGTACCTGCCTCCAGTCATGCAAGCATGACTTGTATGGATCTCTCCCCCACATTCCACCTGTGTCAAAATACCTTTCTCACTCTGCTGAGACAAAGGCTCTTGTGAGGACCAACATAAGGCCCCAGTGTTCAACTTTTCTTAACTACTCCTCAGATAAGTAAGAGAACCAATCGGAGAATGTTAAGGGATAGAAATGGACCTTAAAGTTCATTTAGTCCCAACTTCCCCCACTGTGGGCAAAGACACAATTTTCCCTGTTCACTGAAAAAAAAAAAATAGAAAAAGACTTAGATTTCTGTGTCAAACGTCTGCTGTGTTGAATGTTCCTCTCAGAATTTGCATGTCTGTTCATGAGAACCTGAATTGTGAAGCCACCAAAAGGACCTTTTTTTGGTGCTTTATGAAAAAAAAAGATGGATTTTTCCATAAAAAAGATGGATTTTTCCTACTAGACAAAGTAGGAACCTTTAGTTGAGGTGCACAAACTTTGGACAGGAAATGCAGGAAGAGGAGAGTTTACAATCAAGATTAATAAGGAGAAATTGCGGGGAAGTTCAACACAAGGTAGAGCAAATGGAAGACTATGTGAAGTAGATTTGCTGGCAGAAAACCACTGCATTCTGCTGGGCAGAAAGTGATTGAAGAAGGGGAAAAAAGCAGGAAAACCACATTATTTGATGTGTTTGCTTTTAAAGTGTCTACATCAGTAACAGAAATTAGAACATTTTCATGCTGCCATAATAAATACTTATTTATTAGGATCATACAAGATTTTCCTTTTACAGAACCATCACTTTCAGCTCTTCCTCCCTTCAATTAGTAGCTTTGCTAAGCCATTTCCATTCTGCCATCAGAGGACTTCCTTGAAGCCATATTTATGAAGTCTGTGGCCATCTGGTACGTAATCTCAAGCTCGGAGCAGGAGCAGGCTGAGAAGCAGAAATGACTCACCAGGCACACTGTGTGTGATGTACTCGTCTCCTGGATGAGGCTGCGCTGTGATCTGCACAGGGAAATCAGGAGAGGCCCACAGCGGCTGCTGTGGGCTGTGTAAAAGAGACTGAAAAACCTGTTGATTTTATTCTTCAGCTATTAACTAGTGTTAGTTTGGATTTGGAAACTCTGCTCCTTTTGACTGATGCTTTGCTGGACATTTAAGGGATCATCTGTGTTATCTGCGACATTTGAGTTTTATTCACATTAGAAACAAAATCTAAAGTATCAAATAGATTGTGTGTTACACACATTCCATTTATCAAGTGTTATTATATCTAATTCCAACAATTTCACCAAATACCTAAGTGTATTTTTTCCATAAAATCTGAAATGGAAATACCAGCAAAATAATATTTTAAATCAGGGATTTAGTGGGTCTTCCCAAAGCTTGACATTTGATCTTTTTATCTATAGATCTATACTTGGGAGATTTTGCTCTTTCCTGACCCTTTCTGTAATGAACAGTTCAAGTTTAATAGTGTTGAATTAAATCTTTATATATATATATATACATATATATGAAAATGAAAGGGTTTTTTTTTAAAAAAGAAAGATTACTACTCTATCCATTATTGTACAAATCAGAAAAAGAAAAGATATGCAACAGGAATCATTACTTCTTCCTTCCAATCATTAGAAATCATGGATTAAAAAGGACTCTTGTGAATATTTGTGTTTTGTCCTAAATGTTAGTATATGATAGGTTAAAATCTAGTATAAAAAATGGATACAGCTTATAAAAGAAATTTAAGTGATTTTTTTTTTACCAGAACAACCTTGATGAGCTATATAGATTATGATTAGCTTTCAAAATAAATATACAAAGTATGTTTACCTTGATAATACTAAAATAGCAAAAGAAATTCAAGTACAAAACACATATAAAAAAACCCACAGACAAATTCTGATAGAGGAATAAAGGTGTTCCACACAACCACAGGCCACATTTACTCCATTTATGGAGCTCCCTGAGCCCAAAACTTCTGTTTAAGAATGCTAAACAATAAATTCATTTTTATGCTAAAAAATCTTTTGCTCTGGCCAAGCAAAGTGCTGGATAACTGTTAATAAGAGAGAGACATGAGAAGCAAACTAATTCCTCTCATTACATTTGAAAGTGCATGGGCTGGAAGCAAAAATGTTCTGTGGCAGCTTGTACAGTCCCAAATCTGCCTCTTTGCCACCTCTAGCAGGAGAAGCCAAGTCAGTTTAAGCAGGCAGCCGTGCACACTTTCATCTTCTGCCCATTTTCCTTTCAAATTATAACATTGGAAGAAAGACCTGAAATATGAGATCAGTAGTCACTGGCATAGGTGTGAATTTGAGCTGGTTATTGGTTTTACTGAGATCAAAGGAGACTGGATTTTATTCAAAAAAATCAGCAAAGTGGACATTGATCTAATATAGCTCAGGTGGTTTTCTTGATTGAATTTGAAATGTTGCATTGGCAGAGGGATAGTGTTTTATGCTTGCTTTCTTTGGGACAATAATAAATTTGGACCAATGCTAGTACTTAAATTGAAATTCTTTTCAGGGAAATTGTTACCTGTATATTCATTTTTTTGAGTCTTTGCTTTTTTGATAGATCACTGTAATACAGATGATAATTCTTTTTTGTAGTTTTTTTTGGAAGAGAGAGAAATATTGCAGTGGTTTTTAGTGGTTTTAGTTCCAAGATAACAAATTAAAAACAATGACAGTCGTTCTATTTACATGTTTTTATTTCGTGCAGTTGTGTTACCCACATGAGAGTGTCAGCAACTTTCCTTTTTTCATCTGAACAAATCTCTCGTTTTTCATCTCTCCTATGACCCTATGACCCCTACTTTGGTTGTTTGGGTTTTTTGCTCTGTAGCATTTAGAAGTATGGTTGGAGTGTTGGTCTTGAAATTACTGGGCAAAAAACATTGTTACCTCAGGAATGACATGTGTCCCCCCACTGGCTGTAGTCTGATGTTGAACATGGAAGATGCATTTCTGGGTGTCTATATCACTTCTTCCCTGTCCCCAGACTGAACTGCAAGCTCCTTCCACTTCCTTTCTCTTTACTTAGATGCCTGTCTGACTGAGCCATTTCAGTTGGCTAGTCTGGCAAAAAAAAAACAAACAAAAATACCTACCTAAAGGGAGCAGGCTTCAATTGGTTTACAGAGGCAGCAGCAAGTATTAGATCATCTCAGGTGTCCTATCCTGAAGAGAGAAAAAAAAAGAATAATTCATCCTCCATACACCCTTTTTCTGGGGCTGAGTATCCTCCTCTTTGCCATCAGGAGATGATGTTGGGTTTGGTGATCTTTTTTTAACGAATTGGTGTTCAGATGGTTTTTACACACAAGCATATGAACAGTTGTCCTCAGCAGCACTTGTCTGTCTAACCTCTACACCAGGATGACGATGTGGCATTGGAATTTTAATCTTTGATTTTCCTTTCTAATGCCAGCTTTGATCTTCTGCCATTTAACTTCCACTGAAAACATTTCTGATGTAGCTTCTGCCCTCATTGTTGTTGAAAGGTAGAAAATGAGAGGTTAAGGGCTATAGATTTCCTATGCTATGACTACATATAGGAGGGAGGAATTCTGAAGAAATACTTACACCTTTTTAGCCCTATAAATTACTTCTTTCAAGAGCTGCCAGTAAAAACTTACTATGTAATCTCAAAAGAATAAAAATTTACAATGTGTAAAACAATATGCCTAAATAAGATAGCACTAAAGTCGATATTAGCCAGCTGAACTTAATCAAACATCAGTAAGACTGAAGTATAAATGCAGGAATAAATGATAATGGCCCAAGTTTCATAACTTACTAGCTTTGGAAGTTTCTATAACATTTGTTTTACTTTAGACAGCAGAGCCAAAAGCCATTTTAGATTGTGATCTTTTTAACATTTCCCAGAAGATAAACACCTTTATGAAACACTGAATCAGTATATTTCTATTCCCATTATTTATAAGTCTTGTCTTTGAAATGCAACTTAATATACGTGAGAGTCTTCAAGATGGATTTTTGTTATTATAAAAAAAAAAAAAAAGCTGCGATAATATCAATGAGTTTAGGTCTTATTTCTTTAAAAGACATTGTTAGCAGGGAAATAATGAATGTACCAAAGAAGACATATATCAGGCAATGAAAATGGGCTTAAGGAGATGTTGAAGAGGAAAGTACTTAAGAAATAAAACTGAGAGTAATTTTATTTTTCTTATAAGGAACAGGATGAGGAAGGTATTTCACAAGACCGGTCTGATAAATATAAATTACATTATTGTCAGACATGGCATTAATAAAAATGCAAACAGAGTTAAAAGTATCAATGTAAATTGTCTTAGAAACAGGAGAAAAAACAACTGTGACACTGGAGAAAAGAACAGAACGAACTTTTAATTGTTCTTTTCTCTGTGAGTTTGTGCTATCTTTATCTTCCCGAATTTCAAACCTGCTGACAAGCTAAATGCATACATTTAACATCAAACATTACAGGATCAAATATCAACAAACACATCAAATGTTCTAAATTTTAATTTTATGATGGTTTTAATTTGAAGTTTGAATTTTTTAACCTTTGCCACTATATCTTCAGAGACTGGGTTACAGTTTTTATTGATGTCTTTTTGCAGTGGTGTGCCTATCACCTATCTCAAGTTGTGAAATAGGAGAATTTCAGAGAGATACTAGTGGATGCTGCTGACCCAATGAATATATGATGTATTTAGCTAAATACATTTTATATATCTTTTGGGCTTAATTTTACCGCTATAATTTGCTTAGTATAACAAAGCTCTTTTATGTTGTAATTCTGCTTGAATGTGTTTGAGTTGACTCAGTTTCTGGAGGAGAAATAGGAGAAGAAAATTCTACAGTTCATCCAAAGATTACCCCATGTCATGACACATTGGTCTCTTAGTATGTTTTCTTCTCTTTCCAAATTATCTGTAAGCTCAAGTACTGAGATTCTGAATACATATGATGATTCATGAACTCATGTACTTTATGCAAGTTAAAGCATAGCCTCAGGTCAGTTATTCATGCATACTTAGCTGAATATTGTTCTGTATTTCCTGTCTTAAAGTATGTATGGTGTTCTTGTATAATGCGTTTCTAGAGATTTTATAACCCTATAAAAAAACTGGCTGCTTTTCTGCAATACAGAGCTGGTGAGTTGCTTACTTGGTTTTCATGGGTGTTGTGAAGTTTATTTCTGTAACAGGATAGGATGGGATAGGATAGGATAGGATAGGATAGGATAGGATAGGATAGGATAGGATAGGATTTCTATTGGAAAGGATCTACGATGGTCATTAGTGCAACTGCCTGATCACTTCAGGGCTGACCAAAAGTTAAAGCAGAATTTTGGGGGCATTGTCCAAATGCTTGTTAGAGATTGTCCTCTTGAGGCATTGACTGCCTCTCTAGGAAGCCTATTCCAATGTTTGATTATCCTTCCAGAAAGGAAATGCTCTGTAGTGTCCAGTCTAAGCCTCCCCTGACACAGCAGAACGCTCCAGTGGTCAGTCTGTTTGTGACTATCTAGAAACTTTGCCAAGATTAACAGCACCAAGAATTTTGATCTTTTTTTCATAAGTCAGAATCTGTACTTTTTGGTTTTAGTTTTGTAAACAAAATTCCCACAAGTAGCAGTAATTTTCCATAGGATTCTTGGTTCATTAAGCATATAATGGCATTTTTCTTTATTCTGGTTTCTATGAGAATTTTTTTAGAATTTTTTCAAACTCTTTGTTAGCCTTCAGGTTCAGAAAACTGTGTACTCAGATGAAGTAATCCCTAAATTTACATCGCAAGTCTATTTTCAACATTCACCACTTCATAAGAAAGCAGGAAATTTGTGGATAATCAGACTGGACAATAGTTAATGATTCTTTCAACTGGACTTCTTTTATTTTCTGATTTTAAAGAAAATATTGTCTTGACTATAGACTTCTTTCATTGGCATTTTGGGGAGCTATTTGTCAAATTCAAACACTGCAGCAGCATTCAAAAACTATGCAAAGGTATCATTCACTTTCTAAAAGAAAATACCTCATCTCATTATAAAATTCACTTTCTAAAAGAAAATACCTCATCCCGCTATAAAATTCAAACTTCCACAGCCATTAGTCTCCCATTTATCCTTTCCTTACAGAGTCAAGACCTTTTTTAGCCCTCTTGCTCTGTGACTGCAGGGTTTCACTGTGCCCCTCTACAGCACCTCGCAGTCAGCAAGAGGTGTAAAGATGAGGGGCAAAGTCCAGATTCTCCAAGGAGCTCCGTTAGGTGGTTGACATTCCTGGATCCTTGCTGCGTGTTTGAATGAAACCATGGAACAGGGAAAGTCTTTACTATGGCAACGAAGGGTTTGTGCAGCTGCTCCTTCAAAGTGGTGGGGGCGGGACAGAGCTGTTCCTCATGTCACAAACACTGCAGACAACATAAAGGTTTGTGGGGTGTGTAGGTAAGCGGCGTGGGTAGGTGTGAGAGCAGAGCTGGGAAATCCTTACATAAGAGTGTGTCAAATATTTTGGTAGCTGGTGATGTAATTTAAATGCTGTTTTGCCATTTGGAAACTAAACTTGCCCTGGAGTTTTGAATGCTTTCAAAATGGTAATAGTCGTCAGGGTTTTCATTCAGAATATGATGGGAGAAAATAAATTCTTCCTTTTTCTAACACAATTTTGAAATTTCTCTTGAGCATAGTCATAAGGCTGGATGATCTTGAATGCAAAAAGGTACCCTAAACTATCTTATGGACTAAAGCCCAAGTACCTTAGCACATGGATAGGCATCCTTACTGAGAAATTACTCTCATTCTTTTCTCCTTAAAAATTTCTGGAATATTTTGTATACTGTTGTCATGTTTTTTTTAACTTTTTGTCTATCATGCCAAGACTCAGATTGAAATCTGCCTTCCTGCTAATATAAACTATGAGCTCAGCCAAAATTTGTATTAAAAGTTTCACGGAGGTGTCTCACAAGTGAGATGATACAATTTTTTATCTACATGGAGCCTGCTCCATCCTATGAATCAGTCCTGAAGCTGCGTGCATGAATCCTGCGGACGCTGTTTCTCCAGTTCTGGTCACCTCAGTTACATGTTTGCATGCATTTTGCCTGTGAATGTTTCTATTTAAGTCACCACGGTCTGGTTAGCTTGTTTAAATTCAACAGGGCAAAGATTTTTTCATTATAATGTATCCAAAGATGCAAATCCTCCTGAGAATTTAGCATGTAAGCATTTTAAAAATCCCTGTAGCCACCTGTCTACATTTTTGGGCTCTTTTAAAAGAGCTATTTCTTAGAAGTCACATATTATTTATTTCAACTTTATGAAGTTGCATTTGAATATAAGAGGATTTGAAGGTTGGTAACATGAGCAAATTTGTAATTTTTTTTTTTCACTTTTCTTGTGCTTTGCAAAATATTGCATGTTTACAGAGCTGACAAAGTAATTGGAAAGGCTCTGTCAGGCTGCAATTCATATTTGTTTCCAAAAATGCAGAAAATGAAGAGCCAAAGAACATTTCCCAAAACAAAATTGATGATTTGTTTAGCAGTTTTATTTGCTAAAAGCTGCAGGTGATATGAGCTATAAATTAGGAATTGCTGCTGTAATTACACAGTGGTTGTTGCATGTCTGACTGAATCCCAGCCTTCCCCTTAACTAACCTCAGAGAAGCATTAAATGTGGAAGGGAATTTTTCTTTTGCATTGTGTGCCTTTAAAACAAGCTCGCTTGTGTAACTGTACTGGTGGGTTCACGTCATTGAACTCTCTCTACAGAGAAGCAGGTTATGTTGACTTAAGTATTATTAAAAAATAATCCTCAAACCACCTCACCAGGGGTCTTAATTTAGTATTAAACTCATATCTGCTATTTTCAGAAAACTGATTCTTATTAAATGAAGCAACTGTACAGCTTCTGTTATTATTATTAGCAAAAGTAATAGCTAATGAAGTTATCCAATGCTCTCAGGAGACAGGTATTATTATAATATTAATAGTAATGAGTAAAATGAGGCAAAGAAAGATTAAGACCAACTCAGCTGAATTGCTCAAGGTCATAGAATAATCAGCTGTATGGTAGGCATAGCGCCAAAACAATAACAAAACAAATCCTGAATCACAGTCAGTTTCTTATTCACAGAAGAATTTACTTCTGAAAAAAGTATTTTTCACATAGTTTTCATCAGTCCTTTGAATTATACTGTCATTTTGCGTCTCTTGTCAAGCAAGGCCTTCCTCTGTTGCAGTAACTCTGTTTAAGAGTTCTTTATATCACTCAAGGGAATAGTTAAGGCTTTGTCTCTGATTAATAGAAAACTTCTTTATCAATGATTTACAGAGGAGCACAGTGCTTTTGAGAGAATAGGAGAATTATAAAAAGTAATAATCTGAGAAGGGATCAAAAATTCTCATAACAGCCCTAAAGTTACTTTGTAATTCCCTCCTGTGCTTTTTGTGCTTTGCCTCATCAGGTACTTATTGGTAGGACAAAAATTAGGTGAAGTTAACCCTATGACTTCATTTTGTGTTTTTTCTCCACTTCTATTCCTTTATGTAAAGAGGACAGGGATTTTAATGTGAAAATTATTTGTAATCACTCTGATTATGTTTAGACTGAAGACAGAGATACTGAGTATCTAAAAAAGCCATATCTGATATACAGAAACTTTTCCACATACATGCAGTCTTTTAATATGGATTTATTGGAGCCTATCCAGATAGAGGTTGGTTATGTTCTTTTTTTCTTTCAGCTGCGGGTCATTGTTCTTATGCTATTGATGTCATATGATGCCAGCCATGCTAAAGAGTTTTTATTTATCAGCTGTGCAAGAATCTATTTGAGAAGAATTGTTAGGCAGTAGTAGAAACTGTAGACCCTGTACTATTTGTTTGACATTATTTCACTAACCACAGTAGCTGTGTTAAACAAAGATGTGTGGCTACTGCAGTCAGCAAAATATCAGTTTGACTCAATGGCACAGCACATCTCATTAACTCTCAAGTTTTCAAACTCATTGAATATAGGATCAAAAATGCTGGCATTGGAAGACTGGTCAGCTCTCCTACTTGCCTGTTCAAAGCAGGTATAGCACCAAAACTAGGTAAAGTTTTATCTAGGGTCTTATCCAGTCAAGTTTTGAATACCCCGTATGATGCAGATTATGGGTGCTCATTCCACCCATTGGCCATTTACTGTGTGAAGGATTTTTTCCTTATTGTCTCAAATTTCCCTTGCCACAGCCCGTGACCTGTTGACTCTGGTCCTTTCACTGTGCATCTCTGGTAACAGTCTTCTTTGTAACACATTTTTCAGAAGAGAGAGAAAAAAAATGGGTTTAGGTTTCTTTCAGCCTTCGCTTTCTCATAGTGAATAAACATTAGCTGTTAAATCTAATGTCACTGATCATATTTTACTTCTTAGAGATTCTTTGCCAGGCTCTCTCCACATTGATATTCCTCTTGTGCCTGGGTCCAGACCTGAAGGCTTTGTGAACATAGCTAAACTTCCAGGTGTGGTTTCTCAGTTGCCAAACAGGGGGAAAATGTGACTTCCCTGGTTGTATTGGCCATGCTTTTGCTAATGTGGTCCAGTGTGTCATTAGCCTCCATCACCACATAGATACACTGGTCATTCACATTATCACCAAGACAGATAGTTCCTTTGGGAAAAGTTTTTATCTGGCAAGTCAGTCCTCAGACTGTACTTGTGTGCAGTTGCCCTGGCCCAGTTGCAGCATTGACATCTGTCATTGCTGAACTTCATGACAGTCCTGTCAGCCTTTCCCTCTGCTTTGCTGAAATCCCTCTGAATAGAAGCCCTCCTGTCTGGGTTTTTAACTATTCCCCCTGGTTTGATGTCATCCCCAAATTTGCTGAGAGTGAATTCTGTCCCACTGCCCATGTTGGTGATGAAGATGTTGAAGGTAATGAAGTATTGTTCCATACTAACTGCAGGAATAGTTTTTTCACAAATATTTCAGTTCTACAGCATTCAGCAGCAAGGAATTAATGAAGATTTTCCATGCTATGGCAGAAGCATCCATTTTTCTGTTGCTTATGACTGTCTCAGGGTAAAAGCTGCTAGTCTCATAGCATATTCAGTCTGTCAGAATCCATTTCCATAAAGGCAGCTGCCAGGCAAGATTCATACGGATTTATACGACTGGCTGTTGAATGCACATCTCTACAGTCTTTGTGATTTGAAATTCATTAATAAATCAGCAAAGGTTCTTCATAATTCTTAATCATTTCCTTGTAGAATATAGTGGTAAAAGTTGCAATTGCTACTACCTGAGAGATTTTGTAGAATCCTTTGTAAAATGATGGTGTTTCTGTGATGTGTTCCCACATATTGTTTGGTGTTCATTTTACATACATTTTGTATTACATGAAGGAAAAAAAGCAAGAGTTACAGATTTCCATGGCAACGGGTATAATTCTATTTCCTTTGTTTTGTGAAGCTGAAACAGGCAAAGGATTGTTTCATTAAATAGCAGCTATGGATATGAAAAGTATTGAGTTATATGGCATGTGGTCATGTATGTATAACTTCTACTGTGCCGAGCAACTTTTGCCAGCAGAAAACACCTTCTTTTTGTCTGAAAATGAAATTAGATGAAGAAAGTTTGCTAATGGTAGGATTTATTGGGCTGAAGCAAGTATAAAGCAATCTACGAACACTCCTGTGTCTCCCACCTTTCCAAACTGAATAATATGCAACTACTTCTGCTATCTTAGTACAGACACACCAGTAAGGAAGCAAAAATTTCACAGGCTGCTTTAATGTGCAGAAATTTGAATTGAGATTCAGAGAATCCTGTCTCTCACTACAAGTTGTTTCTGGGCCACAAAACCCCAAATATTTCCAAATATACATGAGTATATTTATTTAGAAATGTATGCATTGCTTTTTAATGAGCACTTATTTCAATTTTAAGAGAACAATGCCATGAATGCTCTGGCTGTGTCTATCCATATAATTGATCATGGTGTGATCCCTGTGTGCAAGGACACTCAGTGAAAAAGAATAGCCCTTTATTTTTATACATCAGCTTTTCAGTTGATTTTAAATGTGTAAAAACTCATTAAAGGCCATGCAGCCATGCAGCTACTGAAGTAAATTTTTAATTCTTAATGAATAAATTGCCTTAAATTAAATTAATGTGTTTATTTGTGTGTTCATATGTGCAGGCATATGCCTACCTACCTCCCCCCTGAAAAAAAAAAAACAACAGAATGTTTCAAAACTAAAACTTATTAATTTGCATTCATGTGCATCACATATATATGTAACTAGCTCCAGCATGTGTGAGTCAAGATGCATTTTAAATGTCCAAAAGTAACTAGTTAAAAGGAAGGAACCGTGTTCTTTTGAAAGATATTGAAGAGTCATTTGAGAAGACTTTACTACATAATAATAATTTTAATGTATTCTAGGTTTGCTATTTCTTGTTTTTAATTGAAATGTCTTTGTATGACATATAAAACTAACCTGAAAATGTCAGAAAGTAGAGGTCAGCCAGACTATGTGTGTTACTGAATACTGGAGTCATGCACTGATAAGCTTAATGAGGAATATTCATGAAAAGTTGTTGATGATTACTGTTTCAGAAAGTATTCAGAAAATTGTCTTCCCGTCATTTTATTAAAGTTCATTGGTCAGCAATTTCTGTATACCGACATGAAGAAGCTAAAAGAAATGCGATTTCCACAAATATGTGTAATTGGAAACTACTGATCTGTTTTAGACAATAGAAGAAAAACTTCTTGAGAAATCCCATGAGGTCCAAGTCATTTGCTTTATCAGAAATAATGAAAGTCAAATAACTGTGCAATGAACAGTGAATGTAGATTGTGGCATTTTTTAGAAATCCAATTTTTCATCCCAAAATTTATTCAAGTGGAGTTCTCCCAACTGGGGATAGTCTGTCTTTATCTATATTTCACCTTTCTTGCCACATGCTGGAGGAAAGTTTTCAAGTCTGTTCTCCACCGAGAGACATTTTTCATACCATGGCTCCTTCCACACCAGTTCTAAAGCAAACTTCTATGAGGTCAGAAAGGCTGTCCTTACAGTACTCTCAAGTAAAACACTGAGACTTCAAGTGTCCCAAATATCTGTTTAAGATACGTCATATCTTTTGGCAAGTGATTCCATGAAAAAATTCTCTTTGAAGACTTTGCCAGAGCATTTCAGGTTGAGGTCAGACTCTAGTAGCTTTGTAAGACAGGGGAATACTCAGCAGAGCAAGGAGAGTGAAAACAGACAGAGGAAGGAGGACAGGACTTGTATGTCAGCACTGATAGCAAGCCTCACTATTTTTAGCTCTGGCTTGACAAACATCATGAAAGAGCCCCTTCTGGAACTCTGTAACTCTGGCTGAATTACCCAGAAAACACTTGCTCCAAAAGAAGACAAGTCTTTGTAGATGATCTCTTTCTTTGATCTCTCTAACTGATGCATTTCAGTTCATTCTTTTCCACCTCAACTTACTTATCCTTACACTGTTCAGAAGACAGATCTGGGCCTCTCCCTATTTAGTAAAACTTCTCTATAATTTTGGAAATGTCAGTCACAGACTGGTTGAGGCTGGAAGGGACCTTTTTTTCCAAACCCCCTAGCTCTAGTAGTGCCAATGAAGCTTGTTTTCCAGGACCATGTCCAGATGTTTTTTGAATATCTACAATGTGAGAGACTTCACAACATTCCTGGACAATTTGTGCCAGTGCTTATTCAACCTCACAGCAAAGATGTTTCTGTTTGTGCATATTGTCTCTGGTCCTGTCACTGGGCACCACTGTAAAGAGCCTGTTTTTGTCTTCTTTGCACTCTCCCATCATGTATTTGCAAAGACTGATAGGATTAAGCCTTCCCTTCTCCAGGCTGAGCAACCCCAGCTCTCTCAGCCTGTCTTCATAGGAGAGGTGCTGCTTCCCACTTCTCATCTTCATGGTCTCCTCTGGACCTGCTCTAACAGGTCCCTGTCTTTCTTGCTCTGGGGCCCTTAGAGCTGGGTGCAGTGCTCCATGTGGGGTTTCATGAGGCAGAACAGAGAGGGAAAATAATTTCCCTCCACCTGCTGGCCCAGGTGTGGCTGGCTTTCTGGGCTGCAAGCAGACATAGATGGCTCCTGTTTCATGGCAACAGAAAGAACAATCAATATCTGCAAATAACTTCTGTGCAATATTGGATTCTCTATCATGCATATATATATATATATATATATATATATATGCATCCATGTA